>OZ004667.1:14716638-15316638 GCA_963924505.1 Agonopterix alstromeriana
AATTTTTACCTGACTGCGCCAGAAGGAGGCTTATGTTTTTCTAGAATATATCTTTTAGAGATATAAAACATAATCAAATTATTTATATGATTGAATAATAAATGTTATTATTAGTAGTTATTTATGGTAAGGTAAGAGTGTTTCGAAAATTATCTTTAAAGCATAAAATTGCTATTTCTACCACTCTAATTTCCGAAAGTAAACCTCAGCAATATTTTAAAATGAGGTAAGATTGGATGAAAATTAGCTGACACGGAGGTCTTGGGTTCTGTTCCCACTGGGCACATCTAGTGATATATCACTTTGTGCGTTTTTCCCCAGTTGGTTAGGACATTGCAGGCCTCACCTGATTGTCTGAAAAGAAAGATGATTCCGTGCTTCTGCGTTAGTTCCAGCAGCAGTAGTAATCGCTACCTAAAAACCACGTCAGAAGCCGTAAAAACTCTGACACTCTGCCCACACGATCAAACAGAACAACAAAACAGACATCTTTAATTTGTTGTTGTAACTATAATTCTTGTCGATATAACTAAAATATGCTCACGACAACAAATTTTCTCGTAAAGTAAGTAAAATATTGTCACAGATTATTCCTTTTAGACTTTACATTTGTTTGTGAAGTATATTTTAGTTCTATCGACAAGAATTACAGTTGCAACAAATTTTCTAACTCAACAAAATAAGAGGGTTTTCATAGATTTTTTTTAGAAAGCTGATTTCTGTTTGTCTCTCTTATCTTATCTTGTTGTGGGGGCTGGCAAGCCAGCAACACTTCGACCCAGTGCGATCTTTTGTGTGAGTCCCAACTTTCTTCACCCTTCAAATACATGGTCAATGAAGGAGGCAACACCATTGAGGGGAAAAAACCTAAGGCCTCCCGGTTTTGGGTATCCATCTCCGAGGAGGCACATGCGTTTTGCCGCCATGAAATCACAGTTGGTATGTGTGTCTCTCCGCGTATGTGGGTGTGTGTGTGTAATTTTATTATATGAAAATACAGTGTGTAAAAATACCTCTCCCGAAAATTCAAAGTAGTGAAAGTACTCATCAAAATTAACAAATTTTCCTTTGGCACTTTATAATGAGAAAGAATTAAATCTGCGCTATTTTACGTTAAATACCTGCCGCGCAAAATGTATGGGGCAGGAGATTTTTTTTTTGAGGTCTGATAGTTGGTTTCATAGTAAAAGATGTTCATATTGATTGGTACTTTAACCCCTTTGAGATTTCGGGAGAGGTCATTTTACTCTAATAAGTTTTGTTTCATTTATGTGCTTGTCATTAATAAGCCGTGTCATTAAAAGCCGTGGTGGTCCAGTGGCGAGTAACCTTGCCTGCCGTGCAGGAGGCGATGGTTCGATTCCCGTCCAGGCCGACTCGTACCAATGAGTTTTTCGGAATTTATGTACGATTTGTAACACCACTGGCTTTTCGGTGAAGGAAAACATCGTGAGGAAACCTGCATGCTTCAATTTCGAAGCATGTATTGTACCCACTGTCCATTACATGTGGCGACGGGCTCACCCCCCGTCACACTGGACAGAGTTTCGGTACTACTGGTGAAACGTGGATGTTCTGAGGTTCAGAATATCTCTGACTAGCCCCTCGGGGAATATAGTCGTGAGCATATGCTATGCTTATGCTTATAAGCCAAAAAAGAGCACAGACCCGTGTTTGTTAAAGTATTGTGAATTGAACACGAAATACAGTTTATGTATTGTGACCTAGAAACCTAGATCTAGTGCAATTTCTGGACGCTACTACCACCTACTACTCTACTATAGAACATACTTAGTTATGTTTGGATAGTTACCGGTTGGCATTGTGAGTAGTGCTGGGATACTAATGTTTTTAATTTATGGTTCAAAGTAAAAGAAAGAAACAGATAGAAGAACAATAGCTTTTAGTAAAATACATTGACTATTATTTACTTTGGCAAACCCTGCTACAAAGTTTTTTAATTTATTTTTGATTTTTATTTATTGTCATAGTAATGGGTGAACTCGTCCAAATTTTAGAACATTATCAGGATAAATTTGAGAGAAATATCAGTAAAACATTTTTTTGGAGAACCAACACGGTCAAAATAAAGATCTCTTTATACAGGCTGTGAATATACATGCGTTACGTATCGAACAGAATGCTTCAGACATCAAACTGAACAACTTTTACAATGGGACCAACATTTAAATTGAGAAAAAAATCTGCTGTTTGATCGAGTAGAGTTAACCAAAATGTTTATGAACAATTTTTGGACTGTTATTGATAATTCTTTAGTCGGTATTTTTGCCGTGCCCATAAGGGACAAAAGTTTGCTAAAATTTTATATGAGACTTTGAGTCTATATAGAATTTATGTCAATGATCTTCTTCTTATCGTGTGGGTAGCAAGCTCTGGTGTCAGAGTTTTTGTCAGAGTTTTTTCAGACAGCTTTACGGCCTCTGACGTGGTTTTTATGTCCCGACTACTACCACCAGAGATAGTAGCCGGAACCAATGGCTGCCATGCCATCCGCAGCAGGAAATCATCTTTCTTTTCAGATAATCAGGTGATTCAGCCTGCAATGTCCTAACCAACTGGGGAAAAACGCACAAACTGACATATCGCTAGGTGTCCCCAGTAGGAATCGAACCCACGACCTCCGTGTCAAATGCTCTTAACTATTAGACCACGGAGGCAGCTATGTCTGCAGGCAAAAAGGACTTTAATAAACCATCGACTCTTGATTTGTAATGAGATCTTTATAGTCACATCACTAGTTGCGAGACAAATAGAGTACAAGTCAAGGTTGCGGTTACCGGTCCGGTCCCAACAAACTTATTTGACCCAAGTTGTTAACATTAGGTATTATGTTAATTTTTTATTTGAACATTTTTCACTGGTGGTTATGTCCTATCTATTTCTGTCTATTTGTTACGAAAGATTGAGGGTAGAGTTTTGTGCTTCACCCTGGGAGTCTTCACACTTAAACTAAGTGTAACATAACATAACATAAATATTCTTTACCAGCTGTTGCGACTCCGTCTGCGTAGACCTTAAAAAAGTATCCTATGTGATAATCCAGATCATATTCTATCTGTGGCAGAAATTTCATTAAAATCCATTCATTAGTTTTTACGTAAAAGAGTAACAAACATCCATCCATACTTACAAACTTTGGCGTTTATAATATTAGTAGGATTTGCACACCAAAAACATACAGCAACAAAAACGGAATAATAGAACGTAAGGTTACAAATAGCGGTCTTATCACTAAAAGCGATTTATTCCAGACAACCTTGAGTGTAGTGTCCCACTGCTGGACAAATGCCTCCCGTTTAACTCTCCAGAGTTCTCTACACAGGGTGTTAGGGTAAACCGTTGCATTACTTTAAGGGGTGATTGTAGCTATGATACTGATTAACTTTTCCTAAGGAACCTATAGGAAATAAGCAAGATTTTTTTTGACTTTCAATAAAATATGCGATCGAACGTTGGTATGAGAAGTTTAAATTTTTTTGTGAATTTCGTTTGATATCATAGGGGAAGTTGTTCAGTATCATGGGTACAATAACCCCTTAAAGTAATGCAACTGTTAACCCTAACACCCTGTAGTGGGCAAGCTAACAACAATTTACCAAACGTACTAAATACCTACTAAAACGGTAAATATGTGAGTTGTATTGGTTTAAAAAACCTATTAACTGAAAAGAGAAAAACAAGCTCTATAATCACTAATCAGCTATAACAGCTTTATTTGAGCTAATACAATTTGAAAGTTATTAGGTAGGTATCGCAAACGGGGACAAAGACGATTTTTGGTTGGTTATTGGTTTATCCCCTGCCTGCAATACCTACCTAATAACATTCAAATTATATTAGCTCAAATAAAGCTGTTAAAGCCGATAAGTGATTATAGAGCTTATTTTTCTCTTTTCAGTTAATAGGTTTTTTATGTAGTCGGGTTATTTGTTTATCTTAATAATTTAGTTTATTTCATACTTTTAGTCTTGTGTCGAAACGTTAACATAAAAGTACTGTAATATGTATTAGGAATCGTCTGATTACTAACTTTCATTTGATACCTATATTGTAATTTTTATCAAAAAAAATTGTTTATTTCCCTTTTTTTTTATTTCGCAGACGCCTTATTAAAATAACAAAGCCTGTGTCACTCTCACAATTTTTACGAATCGAACGTCATACTTTAAAATCAATCAATCCGTTTAGGCTGTAGGCCGTGCTAAATAAATAGACATACAAACATACATACGCTCGAAAAACATAACCCTCCTTCTGGCGCAGTCGGATAATAAAAAGACAACGTCATACCTTGGACACTGGACACTCGCTGTTTCGTCATACAAATTCGAAAAACTGCCAAGAGGAGGTAAGTATTTGCGATACTGAGTGAGTGCAGGCGAGACAGGAATAAACAATTGCCTAATATTTTCTGCCACGCTTCTTATCAAGAGGGGGTGAGGTAAAAACTAGTGAGGGGGCAGGTAGTGTCCGGTATATAGGGTCCTTCTTAATATGCTGAAACTTTTTAAGGAGATAATCAGACCGTCAAACTGAACAAATTTCTCTATGGCACCACATCGAAATCGCGAAAAAAAAATCAGCTCTTCCATACAGAACTCCAAACCTACTCGAGCCAAATGTATGAGAAAGTATATTTTTTTTATTTGCGATTTCGATGTTGGTCCCATAGAGAAAGTTCTTCAGTTTAACGGTCTGATCATCCCCTTAAAAAAGTGTCACCATATTAAGAAGGACCCTGTATAGTACCAACATTTTTCTTGATACTGTGATAACGTTACGAAGAAATTACGCTAGCGGTTTTCCATGGAGCGTTCGAATTAAAACAAGACATAGTGTAACATAACACAATATAACTTGTTTAAATTAAAGCAAACAGTAACAATTGTAAACCCAACAAGTTACACAATTCATACACACGGCATCCTTCATACTTCACATACAGAATAAAGCTCAAGAACTGAGTATGTTATTTGCGAAACAATTTGCAAACAAACCTACAGAGTTCATGAAAGTTGATTGTTATAATTGCGAGGGGCAAATTACTGACGCGACTCCCAAACGTGCAAACCTAAATATGCGTTCCAAAAACTAAACCGCCTAACAGAAAACTGGGCGGAAACTTATTTGCCGACTGGAATTATAAGTTTGTAACCGTCACACAAGTTCTAGACATGGTGAATTTTGCTCAAAGTGTGACAACGTGTCACAAAGGCCGACATTTGCCCGCCACAAAGCCTTATCTTCTCGTGTTTTGTTGAATTTCAAGAATATTATTATTACACCAGTGTACCTAATGATGACAGTTGAATGTTGTTTTGAATAACATGGAGAGAAAACATTTAATTTTAATGTCTGACGACTCTGAAAACTACTTTGAGTTGAATTAAATAAATTACTACTTTAAAACGTACCAAGTATGACGTATTTTCGTGAAATTATATTTTCCACACAATATTGATCAAGGAGTCACGTTGCAGGTTCTGACACGAGCACTTATCTCGCGTAGTGTTAGCGCGTCGTTTTTGCCTGCCACGAGGCTCCTCAATCCACAATCTCTTCTTGTTGTTGATAAAAAACAATCCCTGAGATTGGGATAGATACTCCCACAAACTACTTGACATTGGCGGAAATGCAGTGCTAACGCACGAGCACAGCAGCAAGAGTCCATTAATTATAATTTAAAAAAAATACAATTATCAAAATGTAAGCTGAATATAATTATAAAACTGCATTCTGATCCTGCGAACAAATTCTTGGAAAGAATCGTAAAATCAGCTACAAAAACACACCCAATCATGCGAAACGAAAGGCAAACAAAACGTCTATCATTTTGATGATATAAAATTACAATTTTGCACAGCGATTCAATTCCAAAACACCTATAAGTGAAAGCTTACCCGTTCGAGTGGCAATGAACGTGACTTAGGAACGGTCCCGAGGAATAATGGTGCCTCCAAAATTAGATTGCATTTCAGACGGAATCTCTTTCAGAGGCGCCAAGTATTTGCCTTTTTATTTTGTCACGTATTTTTAGATGCTTTTGCAGCAAGCTATATTTCTAGTGAATATTTTTCATAAGTTCTTTAGAATTCGCGCTATGAATGAAGGGCGAAGGTTCGAAGAAATAGACACCTGTGTGGAAAATAGTTGGATGCTGAGACGGGAGATTAAATTAGTAGTGCGCGCTCACGTTCAAAATGACGTGACGTGCTCTGTTAAGGCGAAGATCTTTCGAATCTCCAAGAGAATATGTACACATTGCTAAACGTGTTATGCATTTAAAAAATAAATAACGTATGTGGGTAAGTGCTTTATCCTAGTGTCAATGGATTAATTAACTGGCGACATTAGGGTGAAGTATGTTGCTTAAAAAGACACAACATATACTATTCTGAAACGAGAAAAAACAGAACTATGATACAGGCAGGTATTAGGTTAGGTAGGTACTAGAGCATTTGCTCTATACAATGCGGGGTGGTTCAGATCATCAAACTGAACAACTGAAAATAGATTTTATTAAGCTATCAGGTTTGCTCTCATAGTATAAATTGTTTAGTTTCATGGTCTGAACCACCTGTGAAAGGAAAATATTTACAAAATCAACCCGCAACCAACCTGTGAACAGCAAAAATAACTTAACCTAACCTAACCTACGTCACAGTATAAGAAAGAGTGTTTGGTACTATATACAGTACGGACACTCCCTGCCTCACATCAATTTCTTAGTAGTAGCCGTTACATAAAAACCACGTCAGAGGCCTTAATGCAGTCTATAAAAACTCTAACACCAGGGCTTGCTGCACACACGAAGAAGACCGGAGTCACGTTGCAGGTTCTGACACGAGCACTTGTCTCGCGTGGTGTTCGCGCGTCGCGTTTTTGCCTGCCACGAGGCTCCGCAATCCTCGATCTCTTCTTGTTCTTGATCAAAAACAATCCCTGAGATTAGGATAGATACTCCCACAAAATACTTGACATAGGCGAAAATGCAGTGCTAACGCAGAAGTAAGAGTCCATTAATTATTTAAAAAAAAGACTAATATCTTACCTCACCTCTTCTGGCAGGATCGTCTCATAACATGTAAGCAAATTCGTATTTCTGTCTTGCTAGCACTCACTCATTATCCCACATGCTTACCTCTTCTTTTAATTTTTTTCCATTTGTATGAAATGATAGCTAAAAGTCCAAGGTGTTTATTTATTTTATTTAACACTTTATTGTACACATGGTATCAGGTGTGCCTACGCATACCAATAGATAAAATTTCATTTCATATTTTTCCATAAAACAATATAAAAAATCTATAAACAAAAACAAGTTCTATGTACCAAGGTTTAAAGTATAAACACCCTTAAACTTGCATAAAACGAGAGACGATTAATGACTGCAGACGAATGAAAAAGATGTGTCTCTGAAGTGCATCTCTCTACGTAAGAAGCTTAAAGAGAAGTTTTATATTAGAAATCGCATGAGTCAAACCATTTTCACTTTTACAACTTTGGTATTAAGATTTGTGTAAGGGGACTTGTTGAATTGGAATCAACTGTAAAGAAACTGTGTGTTCCATCAAGACGTTTAACTGACGTAGACATAGGAGAACTGTTATAAAGTTTAATTAATGATTGTTTAAGTGTTCGTGTGCTCTGACATTTAGTTTGTAAATTTACGTCATACATGTCTTGGTCTCCCCACCTCTCTTATACTAAGGCCATAAATAGCAGCTGTTGTAAATATTGTTTATTATCATGAGGTTGTCATAAAAGCAGAAAGACAGCCTAAAAACCGGTCAAGTACGAGTCAGGCTACTCGTGCACCGAGGGTTCCGTACCACACCACCACACAACCGCGCGAGACCGACTCACACTTGGCCAGTTTTTATTATTATTTGTTATACTGTAGAGTTTGCTCTGTAATCAAACCAAGTCACAAGCGTCAAGCTTGTATGTGTTACCGTTTTTACGATAAAGCCAGAAGAAAAAACGTTGATAAAAACTAGTTTCTTGAATGAGGACACCGAAAGGGAAAGAGGAAATCCGCCATAATAACGCATATTCTGTGAAAAATTTAATTATCTAGCTCGGTTCAAAAGTTACAACCCACAATAGGTAGGACGGACAGACGGCCGGACAACGTAGGCTTGGTAGTAGGGTTAACTCTACTCGTTTTCACCCGAAAGAGGATAGAGTTTTGTGGCGCGCCTTGGGAGAGGCCTATCTATGTTCAGCAGTGGACGATGATAGGCTGATAATGGTGATGGTGATGACAATAGTAAAAAGCCCTAGTGGTTTAGTAGCGGCCAAGGCCGCCCTCTGTGCAGTTAGTGGTGGTTCGACCACAGCCTGGGTATAAGAAAGAGTACTAATACCTACGTACAGTACGGACACTCTCTGCCCCCTATCAATTTTGACCTCACCCCCTCTTGGTGGCACGGGACCTAACTACGTTAAGGCCGGATTTAGAAATCTAAGCAGTGTTATATTCCTATCTCACTCGCACTCACTCATACAATGTGCTGGCAGTGAGAGCCCTTTTATGCAGTGTGCAGGGTGTGGCCTGGGTGAGACTCTTGTTAATATAATTTTAAAATAAATCCGACGCATTTTACGCTGAGAATTTTTTTATTGCAGGAATAATAAAATCGGTTTGCGACGATTATTCTACTAAAATGTTTCTTAAATTAATCGTTAGCATAACCTATACTTAATTTAATAACTACAACTTGTTAATGAATAAGCGCAAAACCTCAACTGATTTATAACAAAATAATTAGATTGAAACAATAATTTCATTATTTTGATACTTAAAATTAAAAGTTATTCTCATTTTGCCGAACGGTAGGTTAAGATCGAGTTCAGTATTTAAAATTGTACAAACCAATTATATAATATTTTGAAAAAAAAAATCCCATGTTGAAACCAAGATAATTTGATTCAGCTCTCGATTCTAAACAAATTACTTTCTAGTTTTGCGTTAATTCATTAACACGTTGTCTGAAATTAAACTTAAATAGGTAGGTACAAAAGTCTTATTGTACAAGTAATAGTAAGTGTGCTATCATAGGAAATAACTCGTATTTTAGGAATGCTAACAGTATTTTAGTTGCATAAATATTCTCAGTGTAATAACGATATCCGACAACGCATAATATAACGTTTATAACATGGCAACAAACTAGAAAGAAACAGTAAAGTGTATAAATGCAACACGCTACTAAAAACTGAGCCAAGCGTATGAAGTCTTAAATTTTTCATAGAAAACTTTCGCTTAGTTCCAGCTCCACCGACCGTAGTAAAATTTACATAGTTTACCAGTATCTGTTCACATCTGTTATTCTATTCAAATTCTTTCTAATAGAAAATTGTAATCGAACCGAACTTTAATTTCGAACAAAACCTTCTTCCATACAAATTAAGATGGAACCAGGAGTTAAGTAACACGTGATTGGCATACCCATCAATCTAACTTCTATCAAATTTAGCTCTTATGCCAACAAGATAAAGTTAAATTTGTCTCTGAGCAACACTGTGGATACTTTTAGTACAAAATAGCGTTGCAGGGTGAAACTAATCACTCTAATTGAATTTTCTGCAGCGCGTCCGTTTCGTGCTTCGAATTCAGTTAATTCTATTTAGCCATTTTAGTTGCTAACTAACGCCTTTATTTTCTCCCATGACTGTAACTGTCCTGTGGTTTAACGTGATTTAGATTTGAATATTATTCTATTATGTTTGAGTTTTCAGATGTTGGAGATAATTTAGTTGTAACTTTCCATTTGTATAAAGAAGAATGGCGGATGTGCCTGTTATTTAGGTCTCAGTCTTAGATGAACGCTGCTGTATAAATGAAACTTAACAATACGTGAAGACACCAATAAAACTAAAAAATAAGTAAATCGGTGGTGATCTGCAGAAGTTGAGGTGGGGGAAAGGTCTTTCTCCTTATGATAGCTATATCTTCAAATGTGTGAACCTGATAACCTTTACCATTAGATAGTCCGCTCATCTTCTAAAAATAAATAAATAAAATAAATATCTTGGACATTGTCACACAAACGACATGACAAGATATTATGTCAAGTTTCATTTATTCAATTCTTTTTTTCATTTCATTTTATATGTTTTATTTCAGTAAAATTATTGTCTTAACTGAAGAAAACAAAATGAGTGACACTATCTCAGTTCAACGAAACCAAAGATAATCTGTAACGACCACAAAATACCTAACTAAAACGAAAATAGCTGTCAGGGTTGCTTTTTGCTATAGATTTTTGACTGACTTGTCCAATTTACTAGTAATTTTTTCTTTTGTATTCAACATTTTTGAGTTATAAGTACATTTTTTTAGTCCAACATTACTATTAGGTACCTGGCTGGCGTCAGTATGGCTCTTAGTTTTCATAAAAATATATGGGTCCAGATTTGCCACCCTTCTTTACTACCTTATGACGAACAAATGAAATAAGGTGGTCAACCTGAATCACACATTGGCTCAATAAATATTTTGCATTTGTATTGCCTTTGAATGTACTTACTCCAAAACTAAATGTGGGTGGCAATGGCAATATGAAGACGATCTTTCGGTAACAGTACAAGCATACCTTATGCTCACGACTATATTCCCCGCTGACGGACACAATAAGCGCTTCGAAATTGAAGCATGGAGCTTTCCTCAAGATTTTCATCTCCACCGAAAAACCATTGATATTCCAAATGAACACTTCAAAATTGTCTTATACAAGGTGTACCAAAACACCCTAGTAATATTAAAGGACGGTTTAAACAACTTTCACTATCGAGAAACAGTTGAAAAAAAAATCTGCTTTTCCGTACATTTGAATCGAGTAAGTACTGCAGTTTTGATCAGTTAGATGGTATTAGTTTGGACCATCTTACTGGAAAACTGGATTAAGGATAAATTACCGATGGCGCGTTCCATCCAAAAAAAGTCTGGTTATATTTTCAATACTAACCGAATAAAGTCAAAGAAATTTTTTAGACACGATTAAGATTACATTTGTCAGATTTCCGTTAAGTCTAACTTCATTTGCATGGAGCGCGCCAACGGTAATATCCCCTTAATTAGACTCTTAACCAACCCTTTGAATATTACTTGGGTGTTTTATTAACCTATTATTTACAAATCAAATTAAAGATTGATAAATTAAGTCGCGGGCGGGACTTGAACCCGCACTCCTCCAAACCGGGGAACTGCGTTATCCAATTTCGCCACCGAGCCTACTACCCAGAGAACGAAATTTTCAATATGTTGCATCTTAAGGGGACGTGAGCGCCATCTACTGGAAGTTATTACAAACTAACCAACCCGCAAGTCCAGTATTACTACTGAAATTCATAAGATGTAGATGACACATTTTTGTTTTATTATTTACATGTATAATTATATTCCACTTGAACTATTCTACTCCATTTAGAAAATGTATCACATTTTCTACAAATTCGTAGATTCGTTTTTTAGAGATTCCTCCTCAAAATCTAGGTCGTAACCTGAAGCCTGATTTCCCCAAAGGTAGCTTGTGTATCCAAGTGTATATTATAACATGGAGGATTGTTGTTACAGTGCGTGACCACTTACGAACGAGTAATGAAACTTGCTAGTGTAAAGGTCGGGATAAACGTTAAGAGGAAAAGCCGGTCCCATTTAGTCCATACAAACGTATCACCCTGTTTCCTCCCTGGATAATGAATCTAGAGAAATATTTTTTTACCATACAATCTATGCTACCTCTACTATATCCCTACATTTTGTTTTTTCCAAAATTAATTACTATAAGAACTAGGAACATTCGAAAATTACGAAATATTGCTCAAATTTGCCGTTCTGTTCAGACATCCAGAAAGCAAATTGGACGAATATAAATTATAAAAGAAAACATACAGACGTATACAAACACTTGTTCATTTTCTTGAAATTTTTATTAAAATCGGTTTAGATTTTTGAAGTAGGAAACAGGCGAATACAAAATCGTGATTTCATCCATATTATAAAGGTTAAATCAGTCCGAGCTGCAGGTTGTCACTTTCGCACTGGTAAGCTACCAATGCTTAGGTTGCTTGGGAACCGCGCGACAGCAATATAGGGTCCAACTTAATATGCTGATATTTTTTTAAGGGGACGATCAGACCTAAGTTTGTTGGGACCGGACCGGTAACCGCAACCTTGACTTGTACTCTATTTGTCTCGAAACTAGTGATGCGACTCTAAAGATCTCATTACAAATCAAGAGTCGATGGTGTATTAAAGTCCTTTTTATCATAGGCTTGACATACTGCAGACATAACTGCCTCCTTGGTCTAATGGTTAAGAGCATTTGACACGGAGGTCGTGGGTTCGATTCCTACGGGGGACACCTAGTGATACTTTGTGCGTTTTTTATAGCAGGCTAAATCTCCTGATTATCTGAAAAGAAAGATTATGCCGTGCTTCGGATAGCATGGCAGCCGTTGGTTCCGGCTACTATCTCTGGTCGTAGTAGTTGTTACATAAAAATCACGTCAGAGGCCGTAAGGGTGTCTGAAACAGCACTGGCACCAGAGCTTGCTGTCCACACGATAAGAAGAAGATCATTGACAAAAATTATATACAGGGTCCTTCTTAATATGTTGACACTTTTTTAAGGAGAGGATGTGACCGTCAAACTGAACAACTTTCTCTATGGGACCAACATCGAAATCGTAAAAAAACATCTGCTGTCCCATACATTTCGCTCAAGTAGGTTTGCAGTTTTGTATGGAAGAGCTGATTCTTTTTTCGCGATTTCGATGTTGGTGCCATAGAGAAAGTTGTTCAGTTTGACGGCCTGATCATCCCCTTAAAAAAGTGTCAGTATATTAAGTAGGACCCTATATATCTGTTAAAAACCTATTCTTCACTTTCAGACCTTGCCTCTTGCCTTTCCTCTTAAATAAGACTGCCTACAAAAATGCCCAGGAGGACGCCTTTCTTCGCAATTGTTCGGAGAAAAAGTCAAGTGAATTTTGTAACGGTTGACTAGGCATGTTAGTATAATGGAATAGATTATTTGTTTACCATGGAATATTGGTGAGTTACCATTATTTACAGAGTTGTCCCTACCCTGAAGCATTTTACTGGAGAAATAGTTGTATTGTATTGTTAACGTGGATGTTCTGAGTTTTCAGTATATCTCTGACTACCCCTCGGGGAATATAGTCGTGAGCATATGCAACAGTTGTATTGTGTTTATCGTCATTACCATTATCCTGTATGGTGTATAAAGTGTATGGTAATGACGATTAGCAGGGTATAAGCGTCTTCTCTGCAATTTTAGAAATAACTCTACTTCAGTATACAACGTGTTAATGAATAAGCGCAAAACCTCATACACCCCAACTGATTTATAACAAAATCATTAGATTGAAACAATAATTTCATTATTTTGCAAGTTAAAATTTAATGTTTTTCGCATTTTAAGTTTTAAAGAAAAAAGAATTTGTTAGCATTTCAGCAATAAATGAAAGCGCTAATGTGCTCATGGATACATTTTAAGAATCTTGTTTTGGTAGTAAGTAGGGTGAGATTGTCCGAGCGGTGGGTTGCAAACAAATTATTTAATATTTTGAAACAAATTACCTATGTTGAAACCATGATAATTCGATTCTGCTCTCGATTCTAAACAAACTACTTTCCAGTTTTGCCTTAATTTATTAACACGTTGTATAGGGTCCTTCTTAATATGCTGACACTTTTTTTAGGGGATCATCAGACCGTCAAACTGAACAACTTTCTCTATGGCACCAACATCGAAATCGCTAAAAAAACAGCTGTTCCATATTAAACTGCAAACCTACTTGAGCCAAATGTGTGTGACAACAGATTTTTTATTCGCGATTTCAATGCTGGTGCCATAGAGAAAGTTGTTCAGTTTGATGGTTTGATCATCTCCTTAAAAAAGTGTCAGCATATTAAGAAGTACCCTGTATGTTGTAAAACATAACTAACACACACATACATTTGCATCAAAGACGATATGTAGCGTCAAAGACTACATACATGTGTAAAATTAAATATCTGCTGGTCCATAGAAAATGTCAATAGCTACTTGACCAAAATGTATGAGACAACAGATTTTTTTTTCGCGATTTCAATGTTTGTCCCAAAATGAAAGTTGTTTAGTCTAATGGTCTGAAGCACTCCATAAAGTATGTAACTCGTTTAAGTTTTACACCATGTATAGGAAAAGCTCAGAGGAAGGATCTCCATAGAGTCCGCATAAATTTACGATTGTAGTTAGTCTCTTTTGTCTTATGACGTACCTTTAATAGTAGAAGGAGATGGAACTATAGATATTTGTTTATGCGGCAGTCCACTTTTTTTTTGAGCTAGTGTGTGTGAAAAGTGACCGTAAACATAAGGCCATATGTCACTTGGTGCCTTTTGTCCATACTACTTGACACCACACACTCAAACCTAAACGTCAAAAAAAGTGGACACTTTACAATTGGTATGGCTCACCCTATTAGGTATAATCTCTTTTAGGAAAAGCAAGAGTTTTTTCTTCTTTTTCCATTGTATTGATTAGGACACAGGGATATTGTCGTCAAAGAGTTACCTCTTCTTCGATTTGCCTACAGCCAACTTTCAGCCAGACAGTAAATCGTTTGACGCATTTGACACGATCAAAAATAAACCTCAAACCCTCTATCTACTACTCAGCTTGAAACACTAAAAACTTACTCCTCTAATTAAAAGTTCAAAAGACGAATACTTAAAATCCTCTAAAAATTACTTCCAGTAAGTAACATCAAACTTACTTTCAGTGCCACTTAAGCCAATTTCCCCAACAATGTTGTTGTCGTATCTAACAGGGATATTGTTACACAATACGTAGAATTTCGCCATTAGTAACTCGAGGAACACTAGTAAGCTGTATGCATGGTACGATTAATGGTAGCGAACGGAGCGAAAGAGGTGTACGCTATGCCATAGACAAGATAAATGGCGCTTGGTAACCGTACTACCCTAGGGAGTGGATTGCACTAGTGCTCATTCAGTAAAGATGTCCCCTGAGTAGCGCTTATGCGTACGTAGGAGGTGTGCAATTGGTTTAACTCGCAAGTCTTCAGAGTGGAATTGATCAATCGGCTTTATAGCAGCAGCACTCATAATGTTGATTTGATGTTTACTCACGCACGTTTTGCTGTAGGCTCCGTTTATTGCGTATCGAAGCGAGCTTCTAGCGAAGTACGATACGTTACGATAACTTCATTATAGGCAAGCCGAGTGCACCGTCCATACGATCGACTCGCCTCGCCTATAAAGTGAATGTTTTGGAGGTACAGTCGGCATAGAATTTAGTACCTAAAAAGAGCCATGATACCTGAGTAACCTATCGGTATATTCTTGCACTGAAACGAGCTATATCATTAAAAAAAAATTAAGTCTATATAACTCAAAAGATGACACAAAAAATAAATTAGATTCAAAATGTTTTCTCGTGGTATCATTTTGATTATTATTAATTTTGGCTGTGAGGATCCTAGAGATTACATTAATTCTAAGAACTTAAATTCGTTAAATTGTAGATTAAATAAAACAAACAAGGTACTTAAGCTTAAATCCATTACAACACTATTTTGTGAAAATTATAATAAGGTCCATTAAAAGCATCTCTCAAATTTAATACTGCAGTAAACTTCTTATCGTGTGGGCAGCAAGCCCTGGTGTCAGAGTTTTTTCAGACTTCCTTACGGCCTCTGACGTGGTTTTTATGTACCGAATACTACCGCCAGAGATAGAGACTGCAGTAATGATAATCGCACGTAAAACTATCCTAAATGCATTTATACAGTTAATCCTAAAACACGGAATAACGGTATAAAATGTGAATAATTCATTAATTTCCATCGTCGCCGGCACACAAATATTCTGGATAGTCGCCCGGAGTAAAGCATTCATCTTAGTGCTATAACTGACAACGACAAGTGTACATTGTGCAATGTTGTCGAGCTTGTTGATGATGGATAAGGGGTTTGTTATCTGGTTGTGGAGCCGAAAATGTTGGGAAAAAGGTTTTAAATTGAGTTACAGCGTTTTGCATGCTAGAAGCTTGTTATTTTATGTTTTTATTTGTAAGCCGATTTTAGGTTCTCTATTTTATTAATTGTTATTCTGTAACATAAGGTGGCGATGATAGAAATGAATAATGTCCCGTTGTTATGTAAATAACAGGTCACTATAGTACATTATGATATAAGTGAGCAAAGTTGGTCATTACAGACGAGGCGGGATTGCAATTTAAGAGCCGAGTCTGTAATGAACAATGCTCAATCGTTTCATACGACGTTTTTCAGCACACTTGCGAGGAAAGAGTAAAAAAAAAACTTAAAATACGACTATTTTAGACAAATATTTGTGACGACGATTTGTTGTTGACGAAGAGGCAATGACTACGCTGACATTCAACCAACGACATCTTGTTGCAAACAACCTTATATTAAAAACGTTATAAACTTAATATTTAAGTATTTATAACACAAATTAATGAAATTTGGTAACTAAAAACCTTTTTTATGAGAGATGTGCGTGGTAGCGAGGCAACCATCCACCAATCAAAAGCCAATCAGCGCGCTCGGTCGCTTGATCTCGTCATTAGGAAATTAAAACAATCTCATTGGACGATTTTTTCCTCCGCCTTGCTACATCTTTGGTGGAAAAGCAGCCTTAAAATTAAGGGTGGATGGACGGACGGCACGCGGCGTAGGCCCAGTTGACATGCTTTGGTTGCGGAACCCTTAAAATCAGGTTCTGCGTCGCCACAATGCATCGTGTAACATGGCTCTCATAGATAGGAGTATGTAAAAGCATATAGCTGCCGGCACAGATCATAATCCAGATAGATATATCAGATATTGCGCTGAACCTTATTTGCATGCACTAATTCGTCGAGCGCTCAACATCCGTGCCGCGACGTATATCTTTCTTATACAACGTGTTAATGAATTAACGCAAAACTGGAAAGTAGTTTGTTTAGAATTGAGAGCAGAATCTATTTATCATGGTCTCAACATAGGTAATTATTTTCAAAATATTAAATAATTTGTTTGTAAAATTCAAAATTTACTGTACTCGATCTCAACCCACCACTCGGGCACACTCACCCTACTTAATACCAAAACAAGATTCTTTAAATGTATCCACGACAAAGCTAGCGCTTTCATTTATTGCTGAAATAATAACAAGTAATTTTTGCCTGAAAACTTAAAATGCTATTAACTTTAAATTTTTAATATCAAAATAATGAAATTATTGTTTCAATCTAATTATTTTGTTATAAATCTGTTGGCGTGGATTAGGTTTTGCGCTTATTCATTAACACGTTGTATACGTATAACTTAGAACTTTATTCAGTACAAAGTAAGTTTGCCGCATCTACCTAAGCTCACTACCATTCTAAAATCATAGCCGAAACATCTATAAATCCAGGAACGACGAAGTAAGACATCCAATTTTCTCTAAAGCTGCAGTCCACTCCAGATCTTTGTCGTGATGAATAGAATGTTCGGGAAACAAATCTCTTTTGTGAGTTATTCTGCACTGACAGAGAGGCGATGGCCCTTTTAAAGTTATTTAATCAATTGGAGTACGGTTGGTCAAATGCAGCTGGGTTATGTTGCAGTTTTTGCTAATATAGTTGCGAAAGTTTTTTAGGTTTCTGTACCCAAATGGTGCTCACGGGACTAAAGTTCTGTCCGTTCCTTCTATCAATTTCCAGACATGTTTGTCGTATACAGAGCGGTGGGCAACACAATGGGAGGCCAATTTTGGAAGCCGAGGCTGCGGCACACCAAGAAAGAGATGGATGCCTACGAAGCAGAATGGCAACTGATGGCATGTGATGGGGAAGGCTGCAAAAGCTTGGGGGAGACCTCTATCCAACAATGGGAAAAAATAGGTCTGCGAGAAGGGTTGATATAAAAACTGGTGGAGGCATGACAGTCTATCTTATACTGTGCTTTTACTTAGGTAAGTTACTAGTGTATAATAAAATATTTGTTAAAGTGAAATAAATTGAAACACGCAATAAAAAAATCTCAATTCAATGCTTCTCTTTAGACACCGTATATGTTAATTCTATTTTTCATGATTTCATTGGAAGACACAGCCTTGAAAACGCTAATTGTATTTCCAATAGTACATTTGAAATTGAGCGTTGCTTCTATTGCCTTCTTTACAAGCAACCTAATTTACTTAACCCATTTTATTTTAATTAAGAAGCTTTGTAAAGGTTTTGTTAATAAATTAGGCAAAGCGAAACCAACAAAATTTCATTACACGTAGCCATACTTTAAAAGTCCTTGAAATATCTCTTCCGTGCAATGTTTGAGGTTAAAATATGTAAATTTCTCTAAAACAAATAGGGAAGGGATATATTATATCCTTTATATAAACATATCTTTAGAAACATGCCGACAGGGTTTAATCTGGCTTTTGATATTCGCAGTAATCGCAGAGTAATTATTATTTGCAGCATTTATTTATACTAGCGGATCTGTGGTCATGTAAGCGGCTTCAGCGGCATAATCAGGAATGTTATTTACGGTTTGAATTCGGAATTTTGAAAAAAATAAAACTCAAAATCTCAGCCGATAAGCGTCCACATAACGCTCTCCCAAGGATCGCTACAACGACCAGTCCTGCGCTGCCCTCATCCAAAGGGTTACCGCCGTCTTCACTAGGTCGTCGGTTACCCACCCTTTGCTTTCCGAACGCGGCTTTAAAAATACTACTTTAGTGGTTTTAGAACTAACTAAATTAAGTTTTAGAGGTACCTATAACTACGAGACTTATAAGTTATCACCGCCATCTGATCCTATCTGGTATTATATAGGCCGAGTGCATTCGAAGGCACGATAGTAAAGTTCTAGTAATAGTTGGTTTCAAATCAAAATCTTAAACTGAATAAAAATGTCTTCACTTTTGTAAAATAAACTTTAAAGAGAGCATAATAGTAGTCACGTCTGATAATATTCTTAACCTCCCACCGCGCGCGTGCTTCGGAAATGACACGCAGGGCAAAAGGGCAAGATTGCCCATACATCAACCGGACTGGTTAACTTGAGAAGAAATAACAGTTCCGGAAAGCTCGAATTTATCGATGTAATTAATTTATGGAAAAATTATCGCATTCTACTGAATTCTTCATAATCCGAATGCGTAAATGGGCGCTGCATACAAACGAAGTCTGGTGATATTTTCAATACTAACCAATTAAAATCAATGATATTTTGCAGAAACAATCTAGAAACAAATCTCTATGCTTGTATCTTGTCCAATTTTCGTTAACATATATAGTTTCAATGCTAGGATTAATTTAAGATTTGTAAGGAAATCTTTGAGGCATTGTAACGTTAAAACCATACATTATAACGAAAATCTGACACAATACAAGCATAGAGATTATTTGTTTGATGATAATTGGTTAGTATTGAAAATATCACCAGACTTCGTTTGTATGGAGCGCGCGAACAGTAATATACCCTTAAAGAGGGTGATCAGACCATACAACTTTCTCTATGCGACGAACATCGAAATAGAAAAAATAAAAACAGCTGTTCTGTACAAAATTCTACAGAGAAAACTTAATATTTTATTGCTAAGTTAAAACATAAAATAAAAGCAAATGTAAGCAACCAAGCATGAAATATAGCTAAACTTTGTAGGTACGGTGTGGTGTATAATAATTATATTAATGAACGTGACAGTCACCAATATAACTATTTTCATCATACAGGGTGTAACAAAACACCCTAGTAATATTTAAAGGGGCGGTTTAGATCATCAAAATGAACAACTTTGCAAGGGAGTCAAAGTTAATTTTTTTTTAAACCGGCCACGCAATAAACAAACATTTAAAAAGTAAAAAATAATTCGCTCACCTATTTGGGGATGTAAGCAAATGTATGTTTTACTTCTTAACTCTCTTTGAGATATTTTAGGTCAATTAATGCGGTCCCCGCCCATGCCCATTGAAATGCCCATTGATTTTTTTACAATCATTTGAGGTCCCCGACACATTAATTGACCTAAAATATCTTAAAGAGAGTTAAGAAGTAAAACATCCCCAAAGAGACGACCGAATTATTGTTTACTTTTTAAAGGTTTGTTTTTGGCGATGGGGGTTTTTTTTTATTAGTAATTTAAATTTTTAAAGTTTAATGACAACTGCTGAATCGATTTAAAGGAAGCAAGGAAACTTGATTTCATAAAAAAAAACGTATCAAAATCGGTCCATCCGTTTCAGAGCTACGATGCTACAGACATACACACATACATTGGGGTCAAACTTATAACACCCCTCTTTTTGCGTCAGGGGTAAAAAATCGGCTTTTCCATACATTTGAGTCGAGTGGATACTGCAGTTTTGTATCAAAGATCTGAGCTGTTTTTTTTCGCAATTACCAAGCGTGAAAGTTGTTCAGTTTTAGGTACCAGGTTGTTTTGTTACACCCTGTGTAGATTTCTCAACTATACCTATAATGAATTATGTCAAAACTTAGCAAAGTTTCTTGTTGTTTCACACTTTGCGAGTACTTAACAAAAGTCAAGTCTGCTCGGTAGGTCTGGGCTGGGTCAGGACAATGCAAATTAGCATTATAACTAGCAAGTTTCCCACTTTGTTATGTAGTGTCTGTCAAGTTGGCTTTTGACTTGAGAGGATTCTGAAACTAGCAGTCTTCATACAAAAAGAGAAAACGTTTTTATCCAACTAAAAAAACCTTACTGATCTCTATGTTTTGGTCTCATTTTATTCAATGGGCTGTAGGTATTCTACGTTTATAGCCTATATCGATTTTACTTTAAAGTCACTACATTGTTATGAAACAAATGATTTGGTTGTTACTATGCGTACATTGAAAGGCTATTTATCTATAAACATTGTTTCTAGTTTATTAGAAATAACTTAAACTCGAATAACAATTCTATGTGTGAAATATCTTTTATAAAATTTAGCTTAACAATAAAACATACATTTCAAAATAGTACATAATACAAATAAACTAAAAGTATGTGTATGATGTACGGTATGTACGATAGTTATTCAAAAATAAACTACGGCTAACCCTAAAATGTTTCAGTTCAAAAAGAGTTACAGCTACATTTCTACCTACCTACCTTAACATACGTAAAAATCTAGATCGTAACTAAAACAAAAGGTTTAGTAATATCCATAAATTCAGCAACCGCAGCGACCTGACGTTTCATGACAGCTCAGAAATTCAGAATGCAAGCGGTCCATACTTTCATAGCCATTTCGTACGTCAACATAGAATAGCACTGGATGAAATTCACCGCCAAAACGCTGTATGAGCACCTCTATAAAAGTTAAAAGCTTTTGTCGAAAAAAGTGCAGAGAAAAAATGAGAATGCTTTCTAAAAGCGGTGGCAAATGCGGAGGCATGTTCGTACAGTGAACAGTTGTCGTGTCCCACGGGACTTCTGGCCCCGGAAAATATTTCCCGTAATGTGAGACTTTGCTTTGCCGGGAAATGCAACCCGCTCGTGTATCGGTCAGTTTGTTATTAGTCCTTTAGTAAATATCCGTATTGGGTTTCAATATCATTACTCGTTAAAGGAGAAAAGAGATTCTATTGATATAATATGGTACAATCTCCGTATACGTACAGTCAACCAAATCTGTAACCAAAACTATGTTTTGCAGTTTTATGTCACAGAAGCTTAGGTGATTGTGACAAGGTTAAAAGTGGCATATTTATTTATTTATTTATTTTAACACTTTATTGTACACACGGAAATACAGATGAATACAGCATAATAGACAAGTACAAAGGGTGAGCTTATCTCTTATATATTTCTAATAAGGTATGAATTTTTTTTTTTTTAGGTCTGTTTCGAAAACCATTAAGAGATATTTGTCTCAACAATCATTATTCTATGCCAGAGATTTTAAAATGAAAGGATTACAGATATTTTAAATAAAATAACGACGTTTTTTGGTCCATCAAGTGACGTCACTGGAAAACCTGTAAACTCGTTGGTTAACTTAAAATCAACTTAAAAAAACTGCCATTAAGAAAAAAATACATTCACAATGTCAGAATTTGACATTTGATGTTGCCGTTTCTGTTTCCAGCATAGAGTTAGAAAGAGAAAGCAGGTGATTTTTATTTCTTAAAATTAGGCAAAGGTTTTTCTCCATAGAGTTTGAATGATTTTT
Source organism: Agonopterix alstromeriana (assembly GCA_963924505.1). Taxonomy (NCBI): domain Eukaryota; kingdom Metazoa; phylum Arthropoda; class Insecta; order Lepidoptera; family Depressariidae; genus Agonopterix; species Agonopterix alstromeriana. The sequence continues at coordinate 14,738,877 of OZ004667.1, forward strand.
TCGCGACCACTTTTGCCAGTTACAAATTAAACTCGACGAATTGCAAAGGAAATGAAGTAAGTTTCTTGAAATGATGTCTTCTATCATTAAAAAATATAAAATGAAGACCATAAAAACTTGACGTTTGGTACGACGACTTGTACGTTATGGTAACCCTGATTGATCCACATGGGTAGGCATTTCTGACACTCATACTTTGACTCGTACGACTAGATATTAATTTCTTCTTATGCTCTTTGGTTGATTGAGGGTGCTATGCACTATTGTCCTTTTTGGATAACACTTGCATACAAATGAATACAGAGCAAGATAGCTATATTATGATCTTTTGCTAATAAAGTGACAAATGCCTATTAATGTTATTAATTTGGGTTCTTATAATTTTTTAGTTTTAGTACTCTATTATCATCATCATCTTCTTCAGCCTACATACGTCCCACTGCAGGGCACAGGCCTACCCTCACGGAGGGTGCTTGGGCGTTTGTCCAACACGCATGCCCAATGCGGCTTGGTAGACATATGCAGGTGTCCTCTTCACTCACGTATTCGTTTGCCTAGCTCATGCCATGCTTTTAATTAGGTAGGGACCTAGGAAAATTAATACATACACAACTAAAATATCTTCTAAACTTTTTGTCAATCGTTCATAAATCTTAAGCTTAACTATTATAAATTGTAACAGAAGTGTGTCTGTACTTTGAAGACATTTACAAAAAAAAGATGACGATATATTTTTTAGGTGTCCTGACTCCGAATCAACCTTTTCTAGAAATTTGTCTGTCTGTTTGTTTGATTGTGTGTTTATTTGTTTGTTTGTGCGAGCATCACGCGAAAGCTACTGAACCGATTTTGACGACATGAACCGAATTTGTGCGAACGAAGTCGCCGGTTAACTCTAGTAAGCTATAAAACTATTATAATGTATTCTGTATTTTATTTGTTTTAGTTTTATTTTATTATACAGGTTGTAAGGGACAGCCCTCCTCAAACTAAAAAGGTGAACTCAGATCATCAAACTGAACAACTTTTACTAGGGAGCCTACATTAGGAAACGAGAAAAAAAATCAGCTGTCCCATACAGTTTTGTATCAAACAGCTGATTTTTTTTGCGTTTGCTGAGGTAGGCTCCGTAGTAAAAGCTGTTTAGTTTGATGATCTGAGTTCACCGTTTCAGTCTGCGGAGGGCTGTCCCTTATACCTTGTATAACATTCTAATCCACACCACGAAGTCATCGCCCTACCTTTGAATTCCAAGGGGAATATTCAACAGAAGCTTAGCCGTACCTTATTAAATTATTTCTCATTAATGTTGATAATATTAATTCATTAAAGCTTTTTCCTAGCTGCTAATTAAACGGTGACAAAATAATTAGTAACGTAAATTTTGTTAAACATCTTTATACTTTATTTTATTTATACTTTTCCTTACATTCTGTATAATAATACAGGATGTAAGGAAAAGTACTAAATCGCATACTCTACCCTTTTACTATGGATGGGAGCAAACATGTCAGAACATAAAAGATCATCTGTTTCATACTTTTGAGTCGTGTAGACATTGCAGTTTAGTATGGACCAGCTGATTTTTTTAGGTTTTTATTTTTTAGGTGACAGGAACTAGCAATACAGGGTGTAAGCTTAAATGTGCTTCAGACCATCAAACTGAATAACTTTCACAATGCAACCAACATTGAAAAGGTTTGCAGTTTTGTATGGAACAACAGATTTTTTTTCGCGATTACGATGTTAAAGTTGTTCAGTTTGACGGTCTGATCATCCCCTTAAAAAGTGTCATCATATTAAGTTGGACCCTATACAGCGTGTTAATGAATAAGCGCAAAACCTCATACACCCCAACAGATTTCTAAAAAATAATTCGATTGAAACCATAATTTCATTATTTTTATACTTAAAATTTAAAGTTATTCGTATTTCAAGTTTTGACTCAAAAATTATTTTTTATCATTTCAGCAATGAATGAAAGCGCTAATGTGCTTGTGGATACATTTTAAGAATCTTGTTTTGGTAGTAAGTAGGGTGAGTGTGCCTGTGCGGTGGGTTGACATCGGTTTCATTAAATTTTAAATTTTACAAACAAATTATTTAATATTATGAAAAAAATTACCAATGTTGAAACCATGATAATTCGATTCTCCTCTCGATTCTAAACAAACTACTTTCTAGTTTTGCGTTAATTCATTAACACGTTGTATAACGCATTTAATTTTATACTCTTTATGCAGGCTCGTGGTCTTCATTTTACATGACCACACCATGAAAGTCGATTCGATTCAGTCGACTTTCATTCATGTAAATGCAAAAAAAACGAAATAATTTAAAGACCCAAATCCATTCGACCCACACAAATAACTCACGAACAACAGCCGTCGATGCGTGTCACGTAAATCATTCGTAAAATTCTAAAACAAAAACGTCACCAGTGATTCAGAACAACAAAGCAGATTTGTTCAGTTGAGATTATGTTAATCCGTGATTAATCCGACCGCAGATGCGTGGGATGAGGGTCTGGCTACAGTGACAGCGCGATAATTGTGATGTTATGATATCGCGCCGGGAACGTGGAAAAGGGGCTAGGATTTGGGGCAAGAGATTGGCGTCCGGCGGGTTAAATCTAAGATGGCAATAAAAAAGAAAGGTAATTGCCCGACATTCACATAGTCACGCGCCGTCTAGTGTACGGGCTACACGTCACTATATCGTACCGTTTTACATTTATTTGTAAAACGTCATTGGGTTAAATGCTCTGAGAAGCGCCTAGTTTCCTTATATAGGATCTAAGGTGTAGATAGTTGCAATTTCAATTTCAAGCAATAATTATGTTTTACGTAAGAATTATGTACAGCACGTTAAAAGTTTAGATCTAATATATCGATTATCGACGGCCCAATAGCTCAGTCGATCAAATTTTTCCTCGGAAAAAGTTGTTCATTATCATAAGTACAATCACCCTTACATGATAAAGTAATGCAACTGTCTACACATATAGGATCCTTCCTAATATGCTGACACTTTTTTAAGGGGGTGATCAGACCGTCAAATTGAACAACTTTCACTACGGCACCAACATCAGGTCGCGAAAAAAAAACAGCTGTTCCATTCCAAACTGCAAACCAACTCGAGCCACATGTATGGGACGGCTGATTTTCTTGTTGCGATTTCGATGTTAGTCCCATAGAGAAAGATGTTCAGTTTGATGGTCTTATCTTCCTCTTAAAAAACTGTCAGCATATTAGGAAGGACCCTGTATACACTCTGTATAACATTTCGTCGAGTTCTTGCATTATTTGAGTTCTCAATATGGTGTTTATCTTTAGTGTAGTTGAGTAATAATTTAGTTTATGGGGGTGTTGGTGGGTCTGCCCCGCTACTGTACAGCATCAGGAATGTTAGCAGAGGCTCGTGTCGACTGCTTCTACGCCACTATGCCCAAGAGGTGCGCAGGGTCGACTGCCCCTATATGCTTCACTGCTGTGGACTGCATGTTCCCAAATTAAATGAATTGTAAAGTAGGTGGAACTACTAACATTAGATTAAGTATATACTAACAAAATTGTGATTCTATGCTACTTGAAATAAATAAATAAATGATTGATTGACATGTCATAAACATATTAATTATTGTGTTTATGACTTATACCGCATCTCGAAGAGATCGTAGGGCAAAGTTGTACATCACGTTACCAGGGTTCGCATTAGACATAAACTTGCCGTGTAACTTTTATTATTTATATTTACCTAGTATTTTTCCTAATACCATTGGATTCCCTACAATACATATTGCATAACTTAATCAGGTAAGATATTAATCAACAGGATAATGTATGTATGTATTTACTACGTTTTTTCTCATTTATTTATCCATCGCATTTGATAGTTGATCTGGAGCCCGATTGCGTTAAGTTAAAACATTGAAGTTCTATTATTATCCAATTTCAGTTCTGATCACATTGCAATCCAATTACTATTCAACTGTGCTGAATTCCGCATCGCGCTAAACTCTATGTAACTGACAGCCCTTAACGTGTGAGCGATCTGTCAAAACCAAATGTGTCAAAAGTTATGGTTCGTACGTAATCCAATCACAGTTCAATCACCGAATATTTACCGCGATTGCAGCCCTGGTTCATAGCCATTGACTTACCAACTACTGAACGTAGGGTCCGCGCTTAAAAGTGTCTGAACCAAAAGAGTAATAAGACGCATAAATAATAACAACTAACAATTACGCGCTAGTCTTCGTTTCATCGACTGACTACGCGCAAGTCTATGGTGCCGTGCCGCTGTGCTGTATAATTTCTAAAAACTAGGCAAGCAAAATGAAAAAAGGAATTTCAACAGTTTCAATGTTTTTAGTTTGTTTATGTTACTAAAACGTACTTACGCATAGCATATGCTCACGACTATATTCCCCGAGGGGGTAGTCAGAGATATTCTGAAACCTCAGCGCATCCACGTTTCACCAGTAGTACCGAAACTCTGTACAAAACGAAACGTACTTACGGTTACATATTAAGTTAGTCTGGGACACTTTTTTTCGATAATTTTGTGTGAGATCCGGCGTCTATTAGTTTTTAAGTCGATGTTCATAGCATATGAATAAATATCCCTACCTAAAAGTGGACGCACACACAAATAGCGTATATTAAATATTTGGTAGATTTCTTAAACATAATATGGCATAAAATAATATGCCATGAAAGTAAAACACGGAATCGCGTGCAAAGGTCGAGATCTTCATTGTAACTTACATTATCTCTTGGAAATATATTTCCGACACAAAATCATATCAAAATGTCATCCGTTCCCTAAACCTCCATTGTTGGGCTTAAAATTCCACTCCACATGTTAAAGAGTACAAAGAAAACCCGACCGTATTCACGAGGAGCGCTGTCCGTAATAATTCTCACTCTTCAACTCAAATGTTACATACTTGCATTTAACAAAATAGTGTAACTTAAATTTACTGAAAATCTAGAGTCATTGTTAAAAGTTAAGATAGGGTCGGCAAGTTTTGAAACGAACGTCGAATAAGATTGAAAATCTATATAAGTACGGTTCAAAAAATGCAAGCATGTTTTCAATTTAAAAATAACATTTTGTTTGACATTCGTTTCTAACGGGTTGAAAAGAAATACCATTTCATTTTGAAAATTTTACTTTGCTTGATATTAGTTTCTTTATACTAGTGTCAAATGTTATACCTATATCATTTGAACAGCCTTCAGAGATAAATATTACATTACCTAACTAAAAAATAATTTCTACGCAAATGAAACACATAAAAACTATATAATACATAGAGGCTGTTTCTCCTAAAATTCAAAACAAGTGCCTCTCAATCATTAAGTATTGTAACCACACTAAAACGATTCTGTTTAAAATTTACGATTCATGAAGTCCATCTTGTCACATATAAGCGCGACGACACGAGACGGTTGATGACAAAATGTAGGTAAATTTTATAACTGTCGAAAAGATATAATTTGGTGGTGCTAGAGTGTAATAACTAAGTAACAGATTAACATATACGCAGGCAGACAGAGACTAATAGAGTAACACTAAATTGAAAATGACTTAGTTACGTCTTCCCAAACTAAATAATTAGAAATAATAGAGTAAACTACCTACATTGCCTTAAAAAGCTATGAGCGGACGTTCTAGTTCACGTGTCTCTAGATAAAACTAACATTTTATAAAACTCCGACAAAAGCTGTCATCATAAAGTATATTCTCAAAATATGAATATTTTAAGTTACCACATTTTCCGCTAAGGCGTAGTAGGCACGGTCAGCCAGAACACTCGCTTAGTTGAATAATTCAAAAATTCACATCCGCCAGTAGCTAAAACAAGTAAAATAAACGCGCTTCTGTGCAGTCGGCGAAAAAACACATACTGTGTATGAAAATAAGGCGACATGAGTTTATTTATTCCGTTTGAATGTACTTTTGGTGTCATTACTACGATGTTGAATGAAATATTGCTATGTTAAAAAGCTTGTGAATAAAGCATGCAAAAATAATATATTAAGACTGTTTCTTTTTTTTTAAAGTAGGTACCTACGAGTATTCAAATTCATTTTCTCCATAAATACTGTTTCCTTCTCACAAAAGGGGTGGTAAGGGGCCCGATTGCGCTAAATAAATGCCAACTGAAACGTCATTAGACCGCATTCAAGTAGATTTGCAGTTTTCGAACAACAGTTTTTTTTCGTGATTTATTATATTAGTAGAGTAATTGATGGTCAGGGGCCCGATCGCGCTAATTTCAAACATCGAAGTTCTTATTCAATTTTAGTTGTAATCAAACTGCAATCCAGTTACTATTGCTGAAGTCCAGAATTCCTATTTATATATTATTAGGGTGTTTTGTTACACCTTGTATAGCCACTACATCTGACCCCACCTCTGATCGTATCGGTCTCCCGTTCCATCAGACATAGGAGGGTAATGACGAGAGAATGCATCTGTGTTTAGCGCGTACAAGTCTGCACTTCAAAGTATCTTACGTACCTAACATCTTTTCCATAAAAATTAGCAGTCGCCGCAGTGGAAATGGACTAGAAATCCATCATCATTATTATTAACCTACGCATGTTGTTCATACATATCCGCATGTGGATATTCTGATAAGTTTTCAATAGCTTTGACTACTCAATAATGATTTCAGAGCATGTAGGTGACGAGCTACGTAGGCGTTTATGTGGTAGGAAATACGCTGCAATATGTCATCGGTCACGGATTTTCATAAATTAAAATCGACTAAGAGCGTATCGGATACTCAAATGAGAGGGTCCCGTATAATACCTATAAGATCTATCCAACGACACCTTTCTCGATGGGGCAGGTCGTTTGAAAACCATTTTCTTTGCAAGGGTGAACATATTTTTTTTTAATTTTCCACTCATTTATGTTTCTGGGTTATAATAATCAATGTTGTTACTATAAGTGCAAAAATTAGAGAGTAATTGAGGTGGGGTATACCTACATATACAGGGTATTGATATCATTAGCATCCTTTTAAAATAAGAGTCTACCCATCATACTGAGCAACTTTTACTATGGGAGCAAGCTCATCGGAGCAACAACAAAATCAGCTGTAGCATACATTTGAGTCGAGTAGGCATTGCAGTTTAGTATGGAACAGCAGATTTTGATTTTGCTCCTATTTCTTTGCTCCCATATTAAAAGTTGTTCAGTTTGATGGGTAGACTCTCTGTTTAAAAGGATGCTAATGATATAAATTTCATCCTGTTGACAGATATTGACGAAACTAGGTTTAAGGGTTTCTTATCTGACCACAGTACCCTAAAAACATGGCGCTGCAATATGATTTCACCTACGCTCTTAAATTACCTTTGTGATACCTACATTGTATGTATGATTTGTATGATAGTGCTTTTCGTTTTTAAATTGTAGTTTCGTCAACAGAAATATTAATTTTCAAGCGTTCAACTCGAAACAAGAAAAAATACCAACTAATTTTATTAGAAAATGTTATTTTGAGCTTCATAGAAAGAAAATCAGAAAGTAAAAATTTCCAGCAAAACATAGACCTATTATGTACTACGTACTAGAGGTGACACGAAAAACAAACGTCATGTGCCATATGCGGACAGGACAAAAAAGGTCTAGCAATTTACCGAGAGGAGTACAGTGATATCGCTGCTCTTGCATGTGATTCTGTAATGGGCGTTATGAAGCAAAGAGTCTCTTCTAGTACGTGTCTCTTGAAGTTATACATTACAGCTCAATGCTCGAACCAACACCCCGAAATAAGTAGGTAACTACACTTTCATCAGTTGAATAACGTTCCTCTTTTATTAGGTTATTTTGAGCGTTAAAGTCTAAAACGTACAAGCTTCCGCTTTTTGCTGGACTCTGGTACATTTTTATTTACTTTTTTGTCTCTTTCATTTTATCCTGTTACGTGGACCGTGTAATGAGAAGTGTGAAAATGAATTGAGCTAGGTTTTTAAGTAATGAAGTTTGTTTGGAAAAAAAGTTTGTTATCTTCGTATTATTGTTATTTTAAAGCATCTGTTTCGCCCATATCTATGGATTTAACCTCCTACGATACTAACCATGTGGTCCGGGTATTCCTAACTTATAATACATATGAGCCCACTCCGGTTTCGCACGGATAGATATAAAATATAGCTTATGTTCATCACGGATAATGTACGAGTAGCATTATATCTAATGGTGAAAGAATTATTCAGACCGGTCCAGTAGTTTCGGCATAAGCATATGCTCACGACTATAATCCCTGTGGGGATAGTCAGAGATATTCTGAAACCTCAGAACATCCGCGTTTCACTAGTAGTACCGAAACTCTGTCCAGTGTGATGGGGAGTGAGCCCGTCGTCACTTGTAATGGACAGTGGGTACAATACATGCCTCGAAATTGAAGCATGCAGTTTTTCTCACGATGTTTTCCTTCACCAAAAAGCCAGTGGTGTTACAAATCATATATGAATTCCGGAAATATTGGTAAGAGTAGGCCTGGACGGGGATCGAACCATCGCCTCCTGCGCGGCAGACAAGGTTACTCGCCGCTGGACCACCACGGCTACTAGTAGTAGTTTCAGAGCTTATTAAATTCAAACAAACAAAAAATATAATCTTTCTTACTTATAATAATAGTGTAGATTACCTACTGCTCCTAAACGGTGGAGGAAAACATCGTGATTATACCTGCATGCGGTGAAGAAGAAATTCTGATGCGTATGTGAAGTCTACCAATCCACGTGGTGGCTCACGTGGTGGACTAACGCCCGAACACCCTCTATGAGGGTAGGCTGTGAAGTGGGACGTATCTAGGCTGGTGATGGTGATGAAGGTTTATAAGTTTTTCCCTCATGATAACCAACCTCCTGTAGGAGATGGTACCACAAGGCTAAGTTTTTGTAGCTCTCTGTTTGTGGAATCGTTGCTCCAGAATATGAATTGACTTCAAAGTAGTTTTTTTTTGTTCGAATGCTGAAATTTTTGTTACAGTCCTGTAACCCGTGCTTGATGGAAATCTGTCCGGCCGGTTCTAAGATATTAAACTCTGAGCAGTTCAGAAACTTTGCATTTTTCTAAAGCTCAAAACTAATGACTGCTGCCTTTTCCCCCAAGCAAGTTGAACACTAACTTGGCTTCACCAATCACCACATCACCCGCATGGTGGAAATGGCACCCTCTCACCCTTATCCGCGAGAGGAGGGCTTTGCCCTGCAGGGATCCTGTATACTAACTTTTAAAAATAGTTATTCTTCTTCTTTGGTATCAGCATGAGCTATAACGCTATTTGTGTCAAGTTTCAGCTTCCTGTGTTTTACGGTCTTCGAGAAAAATGCTTCTGATAGACGGACGGACGGTCGGACGGACAGGCACCGAGGTGATTAAAACATAAGTATTCCGTTTTGCCAATTTTGGTACGTAACACCAAATAAAAATTGTGAATAAAACTTTATTGTTGAAGAGACAGCAATATTCTTTCTCTTACCTGAATTCTAATAAAACCCTCAACTGTAATACCTAGTAGGTACTTTCTTACCATTTTATCACGCAATTGGTATCTTAGATGAAGCCTAATAGCCACCTCTTATAACACTAAACCCGTAATTTAATCCTGAAACCTTAAATAAGTTTAAAGTAAACTTCTTCGTTCGATTGATCGGATCAAATATTAGATAATATAATTACAGGATACAGGATACAAACGTAAAATTAGCTATACAGCATGTCTAGCATGATTTCTCTACTTGCGGATTTTTCCCATACTACAAGTTGCGGCAAGCACGGCTTTCGCTCTCCGAAAAGCGCGGGAACATGTTATTTTCTATCCAGCGAAGGCACGTCGCGCGCGTGTAGAGAAATCATACAAGACATGCAGTAGGCCTCGTATGCCACTCCCGAGAAAACGATAAAAATCTAGATGTGCCTCCATCCTTATTATATTACGTATGCCAGAGAGAGCGCGCATGAAGATTTTCTCGTTTAAACGCTTTGTCGTGGGTGGCATGCTAGCCGTGCTGGTGTAACAAATCACCCTAGTATTACTTAAGGGAGTGTTTCAGACCATCAAACTGAACAACTTTAACTATGTAGCCGACATCGAGAAAAAATCTACGGTCCCATACAAAACTGCAGCTCCGTCTCGACTCAAATGTATGGGACTGCAGATTTTTTATTTTTCCTCGACGTTTGCTCCATCGTGAAAGTTGTTCAGTTTGATTGTCTAAACCACACCTTTAGGTATTACTAGGGTGTTTTGTTACACCCTGTATACTTAAATGGGTGATTCAGATCATCAAACTAAACTACTTTCTTTATGGGACCAATACTGAAATCACGAAAAAAAAAACAGCTGTTCTATAGATAACAACTACCGCGTTTGTTTGTTTGTTTGTCCGAGCATCACGCAAAAACTACTTAACCGATTTTAATGAAATTCTTTGTGTTTAAAATATAAATATAAATATCTTGGACATTGTCACACAAATTATCTAGTCACATTTAAAGTACCAGAATCTAGCCTGGACTTGTATTATGATGACTAGACAACGATATAGAAAACATATATAGATGCAAACGTCCATGACTCGGGTACAAATATTCATATTCATCATACAAATATTTGTCCCTTACGGGACTCGAACCCGCGACCCTCGGCACAGCAGGCAGGTTCACTACCGACTGTGCTATCGGGCCGTCAAAAGCATGCGATTAGACTCAAAACTGGTACGTAAATAATATCTTATCGAAGAGAGTACCTATTTATTAGATATTTTTTGGCATCGATTTAGTACTCGTAAAGCTTCTAACCGCCCAGATATTTTATTACCCCGATAGATTAGGGTCCTCAGTGAATTTATGTGTGTATGTGATGTATGTATTAAGATAATTATAATATATTGTTTTCTTTATGCACGTAATAAATTTAATCAATCGAGTGAAAAGGCTTTTAAAAGAGCTTTTAATTCCTTTAGAACTGAACCACCAGATAAAGTGGGGCCTTTTTGGTTACATCTAAAAGCAGTAAAAGAATATAAATTATAATATCATATTTTACCCTCGAGAGAAATGAAGTAAATTACACAGTGGACAATGTTGAAGACTTTATATTAAATAGAGATCTTGTTAAGACTCGATCCCTGGAGCTGTTTAATTATTTACACAAGTCTGTATCTACGTAGTTGTAGGAATACTTGTCGACCTTTTGTGAGTGTAAATAATATGTAGTATTGCTCAGCATAACTTTGAAAACATTGCACAGATGAAAAGCGTAGGTAATGCAAAATGAATACAGAACTACAACAACGATCTTATCAAATTATTAATTAGTTGAGTCTAAATTCAAACTGAAACGAACGATCAATGATTCGATATATTTTTGCTCAATTCTACCATTTGTCAAAATTAAATCGACACTACAAATAGAAGTGACTAAAAAACCGGTCAAGAGCGTGTCGGACTCGTCCATGATAGGGTTCCGTAGTCATTGCATACGTAGGATAAGAAAATAGTAGTAATGTCGATTCTCTTACCTAAAAGAAAATTTGGAACCTAACGATAGCGCGATATAAAAAATGAGCGAGTTATTGAGGCGGGGCATACAGACACAGAATGGATGACAATATAAGGGTTCCTTGTTTGACTACGGAACCTTAAAATAGGTTACAATATGGCGTTTGGGTCCCTGACTCTAAATCACAGATTTTTGGATTTGCTGTCTGTCTGTTTGTTTGTTCAAGCATCACGCAATAACTACTGGAATGATTTTTATTAACCAAATGTTTGTGTTTAAAAGATCATTAGACTTAAAAACTGGGATCTATAGGGTCCCTCTTAATATGCTGACGGTTTTTGTAATTGGATGATCAGATCATCAAACTGAACAACTTTGTATATCTACCAAGGACGAAATCGCGAAAAAATAGTCAGCTGTTCCATACAAAACTCAATCCGCGACACAAATGTTTGCGATAGCAGATTTATTTTTCGCGATTCCGATGTTGGTCCCTTAGAGAAAGTTGTTCAGTTTGACGGTCTGATCATCCCCTTAAAAAGGGTCAGCATATTAAGAAGGACCCTATACAGACTGTAAGGAAAAGTATCATTGACCTTTAAACCACATCAACTTTAAATCACTCTACCCAAACTGATCAACTTTTAGTATAGGAGCAAATCTACGCAAAAAAAAATCTGCTGTTCCATACTAAACTGCAATGCCTACTCGACTAAAATGTATGAGACAGCAGAATTTTTTTTGTTCTTACAGGTTTGCTCCCATAATAAAAGTTGTTCAGTTTGATGGGTAGAGTATGTGGTTTGAGGGTAATGATACTTTTCCTTACACTTTATCTCGCTACAACGACGGAACAATGAGGACAAAGTCGTGGCTAAAGTCATATTACCTAGCATATTGCCTATAGTTATAGCCAGTAGAATCCCACTGCAAGGCAAAGGCCTACGCTCACGAATACGGGTGAGAGGGAGTGGGCCATACTCCACCACGCGGGCACAGTGCGTGCTGGTGGAGACAAGTTAGTGGTCAGCTTGCTGTAAGAATTGTTAAGCCGCCTTAATAGGCCTCTGATCTGGCTTAACGAATAGTTACAACGCCATCTGACGGAACTATCCGAGACCAACTGCTTAACGTGCCTTTCGACGCACGGAAACGCTCGAGATGAAATACCTGCCACTAAACGGTCACCCATCCAAAGACTGACCGGACCTGACGTTGCTTAAGTTCGGTGATCGTTTCTAATATCGAAGCTACACTACGCCGACGATCGCTTCTTATTGCCTATGTGCATAACGAAATATTGACAATCTTTCGACCACCGGTTGTCAACGAGGCTATATCCCTTCGGGCCTTCTTCAGTTTCGATATTAACCCAATTATTCAGTCACTCGTCTCAAAATTTAATTTCTGGTCTCTTGTCGATGTGACCCTATTAGCAGATATGGACATGGTTTTAGGGTTCTGTAGTCAAACACGGAACCCTTATACTTTCGTCCATTCTGTCTGTTTTTGGGCGTACCCTACGCTCTGTCCGTCTCTCCTAGCTTTACAGGGCTGTCTATCTATTGAACTGTAATAAGTAGTGAGTTGAAATTTTCACAGAATGTGTGCTATTCATTATTATGGATTTGGTAAACAAAGTATAAAATTACATAAAGTAAAAAAAATTACGCGGGTCCTCATATAAGAAATGTGTGTTTTTACAAGGTTTGTTAGTTTTTCCTTGATCGTAAAAACGGCAATACATATACAATCGTGAAAATTGGTTTGATTATAGTCCATTCTCTAAGGTAACAACAAATAATGAAAACCCGCCAAGTGTGTGTCGGGCTCGTGCTAATGGCCCCAGAGAAAACAAATTGTTTTTGCTAATATTGTATGGTGGTTCGGTGCCCTCCGTACGCGAGCCCGACTCGCACTAGGCCGATTTTTTATGTAGTTACGGAAGTATACATCCAAATTGAGACAATCGATTATATTTTCATCCCACATCCCAGGATAACTGACCCAAATAAAGGCGATCGATAAAAGCCCAGTGAGACAACATTTTTATAAGGTGTCAAGATTTATTAAGGGGCCAGAGCGGGCCGATGTGAAATATTCAAGGATTTACGTCAACCAGTTGTCCCGTGAAGGAAGATTTTCCTCTTGGATGATTTATTTGGAAGGTTCAAAGGTAAGGATCTGTTGTGTGAACGCCTACGTTGTTTTGAGGGTCGGTTTTGTGTAGTAGCTGTTAAATTTTAATGCCAGTCCGGTTTGAATAGCGTTGGTGTAACGTTTGGATTGTTAAGGGCGCCTAATGGCTTTGTTTGACTGACTTTTGTTGTTTTGTGTTAGGATAAAATTCATTTAATGATAATGAATAAATTTGGACATTGTTCATTATGCCTGTAGGCCTTTGACTAATTATTATAAGGACTAGCCTTGCGGTAGCATTTCCCCTCTGCCACGGTATAAGCACAATTGATCTTGTGCATTTACATTCAATTTAACACCTTATCACTAACGAGACAGCCTATAATTGCGAAATAATAACTTCGAACTTAGAACGTTTGGGGTTCACACGAGACCACTTTTCATGATTTTTACATTCAAAATTAGAATCTAAAGTTATGGGGAATAAAATTCAAAGTTGCAGATTTCATGTTACCTCGCCCCCCGCAAAAAGTGGCAGAAATGTTTGTTAGTAGAATTACACGAGTAACCAGTCCACATATAAATAGTCAAAGCTGTAGGCCTACCATGAGTTTTCACTGTACGTTACTACTGTAGTTACGGCGCTAATTTTGTATGACAGAATTAGTTCTCAACGTAACCACTAGGAGCGCTGTACGAAAGTCAATACAAAAACTGTAGTTTACTATAGTAGTTTTACTGTTGTATTTAAACTGTATGATAATGATTATTTGGTAGAACTAATAGCTGCTTAAATGGAAGAATTTATATAAAAAAAACAATTGTTACCACTTTTAGTGATAAGGTACTTTTATGTACTCTTGTGGTTTATCTATAACTACTTATAAAATAGTTCTGTATTTGACTGACTGACAGACAGACAACGCGTATCCTAAATCGCTGAAGAGAAACATATTCTACAGAAGAAAAAGGGGTACACTAATGAAGGATTTTTTGAAAATCAACCTCTAAGGGGGTGTAACGGGGCGAAGTCCAAAACCCACGCGGATGAAGGCAAAATTGTTGATGTATAATCGTAATTATTTATTTCATCATATGATGACATGAGATCTTAAAGTACAAACCTACTGGAGCCAAATGTATGGGACAGCAGATTTTTTTTCGATGTTGGTGCCATAGAGAAAGTTGTTCAGTTTCGTGGTCTGATCCTCCTCTTAAAAAACTGTCAGTATATTAAGTTGGACTCTGTATACATAAAGAACACATTTATAAACCAATATATTTTATTGGTGTGCAAATAGAGAATAAATATCAAAAATTATGCTGACAAAATAGACTTGTACAAACTGTACAGTCTATTTGTCATATACCACATTATTTGAACATGGTGTAAAAATAGTCGAATGATGACTCATTATCCGAAAATAGAGCTAAAAATATGCGCATAAAAAAAAACCTTCAAATAGGTACTAAAGCCACAGTAGGTAGATAAATAGCCGATTATATTATAAGGTAAAATTTTGAAACCGTACGTCTGCCTGTAATTAAAAAGTTTCACATGTAACAGTTGTGCACTTACTTACCTGTTCAAATTTAATCATGCTGTATAAAGTTACGGGAACTCCTTGGCATGTGGAGTTTATTAAAGTATCTGAATACAGGATGTGTGTCAAAATTAGCTTTCCAAATATTTTTTAATTCTTTTTCTTGGTGAAATGAGGTCGTTGGCATCCGTTAAAACTAAGACTCTGCCTACACATCAAACTTTAAAAGCCAACACTGAAATCGCAAAAGAAAAATAATTTCAAACGAGTGTATGAAACAACAGTTTTGTGAGAAAAATTGTTTTTTTGCGATTGCTAACATAGTAAAAATCTTTCACCTATCTGCTTGACTTGCTTTTTATCCATATGAGAATTAAGTATTTTGTTTTGGTGGGCATTATAAAGTACGTACCTTCTCGTATATTTGAGTTGAATTGAAATTGCTGATCAAAATAAAATGCAGTTTACGATCACTTGTTACTGAGAACAAACATCCATACAAAATACGACCCAAAAATGTATATTCATACGTATTTCAAAATCTCTTCTATCGAGCCGATGGCATGCCATTCTAAAATTTTCCCGCCCAGAGAACAATGATGCTGATTTCAAAACGCTTTTTCAATGGAAGACTGTAGAAATAAACACACATAGAATCCACTTGAACAAAGATGCCTGTCGTCTGTAGATTTGTGAGGTATTGAGGCGATACGAGAGGACTAAGTCGATCTGCTTAGCGAAGTGTGTTAGTCCACCAAAGCTGTGGCCGGAGCGAGGAAACTCCGATATTAATCTTCATTGCGCATGACAAGATTTAAAATAGCAGGTCACAAGGTTCCTTTTACACAAAATCGGTGTAAAATGCGGGATTTAAACGAGTGAGTGAGAAAACCGACCATGTAAGTAGCAAATTGACTAGACCGTAGGTGATAAATATCGCAAACGCCATAGTAGATAGAATAGTTTTCGACTTCCGCGTAGTGACAGGTAGCCCGCATGCGACGGAGTACCTAAATCGGCCGTGAAAATGCCGAGTTGCGGTTATTCCGAAAGCGCTAATGCGCGCTGCATACAAACGAAGTTTCGTCCTAGTTTCAATATTAACCAATTAAAGTCAGTGTGTTTAGACACGATCTAGAAACCAATATCTGAGCTTCACATTTGTCAGATTTCCGTTAAAGTATATAGTTTCAACACTAGAATTCATTTCAGATTTGTATGGAAAACTTTGAGCCACTACCTTGTAAAGTATTATGTATTTAAACGGAGATATGACAAAATTGTAAAGCACAGATACTCTTCTTCTTCTTATCGTGTGGGCAGCAAGCCCTGGTATCAAAGTTTACAGTTGGTGCACAGATATTGGTTTCTAGATACTGTCTAAAAATTTCAATGACTTTAATTGAATAATGTCCAAAATATAATCAAACTTCGTTTGTATAGAACACGCCAACAGTATTATCCCCTTGTCAACAAAAAATTCGAACAAAATGAGCTATTATAGTCGCATGCGATTTTAGTCAAATTCGCTAGCGTCTAGCCGCACGACAATCGACTCATGTAAATCCCAATAATGGTAAGTCTGCTTTTCATTACATATCTGAATTTGCTGCCTGTTAGCTTCACCGCCGCTCTGATACCGATCGTCTATACCGCTTCGCTGCCTCGCTTTTGTGAAATTGTATGTGAAACAACTTCGCTTCGATGAATCCTTGTCCATTTATGGATTATTACCTCGATAATATCTCGACCATATCATCACTATCACTAAATAAGTAAATTATGCTATATAAATAACGTTTAGAGACAAATTCATTTTTCTTACCCCAAACTGCAGCTAAAAAGGCTATTAAAATCTACAAACATATAACCTATTGAGGTAGATAATTTATTCAATGCAGCAACCACACAAACATAACATTCATGATAGAACCAGGATACCAACTCAGGACCTCAGGACCACCACACCAACTGGGTTGTCAGTGTTACTACTTATAAGAATAATCAATAGTATTACGTTACATACATATGATTGTAATCCCTTAGGGTGTGTCAGAAACATTGCTACGACTTTTCGTTTCAGAATATACTTGCACTACTATTATACACATAAATACCGTTATGTAGCCTATAGCATTCCACCATATAGTTCAAATGCCACCTCTCACAAATAAAGGTAGCATTGTAATAATACGATTAAAAACGGGGCGTTTTAGGGTAAACAGTTGCATTACTTAAAGGGTGACTGTACCCATGTGATACTGAACATCTTAGCCTAAGAAACATATAGGAAATTCGCAAAAAAATGTTGCATCTTCGTACAAAAGTTCGATCAGCTGATTGCATTTAGTATGAAAAGTCCAAAATTTTTTTGCGAATTATCGATAGGTTTCTTTGGGAAACTTGTTCAGTATCATGGCTACAATCATCCCTTAAAGTAATGCAACTGTTCACCCTAACTTAAGCAATACAGGGTGTATTGCTTTCTATATTTTTGACACCATGTTGTCCATCACCGCTAAACCAGTGGTGGACTTGTTTAACTGGAATTCAAATCCAAATTTGGAATCGAACCCATGATTGTTTTTAAGTTAAGAACACGCGTCATCTCTCTTTCAATCAAGTAGGCAGTGATTATAGCCACAGTAATTACCTATGAAAGAGCTTATTTCTTTTATGCACACCCTGTGAACACGGGCACAGTTACCTAAGCCTTTACCGGCGTATAGCCCAAGTTAAAAAGAAAAGTTAAAATCCCACACCTAGGTTAGCCAACCGGTAAGCGTTGGGTGAAGTTGAAACTAGGGTTGTGACATAAAAATATAAGAATGAAACTGAAAAGGGAAAGCAAACATAAATATGTTATAATTTTCTATGCTCTTCTAATAAATCCAGTCGTTCATAATTTTTATTAACTAATTTAAATATAAAACGAATCAGAAACGAGACAAAAGTTTGAAACACTCAACAGCGGCTGTCAACTGTCAACAAGTCAATATAATGTGAATACTGCACATTAAATGATAATGCACAGGATTTGTATACTATCATTAAGAATTTCGACAACAAAAGAAGGATTTTTGGACTGTACCAGCTAAATTAGGAAACTTTGATTTATCATTATCTATTATGATATGAATGAATAGGAATTTTTTGGTACCTAAGAAAATTGTGTTTATGCGCCTTAAAAGGAAATACTTAAAATTAAAATGTCACATTAATGTTCTTTCGGGTATGCCATTTTTGGATTTAAAGTTAGACTTTAAGCTAAGCGTGCCTTTAAATTTTTAAATGACATTCCAGTATTCGAGCGTCTGTATACAAATTGCTAAAATAACCTACACTACCTACTTACTAAATTACACAAAATCTTTACCATGTATACCTGTAATATAACCATATAATTTTTTTCAGCATATTTAGTATTTTTATGAAATCGCACGCAAAATTATTATAATAAGAACGACTTTTTGAAAGCGCTTTTGCGTTCGTTACAACCCTACCGAAAAGTCGGGGTAAATTTTAAGGTCAGTGCACACATTGTTGACACTGCGGAGATTTTTTGTTTTTTCTACCTGCCAAAGTTGGTTAAAAGGAAGTTATATACTTATGTAAATATCTACTCACAAAAGTAATCTCTTTTGGGGTGGTCAGAATCAAAATGAAATGCAATTTCAAGTTATGAAACTTGAATTTCATTTCATTGTGTATGAACAAATGTTTAGAACAAAAATTTTCACGGGCTGACTCTAAATTATTTTGCAATAGCTAATTTCCCTTCAACTATTACTACTGTAACTGTTGTTTTGAGTTAGATATTCTTTTAAGAAAATAAATCAATCAATCAACTAAATACACTTTATTTTACGCCAAAAACAGTTAAATACAGAGAAAAGATACAAGAGGTAGAAAAAAGGCGGCATTATAGCTAAGAAGCTATTTCTACCAGACAACCGTAAAAATTGTATTAAAATAATTATTAGACTTAATTTTTCTTTTTTACATTTATCACCAGTTTTCTTTTTATGTGCATTAAAAATATAGTCGGGGAAATCTACGGATTTTTGTATGGAGAAGGTTGCATTATTTGCACTTTTGGTGATAATTTGGAATATAGTAGATAAATACCTGAAAAACATAAATTCTCAATAATCCCCGATTTTTTATTGTGTATTGAATATTGAATAATTAAGACATTTACAAAGTATTAAATTTAGGTATGAACAAAAAATGGAAAACTGGTGATTTTGTGCAGGATGGCTTCATTCATTTACTTATAACAATAATAGTCCCTGGTTAATATCGTAAATTTGAGTAGATATTTAATATTTTGTAAGTCTTCAAAAGTTATAACCTCAAAACTAAATTATTTACTGTTTGTTTGTACACATTAAATTTGCCTTGTGATAATTAACGGTCTCTTTTGCTAGTATGCTGGAAGAAATATCTTTCGAAATAAGCTTGCTCTTTATACATTTATATCGATTTTAAGGTATTTCTCAGGTTCCTGAGCCAATATAACCACGAAATCTCGACAAAAATTTTATAAACTAACAGTAATATTATTTCAAACACAATTTACTAAAGTGTCTTTAATGCAATCTCAAACCTTATTTTTCCTAGACTAATATACTTTATCATATAACTGCGTTTTCTGAGTTTCAATTTGGTAAATAATTTACTTGTCGGAATATACAGCAAATCTGTTAATCTGCTGTGGAGTTTGTCTATCCATTTCTCAAGCATTTCATCAGATCTACTCCAAATTAAAAAGGGACATCTCGACGGATTCTATTCTATTAAAACATTTTCGAAACTTACGAGGAAAAAAACAAGTGAAATAAAACGCGAATTGATAAGCTCCACAATTTCTTGAAGTCAGTTAATTACAATATTAACATACTTTCCTGGGGAAAATGGCAAAGGCAACACAATCCGACATTCTCAAGAAAGTTCCACTCAGTACATGCTTTAAGGCGAATATTAGCTTAATTTTCTACGAACAAATTTTGAAGTTAAGTTACGATTACTTTTGACTTTATAAATACTTTTACAGAAGAGAAACAAAGTACACTTTTCGTTTGTAACTGAAATAGGATGCTTGCATGAACGTATTATCCTTTCTCGGAAACCAGTGGACAATAAATTTCCAATAACAGTTCAATAATCCCATATTGGACAAAGTATTGGGCTCGGTTCGGATACAATCGTGTCAGTGGGAATAATCTCTGAGCTTACACTGCTTATTACTGCGAATTGTTTTTGTTAACATTACTTTATTTACGGTATTTATTTCGCGATTAACAAAATATATTAATAGATATGACGAATTATTAAATGTAGTTTCAGGGTGGCTTTGTGTGGTGTCGTGAAATCACAGACATTTTCCAATGAGATTATGTTTTACCCGACTGCGTGACGCAAAGAATGTGTTTATCAGCCTATACAACGTGTTAATGAATAAGCGCAAAACCTCATACGGGGTGTATGAGGTTTTGCGCTTATTTATAACAAAACAATTAGATTGAAACAATAATTTCATTATTTTGATAGTTAAAATTTAAAGTTATTCGCATTTTAAATTTTGAGGCAAAAATGATTTGTTATCATTTCAGCATTGAATGAAAGCGCTAGCGTGCTGACGGATACATTTTCAGAATCTTGTTTTGGTAGGAAGTAGGATGAGAGTTCAGTAAATTTTAAATTTTACAAACAAATTATTTATTATTTTGAAAAAAATTACCGATTGTGAAACCATGATAATTCGATTCTGCTCTCGATTCTAAACAAACTACTTTCTAGTTTTGCGTTAATTCATTAACACGTTGTATATGTATGTATATAAGTTTGTTCCTTTGTGGCACTCTAGAGGCCAAACGCGTGGGTCGATTTTGATGGTTCTCATGTGCCGTTAAAGACATGACAGTAATTAACATTCAATATTGCGACAACCAGACGCCATATAGGGACCCCACTGTAGAATTCTGGACTGGTTTTTTGTCTTTTCTTTTTTTATTTAAACATGCGCATACTTTTATACCGACGGGTTTTTTATTTTTTAAATATATTAAGCGAAGATTTTACCAAAATTATGGATGTATTTATAGAATAGTAACATTTCTAAAGATAGGCTAATTTTTATTTAAAAATTAACTTATCCCTTTTACCTGAAATGAAAACTCTAAAGCGAATGGAGATACCTAAAACCAAGTGGAAATTCGAACGACTTTTTCTATACACTTTCATCCTTAGTGCGTACTACTGACATTCCATTCCACGAAGTCGCGTGAGCCGTATTATAGTATGTCTTAAATCCATTACAATAGTGACGTATACATCCGCCTTCGTGAGAGAATACCTATAACTCATTCATGCCCGAGGTACATTTAGTTTCGGCCTCAGAGAGATTTAACTAAAGATAACTCCGAGTGCTGAAGAGAAAAGCGAAAAAGTAACTTACCACTTAGCATTGTTTCCTCTTTAAAAAGCTTCCGAATTACTTAGTTTGAAGTTAAAGAACAATCGAACTTTGTTTAATTGTGGGATTTTAAAGGAGAACTTGTGAAATCAAATAACGTTTTCAATAGAGAGTATTTGAGTAGTGTACTCTATAGTATTCAATCCATGCTTAGATTTCTAATAAACAAAGAGTGTATTGGTACTGGTAGAGCAGGCTCGTTTTCCGCAACTCGACGTCTTGAGCGCTTATTTTGCGTGAGGTGGGAATATCTTTTTACTCCTGCCATCCAAGTTCCTCCACCACCTGCCAACCAGCTTATTAATGCTGCCGAAGACTTCTGGAAGAGACCCCGGTGATCCGAGGTGTTGTGCCCGATAGTGTGCTAACCCGTTGCATTCCAATAGCACGTGCGCAGCCGTTTCCTCAACCTCCATGCACGCCCTGGACTGAGGACTGTTAGAGGAATGTTAAAGTGATGTTAGTTAAAAGGGCAGTGGCCAGTCAGGGCTCCAGTAACTAGACGCAGATGATCTCTCTTGAGACGCGAGGCGAGGGTTAACTCTTGGTAGAGCGCTCTTCGCCTGAGTGTATCCCGCCCGCGCCACGAAGGTTAATAGCGGGGAAAACTGTGTTTATGCATTCTATGTCAATTCATAACAAATGTTGGTATGGACACTGATACAGACTTTTAGTAACCAAACTAAAATAACTTACCAAAACATTATGTTTTTTCCGGGATCCTCAGAGTGAGACCGAATCATACTTGGGCAGTTTTTAGTATTAAATTTGTTGCTATACTGTAGAGTAATTATTTGTTTTTTTTTTGGTAAAAAAATCGTTCTAAAATCATGTTTACCTGTAATTTTAATTTTCTAGTTTCTAGTTGCATTTTGGTAGGCAGTACCCCTGCAGAATCGATTGAGGATTCTCTTTTCAAGGTACCGTAGTCAAACAAGAAAACTTACATCTTTATTCAATTACTGTTTGTAAGCCCTACCTAAATTGTTCTCTTAATTTTTCTTTCTCCCAAATCGCCTCTGACGACTCCTGTGACGATGGTAGTAAAAATAATGTTAAAGTTCAAAATTGCACAAAATAATAAAGACAGAAAATAAAGAGAGACAAAATAATAAACACATACAGAACAAAAGTTACCAAGATGTTTAATTACAGAGCGAAGGTAAAGTCACAGCTTTCATTTCTCTTAGTAATGTTACAAAGAAAATACTTTTGGAACGAAATGTCTCTATAATAGTAGGGTAAAGGACACAGTTAACGCCATCATCTCACTCGTTAAAATGGGTTGCAAAGGAAGATGCAATAAATCTACATTGTTACAAAGCTGTAACAGAAGTGAGTCTGTAGGATATTGAACATTGATAGAATTTACAAAAAAAGATGTTACGATATGGTGTTTGTTTGACTTTGAATTTACCGATTACCATTATGGGTTTCTTGTCTGTACTTATGTATGTTTTTGTTCCAGTATCACGCAAAAACATTTAAGCAGATTTTGATTAAACTTTTTGTGTTTAAAAGCTAATGATTAGATAAACTGATAAAGGTATATACTACCCACCTATTTTATCGCGCTACCATGATTTATGTTTAACCTAAAAACGATTATACTTTATATCGCTACAATGACTGGAGCCGGTGCGGATGAAGTAGCGAGCAAAAGCTAGTCTGGTCTAGTAGTAAATCGTTAAGGGTAGGTAGGTATATTATCTTAAAAATAAGAAAGAAATGAGCGTAGTCTTGCCATGAAAAACCAAATGGTTTGATGGTATAAATTAGTTCTAAGCTTATTTGACTGTTAACTTTTCATAGATACATTTAAAAACGTTTAGTTGCTACACTGACTAATAATAATTATAACAACACTCTAATGTTAAATTATTCCCATTATATAAGTATTACAGGTTGTAACATTAGATTGTCAACAAAAATGGCCTACATTATGTTGTAAATTATGAGCATCAGCGAGTATTGCACCACTGGGAAGAATTTGGGGTTTGAATAGGGCCATTTAGCAACGTAATCCTTGATGTTATCGTGTTCCGTATTTTAGAAAAAGAAAAATTAAAATAAGACATCAGCAAACATTTAATTTAGTTTTAGCTAGCTTTTTCCCGCGACTCCGTATCCCGTGTTAATACAAATCATAATAACATTTTATCTGTGTGTCAAATTTCATCTCAATCCTTTCAGTCGTTTATGCGGTGATTGAGTCGCAAACATCCAAACATCGTCAAAAACTTTCACAGTTAAATATTATTAGGATTTCTATATTTAAAACAAGTTTATCAACGCCTACGTAAAATCGACATGAATGAAAATGTTTCATCGTTGAAACTAAATTGAAAACAAAAGACCACTAAAACGTACCAACGCAACCGGTCGAAAATCGACGCTCTCACCCTGAAATATCCGACTCTTTGATTCATAAGACACGAAAGTACTGGGCTTTTAATTAAATCCTCCGAGAAGAGGATACTTGTGATTCAAAATCGCTAAAACAACATTGATTTTCAGTTTTTAATGGACTTGAGTAAACACTAATTAGAGGCATCTCTTATTGATTCTCTCTGAATTGTACTTTGTTGGAAAATTTTGCTTACAGTGCTATTGTGTTCGAAGTTCAATTATTATCGACGTTGAAAGAGATACTTGATAATGTATTTGCAGCTCAAATAACTCGATCTAGCACCTAAAAATTGCTTTTGAATTTATTTTAGCGCCAGTAGGTATATTTCAGATAAAGCTTTTTACAATCTCTTCCCCTCTCACTTTCTCTAGTACCTATTAAAGTCGGGCCAACTTAATAGGTCACATTTGACATCTGTCAGTTTTATCTTCGTAGTGAGGTGACCTGCTTAAAAACATCGATTAAAGTGAATGAACCGATACGGATTTCAAACGTGAATCGAATTATATGTGAATATCGCGGTTTGCTGGAACTACGTTTTACTTCGATTTTTTTGGGTTACGAGTACATCCTTAGTGTTAAAAAAGAAAAAGGGTTCACAGACGCAACATTGTAACGACGTTCAGTGCTTTAGAACAGAAATGTATGTGTTATGTTTAGAATGGTTTATTTGTGAAAGTAAATCGTAAAATTACCTTCTTTGGTCATTATTACAATAAATATGTAATCGTAATTAAAAGAGTAAAGCAATTGTGCAGTTCCAACTTCGAAAAAATAAAAATTATTCTATTCCCGCCGTTACAAGTTTACGTTTGGTGAAGTATCAATAGTGTCAAATGTGACCTAATAAATTGGCCCGACTTTAGCAGTCACCTATACAGGGTGTAAAATTTACATGCGTAACATATCAAACAGGGTGTTTCAGACCATCAAACTGAACAACTTTCACTACGGAGCCAACAGCTGATTTTCTTTTATCGATTTCGTTTTTGGCTCCATAGTGAAAGTTGTTCAGTTTGATGGTCTAAGGCACCCCCTTTGATACGCATTTAATTTTACACCATGTATTATAGTTAAGACATTATAATGATCACCCTAATAAACACAAATAAATAAAAACATATAACATTCATACATAAGGAGTTCGTTAGTGGAGCTTCGGTATTGGAAACGATTACCGAAGTTAAGCAACGTCAGGTCCGATCAGTCTTTGGACGAGATGAAATATCACTTAAACGGTCACCGTTTAAGTGATATTTCATCTCGAGTGTCTCCGTGCTTTGGAAGTCACGTTAAGTAGTTGGTCTAGGATAGTTCCGTCAGATGGCGGGTTAACTAACTATTCTTTAAGCCAGGTCAGAGGCCAAGAAGGAAGTCGGACATTTCGTTTTCCTACTCCTCCTATCTCCTTTGATTAGTTCATTGCGGGTTCCAAGACATACTAGAGTCATCCGCCGGTCTCGCTGGACTTCATTGTCTAGTGTTGTGAATGATCGCCGCTGTTGAACCTGGTTTACAGGAGATACAGCGGTGAGAATGCGTGGTCAGATGCCAGGTCAGAGGCCCATAAACGAAGTTGACCAGAAGGATGATCGGCTCTGGGCCCGATTGTTGGACATTAATAGGATACTTTCAAAGGCTGGTATTTATAATTTAATAAATAGGAGACTTACACTCAGTTGCAGAAACGCTCATTAAAGTTAACCCTCCATTAAATCTCTTGCAGTCACTTTTTGTCGTGGTGACGTAGTAAAAGCTAGCAAGAGGTTTAATGGAGGATTAACCTTAATGAACGTACGTGCTGCTTTACAGAACGACCAGGATAATAATTCCCCTCGTCAATCTTCGTTTGCGCTGAGTCAACCGACAAAACCCGAAGTCGTTTAGCAGCCGGATAGCAGTCAGATAGCAGCGAAAAGGGTGTGAAAACAATTAGCCAATCGGGATTGAAGGTGGCACATCCTGATTGGTCAATGTAATTTCGCGCGCTATTAAATATTTGTCAACTGCGCAGGTACATCGGTAAGAATTATCTTAACTATTCTAAAACTGTAACAAAAGTGTGTCTGTACATTGAAGATATTTACATGAAAAAGATAACGATATGCTTTTTAGGTTTCCCGGACTCAAAATCAACCTTTTTTAGAATTTTTGTTCGTCTGTTTGTCTGTATGTTTGTTTGTTTGTTTGTTTGTTTGTATGTTTGTAACAGCATCACGCAAAAACTACTAAACTGATTTTGATGAAACTTTTTTTGTTTAATAACTTATAATACGACTTTAAATCTGGTATTTAATTTACTACGCCGGTAAACTCTAGTAAATTACAAACCTGGTACAAACTGTCCTTCGATTATCGATAAAATAAGACAATTTTAATATGCGGATAGCATTGGCTGATAAAAACTGATTTCTTCACAGAAAATTACAAAAAACTCTTTTAAGCTTCTAGGGTTGCCTTAAGTTTTAAATTCTATAACCAAGATTAAATTGTTTGAGGTAAAGTTAAGAGGAGATTAGCTGTCGGGAAAGATTTAAAAAAAAGTCTTAATCACCGTAGACTTTCACGTCCCTGATAAACGATATTCACGTTGAAAGTTTTAAACAGTTTCTATTCATATCTAGAGAACTTCTGTATATTAAGGGACTCAACGGGAGCATTTGTTTCTCGATTTTTTATCTGACGTGTCTTGGGAGTGGCTAAGAGACCTATCACACATGCGATTTTTGAACTATCATGACGTCATAACTGAATGGCCGCAATTTTTAAGAACAAGCGTTGACTGAGCCTTATCGCCGCGATTTCACCAGCACACTGACTGATCTCAGAAATATTGCTCCAATAATGTGGCGATATCGTTCCGTAAACGACTCCGAAAATAGCTTGTATAAACAGGCCCTTATGTTTAGCAGTGGACGATGATCATGATTGATTCAAACTTTTGAACCTATTTAATACAGCTGATGGTTAATTTCGACAATATTTTTTTTAAATATCAGTTAGGTACTTCATTAAATTTGTAGTTAATAATAAATCAATCAATCAATCAAATCAGCCCACATCAACCCACTGCTGGGCATAGGCCTCCTTTTTATTGCGCCACTCCTCACGGTCCTGTGCCAATCTGATCCATGTACGACCCGCAACCCTTACACTGTCGTCTGACCATCGCATCGGGTCTACCCACGGACCTCCTTCCATCTCTTGGCCACCATTCCGATATTGCCTTGCGAGTTAATAAATTAAAACTGAATATTGCGGTGTAGTAGCCCAAAATGAGAAAAAGTCATTGTTATTTCACAAATCCCTCATTCAGCACTTATCTTTTTTCCTTTTTTCTATGGCCCCAGAATTACAGCACAGTCGTTATGTTTACGCACAATTTAAATCGGAGCGGACGCAATGAATAGCAGAGTTAAACTAAATGGAATTTGTTCCAATAGACCAAGTTTGTTATTATAATACGAGGTACGTTCCTTGTGAAAGTATTAATGTGGCTTAGTATCGTGCATCAACCAACGATGTGATATAGTTAGGTGTTATTCTGAGAACAGCTAAAGTTAATCATTTCTATGGGTTCTTAAAGTGGTTTTGGAGTTCCTGATATCCGAACTCGTTAAAATGAGTTAAGACGTATCCGCCCGGGAACACGACTCTCCATACTAATCGATGTGAATGATCGCGTGGCTCCGGTCAGAATTCAGCTGTTTTCTTTCAAAAATTACATGAATTTTCAAAAAATAAGAAAACCAAATTATTCTATGTGTTGTGAAGTATTTTCATTTTCTTCCGATCAACAATGTAAGAGTAAAATGGTTACAACTGGAAAAAAAGGAATGACTTGAGATTCCTATTTCTTCAGTTTTATGAATTAAAACAGATTTTTTGAAAAACCAAATCACTTCTCATGTCCTGTAGATTGTTCGATAGTGCCATAGTTAATGTGTAAAATGGTCACAAAGTTACCCAATTTAGCCTTAATAAGTAACCTAAAACTGAATACTAATTTTCTTGCCCATTTGGAGTCGGCGTAATATGCCCTCCTCTTCCATTCATCTCTCTTAGCCGTTGTTTCAGCACTCACTCCTTTTTTACACATATCATCCTTCACATAATCCATTCATCTTTTCTTCGGCCTACCTCTCCTACCACAGTCATCCACTGCCAAACTAGCCAAATAACCTAAAACTGAATACTGGGAACAAATTTAACACGAAAATATCATATTGGTCAAAGACGATTTTGAACTAAGGCTGTTTTTAGATTAGGTATACAACAAAAATTCAATGGAATGGTACTTGCCCAAAAAAAACAAACATTCTTAAAAGGGACTTTAATGCATTTTATTCTGTATCCGTAACCCTCCCAATTAAGCTTATTATAAAAGAAAACATGCATGCATGCATGCAATGCATACTATGCATACTATGCAAACGTTGTGAAGGTAACTCAACAACGTGGTCGTACCAAATGGTCCTACTACAATAAGCAATGATAACAAAAACTGTAATTTACTTTATTTCTCTGAAATCGGTGGTGGACTGATATGTTACCAGCGCGTGCGAAGTGAAGACTCAAAAAATACTCAATAAGGAACTTGCACAGTTTTATGTTTTTAGTGTATCGTAAAGATGTAAGGCATACATAAAAATATCAAAAACAAAAATGGTAAAATATGCATAAATCATTTATTTATTGCAAATCAAAAGTTGACTTTTCAAATTCCGCCCCAAAACGCTCACTGCCATGACCTGACGTTACTCCTTTTCATGACGCGTGAAGCTCATCACAAGTCACCGCTATAATATGTTGCCGTACTAATCTAAAGCACGCAAGTTGCTAATCGCTTCGTCACATTGCGCTGATTAGTGTTTGAAATGACGTTCCGATCCACGTAACGTATAATTGAAATGTTTCGTTAATTCCCCATTGGGTATTAGTTGAATATTAGTCATATAGTCCATGTCAAGAAATGCTACGAGCGAGACGGCTGTGTAGTCGGGGAAATCTACGGATTTTTGTATGGAGTAGGTTGCATTAATTGCACTTTTGGTGAAAATTTGGAATATAGTAGATAAATACCTGAAAAACATAAATTCTCAATAATCCCCGATTTTTTATGTTGTATTATTGAATAATTAAGACATTTACAAAACATTAAATTTAGGTATGTACAAAAAATGGAAAACTGGTGATTTTGTACAGGACGGCTTCGTTCAATACGTTTTACTTATAAAAATAATAATCCACGGTTAATATTGTTAATTTGGGTAGATATTTAATATTTTGTAAGTCTTCAAAAATTATAACCTCAAAACTAAATTATTTACTGTTTGTTTTTACACATTAAATTTGCCTTTTGATAATTAACTGTCTCTATTGCTGGTATGCTGGTCGAAATATTTTTAGAAATAAGCTTGCCATTTGTACATTATTATCGATTTTAAGGTATTTCTCAGGTTCCTGAGCCTATATAACCACGAAATCTCGACAAAAGTATTATAAACTAACAGTAATATTATTTCAAACACAATTTACTAAAGTGTCTTTAATGCAATCTCAAACCTTATTTTTCCTAGACTAGTGGTGCAGTATCATTTTACGCATCATTTTCTATGAAGGTAACATAATCTTGTGTAAAAGATCATTGGTCCGCACTTATAAAAGTATAAGTATAAAATAGCTTTTAGGCTTTTGTGGTATGTTCGGGAATTACACTTTTTTTTTAGGTTTTCGTGATTTAAAAAGCTTAATTTTGTAATGCGAGCTGTAAAAACAGAAAGCCTCCAAGAAAGCGAATTCTGAAGACATCAAAATAGCTTCGCATTGCGACGCACTATTTATGAGCTGTTTTATCGGCTATTCAGAAAGCAAGATAGGCGTTTCTACGAGTGCCTACAATTTCTCTTACCCTCCCGGGAAACAACTACGCAGTCTTTTATAAATACGCAATTTTTACTTTAAGAAGACAAATAAGTGGCTTCTTGAGGTATATTGAAAACACTTCTATAGCAATTTGACCAGTAATTTGTTACAGTACCAATACGTTGCATATTAAACATAGTAATTTAGACCATAAAATGGAACAACTTTCACTAAGGGACCAACGAAGAAATCGTGAAAAAAATCATTTGGGTCGAGTAGTCATTGACATGTTCTGTGGAACAGCTGATTCGCGATTTTAATGTTTTCCCCATAGTAAAAGTTGTTCAGTTTGATGGTCTGAAGCACACCATTAAGTATGTAACGCATTTAAGTTTACACCCTTGACCAACTCACCACCAAAAACTTGACTGCGCAGAACAAAATTTATAGTCAAAAGCGCTACTACGCACATCACCCTCACCCCCACTCCACTGGTAAAGATGTTTACCAATTAGTGTATGAGGTATGGTATAAAGAGAGTAAGTAAGTACAGTACGGACACATCCTGCCCCTCACTCATTTTGTGCTCGCCCCATTTTGATGGTACGGGAGGAGGCAGACAATGAGC
Source organism: Agonopterix alstromeriana (assembly GCA_963924505.1). Classification (NCBI taxonomy): domain Eukaryota; kingdom Metazoa; phylum Arthropoda; class Insecta; order Lepidoptera; family Depressariidae; genus Agonopterix; species Agonopterix alstromeriana. Next base: position 14,769,477 of record OZ004667.1, read on the forward strand.
AGTGGTGTAATCTTTTCTCAACTCACACAGATTTAGGATAACTAGTGCCAACACGATTTTGTTCATTGGAAACTCTGAATGCTAACAGATGATACTATACAGTCTTTCTACTTATTTATGTGCCTAACAGATATTTCTCCCACTCTTTCCTTAATCCCCAAACTTTACCCCATAACATTTCAAATGGCGCCATCTTCGTAACATGAATGGCATCTATCAATCGTAAAATGACCAATGTCAATTTATATCCGCTTCTGCGCACAGTAATATTCATTTTAACTTATGGGCACAATATGGGTCAGAATTTTACGAACTTATTCTACCTACGTTTAATTCTGTCATTTCCCTAGAGTTTATTTCTCGAATAACAGTATTATTGAGTATGAAGTTTTATGTTATGAAATTCGCACCTGTTTTTAAATCCTGCTCGGTATAGCCATGTAAGTACTAAGTAGGCACTACGTGGTATAGCCAGCCACACCTCGCTGTCACTTGATCCAAAAGGAAAAAACTGACACGTAGAGGTAAGCATGTGCGATACTGAGTGAGTGTGAGTGAGACAGGAATACACCATTGCCTACTATTTTCTGCCTTAGCTTAGGTACTGTTAGAGCAAAATATTTAGAATTGATATTACTTTCAGTAATATTTATTGTCTCCGATTCCCAAAATCGGGTGTAATATCGACCGGTGGTAATAAATGTCTCGGCCAACTCAGGCTTTTTAAAGTTATACTATATTATTGATAACCTAATTTGTTCATAGACAAAAGATCATTGTGATCTAAGTATTCCCATGAAACAATATATTGCTTGCGCATTGTGTCTTTCAATCAATCAATCAATAAAAATATTCTTTTTTTTACACCAAAAAATAAACAGTAAAATACAGAGATAAAAATCAAAGAGGCATAAAATAAAAGGGTCTTTGGACAGAATCATTTTACTAACTCAAATATTTAACTATTTTACTTACGTAAAACAAACGTTAGCAATAGGTACCTACCAAATATTTTACTGTAAAATATAACAATACCTATCTCTTACCCGTCTCATCCCGCTTCATACCCGAGGGAGTACTAAATCAAAACCCTCTTCCAGACTTCAAAGATCAGTGCAATCTTAGCAACCCGATAACTTACGCTTCAAAAATACCCTCCGAATTGAAAAATATATTGTTTGTTGATTGAACGTTGAGATATTATGGGTTTTCAATTAGGTGGTATCGTATCACCACGTATTTACTTTGTTTTTAGGGTTCCGTACCCAAAGGGTGAAAACGGGACCCTATTACTAAGCCGTCCGTCCGTACTACCTATTTAGGGCTGTAACTTTTGAACCGTAATTGCTAGATAGTTGACATTTTTACCGAATATGCGGTTTTATGGCGGATTTGTTAACAAATAATAAATATTTCATAACTTAAAAATTAAGGGGGGTTCTCAAGAAGAAACTAGTTTTTGTCAACGTGTTTTCTTCTCGCTCTATCGTAAAAACGGTAATATATGCAAGCGTTAAACTTGGTGTAAATATAGAGTAAACTCTACAGTATAACCACAAATAATAAAAACCTGCCAAGTGTGCCGGAGAAAAAAGTTTTTTTTGTAAGTTAATATGTTGTATCGTGTGGTTGTGTGGTACGGAACCCTCGGTGCGCGAGTAGCCCGACTCGCACGGCTTTGGGTGAGCCCGTCGCGACTTATAATGGACAGTGGGTACAATACAAGCCTCGAAATTGAAGCATGCAGGTTTCCTCACGATGTTTTCCTTCACCGAATAGTCAGTGGTGTTACAAATCGTACATAAGTTCCGAAAAATTCATTGGTACGAGTCGGCATGGACGGGGATCGAACTATGGCCTCCTGCACGGCAGGCAAGGTTACTCGCCACTGGACCACCACGGCTTACACAGTTAGCATAACTAATAAAATAATGAGATAAGCTTATATTAAATTGTTGATACCTTTGTTACGTAATCTTGGAATCTCGAAATTTACTCTCAGTATCCACTACATCAAACCAAAAATTTCTAGTTTTTGTTCTAAGCTTTAAAACAATGCTCGTAAAGTAAAAAGTGTCTAAAAGTTTATGTCTGCAATCAGTCAATTCAATCTAAACTTTATTACAAGCAAGTAAGGGTTGTAGAGGGTAGTGAAGAGAGATTAGAGATGAGAAAATAGTTGTCTGAGAAGTTATGAGATATTTTTAATAAAGTCTGTATAAATCCCAGTGGCTCTATGCATGTTGACAGTCTGGTGGAGTAGCTCTACTCATAAATTAAAACGATGTCTGTCTGTATGTTGAGGATACTCTGCTAGCAGAGGTGACCAGACTACTACTATATATTTCGTTATTAGATGCGTTTCTTTAAGGGGATGATCAAATAATCAAACTGAACATAAAAAATTGTCATCGTTGAATTGAGTCGGTTATAGTTAAATCTACCAGATATCTATTTTGAAACTACACAGTTTCTAGTGAATTCTGCTACTTTCTAGTCATCATCAGCCTATATAGCCTTCTTAATATGCTGACACTTTTTTAGGGGAATGATCAGACCGTCAAACTGAACAACTTTCTTTATGGCACCAACATCGAAATCGCGAAATAAAAATCAGCTGGCTCATACAAAACTGCAAACCTACTAAACCGAAATGTATGGGACAGCTGTTATTTTTTGCGGGATTTCGATGCAATGATCTTCAACATCTGGGCTTTTTTTACTATAAAGTATATTTATTATTTTTCTATAGAACACATTATGAAACCTGTGTTCAAAGGAAAGCCTAAGTATATGAAAAAGTTTGTATTACGTGAATGTACTTTACACCATTGTGTTGACAATGGTATGATCTAAAAATTTTACGTTTAAATTTATTTAAACATAAAAATTTTATACATTTTTAATGATTTCACTAGATAAACTAATGGTGAATATGTGAGTATAAATATCAAAAATCGGAAACAATTTTAAGTTCTTCTAAAACAAGATTTTTTGTACAAATACATGAAAATACGTCATCTTTGTCGATATTCTATCGAGTGAAGTAATTCCAATCGTGTATTCAATTTATGATTTCACTAGATACACTATCCAATACTTTGACTAATTATTATAAGGACTAGCCTTGCGGTAGCATTTCCCCTCTGCCACGGTATAAGTACAATTGATCTTGTGCATTTACATTCAATTTTACACCTTATCACTAAACGAGACAGCCTATAATTGCGAAATAATAACTTCTAACTTAGAACGTTTGGGGTTCACACGAGACCACTTTTCATTATTTTTAACATTCAAAATTAGAATCTAAAGTTATGGGGAATAAAATCCAAAGTTGCGGATTGCATGTCACCTCGCCCCCCGCAAAAAGTGGCAGAAATGTTTGTTAGTAGAATTACACGCGTAACCAGTCCACATATAAATAGTCAAAGATCCAATAATACTAAGGTATGACTTTGGTTTCGTTAAATTGTATAAATCTAGTCGTAAAATGAAAAATAAAAGATGCCTCCAAGGTATTTCGTCCTACTATTGCGCCTTAATGCCCTTAATCGTGAATGGTCATAATATTTGTCCTATAAGAGGTTGCAATCATTCAGTCCAGTCACGTCTCCGGTCACTTATATAGCTAGTTGCTCTCGTTAAATAAAATAAATGGCGGAAAAATCGTGACCTTTCACTTCTTTGTGTTCAAAAGTACTTTTATTGAGCTAACAGATTGGTGTTAGATGAAAGGCTGCTAATATTTGTTTTAGTTTTACTTAGTGTATAGGGCTTCTTAAAGTCTCTCTTAAGGACGATTGTTTCAAAAGCCGATTAGGTCAATGAAAATTGAAATATGAATAAAATTAATTCACATAGATTATTTCTTATTAAGTCCCAATCAAAGTTCCAGAATGTAGTCTAGACTTGTAATTATGATTACTTGATATGATAATAGTACAAAATAAATAAATATAAATTGATACATAGGGTGTAAACTTAAATGCGTTAAATACGTAATGTTTTTTTTGGTTCGTCTTGGCGGGGGCACTGCCGTGCCCCCAGGTAATTCACGGGCCCGTAATGCACTAGATGGCGCTAGTGTCGTGCACATAACCAATTTGTGAGGAAACCTACATGCATATTAGTTTATTTAGAACTAGCTGTTGCCCGCGACTCCGTCTGCGTGAACCTTGAAGAAGTATCTTATGTGTTAATCCAGAACATATTCTATCTGTGTGCCAAATTTCATCCCGATCCGTTCAGCCATTTATGCGTGATTATGCCACAAACATACAACTTTACAAACTTAAAAACATTCAGACATCGTGGATACTTAATAATATTATAGTGATGACCACTGACTACCTCTCGGGGAATATATTCGTGAGTATTTATCATAAATACAATTTTCTTTCGGTAAAAATATATGAAGAATTCTTTGAAGCAATCTATAGGATACTCATTTTGTTGATACAGAGAAACACCAGAGAAAACTCGAAAAAAAGAAAAACAATGAATTATTTTCTTTGCTGCTTTGAAGCAAGGATTTTCTGTTTCTGTTTTTTGGTCATTTACATACTTCAATTATCATCACATAAATATTCATAGGTACCTTTTTGTGTTCCGTAATAAAGATTTGAAAACTGGTGGATCTCAGCGTTTGTTTGTCTGTCACACCCCTTCAGAATGTTTTGTAGAATCGAGAGCTGTAAATTTTTTTCATTACTAGCTGAGGCTAACCTGACAGTCGCTGTCTTGCCGAAAGACATTTGCGCACGTGATAGATGAAAAAAAAAACACTTTCAGTTGTTCCCAAATTTTCTACGGGCAAATTTCTTAACCTAAAACCAGATTCGGACTATAATAATAATAATATAATCATTGATTCAAGTAACCAGGACTCGTTTTGTTAGTAACACAACTTAAGGTTAGTAACTTAGCACAACAATAGATTCAACCTCATCAGTGCTGCATGACTCATGTAGCACTATGCATCATGCAGCACCGGTTTATGTACGAGCAGACAAGCGTACTCGCGATCATGTTCAGGATGCTATTGCCGCTGCCGCGCACTCTGCGCACCAGGGACCCGCAACGTTTGCGCATCGTGGTATAAAAACAGTCCATATGATTCTCTGCGAACATACCTGATGCGCTGTAGAAGCGCGGCAGCCCCAACAACATCCTGAACGCGAACGAAGGTTTGAAAAAAAAAAACGCTCCAGCCGTTTACTAAAAGTTAGTGGAGACCGTTTTTGGGAATGATTTAAGGGGATGATTACTGTTTAAATTTCTAATTTGGATTGAGCATTACAAGTATGGGAAGTGCAAGGATAAAAAGAATTAATGTCGTTGTTTAAAAAAATGTTAGATCCTCCCATTTTCAGAAAGTTGTTAAGGTACAAAAATCGGATAAAATAAGGTAGCAAAACCAAAGAAAAGTTATCAAACGTAGCTATTTCGATATTTAACGTTACTTTTATAGGGCGTGTCCGACTCGCACTTGGTAATTTTTTTTAATTCACCTCTTTGCGTGCCATCGCATATTGAGCGGCTAAAAGCAATTAGCGGGGAAATGCCTGCGAATATCTCGCGTCCATTTCATTCCGTCCTATAAAAGAGGAACTATTATTAAAATCTGTTTTTTTATCACCTTGACGTAAAGAGTTGTGCGATAAATAAGAGCCGTGGTTTTTGCAGTAGCTAAAATCCCTCGCAAATATTAGTTTTCTAGGAAACATCGAAAGTTCTACGGTAGCTGCAAGATTTGTTTTAGGTAGGTAGGAACTAATAGGTATTATGTATATTCAGTTATTTCGATTTATTTTTTTAATACAAAAATTCTTTACTTATCGCCGTGATAATGATGCAGATTTTCTTTGTTTTGATGAAATTTGTGCGTACAACGCAAATTATAAAGAAGTTTAAATGTAGAAAAATATCAGATGAATCCGTGATGTCTACATAATGTCTACATGTCAAAATGTTTAATAGCTTACTTTGTCTGATTGACTTTTTTGAAATTGTGGCGTCCATATTAGTGTTGTTGATTTTGTAACACCACTGTGCTTTGCGGTGAAGGAAAACATCGTGAGGAAACCTGCATGCTTCAATATCGAGGCATGTATTGTACCTACCCACTGTCCATTATGTGGCGACGGGCTCACCCCCCGTCACACTGGATAGAGTTTCGGTACTACTGGAGAAACGTGAATATTCGGAGGTGTCAGAATATCTCTGACTACCCCCTCGGGGAATATAGTCATGAGCATATGCTTTTGCTGATTTTGCCAATGTCTAGTTTATTTAGCAAAAAGTGTTTGACGTTGTACGGTTATAAGTACATATTTAGTGAATTAAAGGTTTGTTTTTCGAAGAAAAACATTGTCTTTTGCCACCATACAATAGCGAACCCACAACGCGACTTCATCCATTTAATAAAAAAAGAACAAATCCGAAACAACGGTTTCGAATGACATTTTCACAGATATCAAAATAGGGTACCTATAGAAATACGTAAATAGTACACCCGTCGCATCAAACAGGTGAATTGCATCCCACTTCGTTCTCGCGGCGTAATGAATATGAATATATTGAATGTGAATATTATAGTTTTTGCAAATGGCTGGGTGTCACTCAATTTTAACTCAAGTTTTCGAATAAATTTTCATCAATTATGTTTTTAAAAAGTATAGGTATTACAATTTTTAAGAGGACTGTAAAGCTGGCAGACTCAATACAAAAAGCAATGTAGAATTTTAGAATAAACCACCTCATTTATTTGTGTGGGTGGTGTACGAGATGACTATAGGGACTCTATACGTAATTCCATCCCGAATTCTTCAATAAAAGTATTTTTCCTACAATTGCACGCATTTCAAAGATTAGTTTTAGCAGTCGGTCGTGGCGGTATGATCCGGTTGAGGCCGCGCTCACAAGTTTTTTGAACGTGAATGAAACATGAAAAACAGGGTTTTAAAGTCTGAAAACAAATCATGTCTTATTTAAGGATCTGGCGGATAGGCTCTCAATAACACGATTAGATTATGTTTGCTAGATAGAAAAACATCCCAAAGTTACACCTTTTATTTATGTTTTTTTAATATCACGATTAAACTTTTTATTTTTGTACTTTGGAGCTTAGAAACACAAATAAGGAAAGATATATTGATGTAAAATACATTTTTTGCGATCCTGCTTTCAATTGAAGCGGGATGGCTAATTGCAAACTTATGTTTGCAAGAAAAACACGCTTGCACTCGGATAACCGGGCCTTAAGCGCATTAGGCTCTTGACACGGAGGTCGTGGGTTCGATTCCCACAGGGGACTCCTAGTGATATATCACTTTGTGCGTTTTGCCCCAGTTGGCTATGTTGGTATTGTGTGAAAAGAAAGATGATTCCTTACTTCGGATGGCATGTTAAGCCGTTGATCCCGGCTACTATCTCTGGTGGTAGTAGTCGTTACATAAATACTTTGACTAATTGTTATAAGGACTAGCCTTGCGGTAGCATTTTCCCTCTGCCACGGTATAAGTACAACTGATCTTGTGCATTTACATTCAATTTTACACCTTATCACTAAACGAGACAGCCTATAATTGCGAAATAATAACTCCGAACTTAGAACGTTTGGGGTTCACACGAGACTACTTTTCATGATTTTTAACATTCAAAATTAAAAGTTCCAAAAATCCAAAGTTGCGGATTTCATGTTACCTCGCCCCCCGTAAAAAGTGGCAGAAATGTTTGTTAGTAGAATTACACGCGTAACCAGTCCACATATAAATAGTCAAAGCATAAATAGCACGTCAGAGGCCGTAATGTGGTCTGAAAAACTCTGACACCAGGGCTTGTTGCCCACACAATAAGAACAAGCTGTCGGAAAGTTTATGACTAAAGGAATTATGCTCGTAAGTTATTAGTTAATCTCCAAATACCCACAAACATATTATTGATTATAAACATGTTATAGCCATGTTGTGCTATTTCGAATCAAATTAAAAATTGAAAAATTTATCTCGGGCGGGACTTGAACCCGCACTCTTCCAAACCGGGGAAGCGCGTTATCCAATTTCGCTACCGAGTCCACTAGCCAGAGAACGAAATTTAAAATTTCGTGTATTTATGAATTCAAGTTGTAATGCTTGACTTGCGTGTTGGTTAGTTTGTAATAACTTCCAGTAGATGGCGCTCACGTCCTCTTAAGACGCAATAGATTGAAAATTTTGTTCTCTGGCTAGTGGACTTGGTAGCGAAATTGGATAACGCACTTCCCCGGTTTGGAAGAGTGCGGGTTCAAGTCCCGCCCGAGATAAATTTAACAATCTTTATTTTTGATTCCCACGAACAAAGCTTAATAAAATGAAAACCCATCTTTTGGCTTTTCCGTAGTCGGGTAAAAAGAATCAAACCTAGTTTGTACGGAGCGTGGTAGCGATATGGAAATAAATTTCACACCACACGTTTAGGATAAGACGCCAATTTACGCCCTTACCCCAAAATGTGACAGGCTGACATTTTAGGGTTCAAGTGATATATCAAGGGAACTGAGTTCAGTATCTTAAGGAAGAGGATGGATGACAGGGTCGTTTTAAGATATAACGCTTTGGGGGGCAATAGTATGTTTGGCAGGACTGTCATAAGGTACGCTTAAAGACCAGGGCCCCTAGACAAAGTATCTTTCGATTTGCGTTAACGACAGTAGAGAACATAAAAATGTATGGACTTGACGTATGGTGACGAAAGCAAACGTCAAAATTTTTCGATCGTTAATGTCAAATCCATACATTCTGTCATTTTCTACTAGCGTCAACGCCAATAGAATGTAGCTGTTCACGACAGCGAGTATCCACGTCTACCTCGGCTCCCGCTTCCCCTCACCGCGGTTGCGGGGGCCGAGGCACCCCTCGCTGGCCTTCGTGCGTCTACGCATTTCGCGGCGGTGCTGCTACGATTCCTCCCCGCGAAGTGAGACACCCAACGTTATCAGTGCAAATTCTATTTAGAATTTTCCGTCATTTTTATACTATTTACTCAAAGAATGCACTGATCACGTTGGGTATATCATGCTTATACAATTTTCTAATCGTTTTTTATAGTTTTTTTCGTTGTATTTGTCATGTATTTCATAACAAATCTATCGTAGTCTTAAGTTTTTATTAAATATTGTTTTTTCTTTAGTTTTATAGGTATAAGTTTGGTTTTTTTAGTGTTTTTTAATAAAGTTTTCATTTTTACAGTTTAGGATAGGATAGGTTAAGTTTTTCATTGTATAGTGTTACTAATATCGTGTTTTTTTGAATCCCAAGTTTTAACCCCTTATTTTTAGAGTCACAGTATAGATAGATTTTAACTGATAAATTTAATAGATTGTAGTTAACGAACTTTCTCATAATTTAACTAAAATAACAGTTCAGTTAAGATAAATAAGAGATTATAACGTTTTTAAAGATTGCTTTCACACTTAACACTTTGCCCCCGTATTTTGCATAGTAAACACATACATAGAGCCATAGAAATAGATGCACTAAATGCATACGGTCCAGGTGCACTAAGACAGAAACCTAGGCTATAGACAGAATGCCTATAATTGTTTGGAACTGAAAATGTTTGAATCGGTGCGGTAAAAATCTGTATATTTTTCCGCCTCACTCTGTCTTAGTCACCTGGCCATCCTAACTAGAATAGACTGTTATATATCAAAATACGGGGACTTATAAGTTCTTTTTCACCAATAACAAAGTTTGTATCTGAATCTTATAGTTTAAGAGATATTGTCAAATATGTGTGTAAACCTAAGTGAAATTGATGTAAAACCAAAACAAAATTAGAAAATAAAACAAGGCCGTCCCTACGGTATTGCCGTGAGGTAGCTCAGTAAATTCGATCGCTCAGTTCGATAATCAGTCGCAACAAGAGTCCTCACAGCAAAACCGGAAGAAAGCTAGCGAAAATCAACTGAAGAATTCTTTTATTGGAAGAACCCCCCCCCGCTTCTGCTGCACCGCTCTCAAGACAGCTGCTCTCCCTCCACGGCCCTAGTCTCACACGTACTGCCGTAATCGGGACTATAGTCCGGCGATAGTCTCTAGTAGCAAATGTGCGAAACCAGACGAACGTCGAAGGCTGGTTGACCACATTTTATGGTCCTTCGAGCCGGATTACCGTCCTGAGCGTACTGTGAGACCTGGGTGAAGACCTGGAAGACCTGCTGTATAGAAAATGCCCGTGACAAGAAGTATGAAGTCTGTGCCGCGTCGCGACGGACTCCCGCTCCGTGAAGAGGAGTCCACGTCACGTCCTGGTGTGTCTGCGTCGGGCACCGCGGCCGACTCCGAGCCCACGGCGTCGTCCGCGACGACCACGGAGTCGCGTACCGCCACCACAGCCCCAGACACATCAGCCACGTCGACTGACGCCACGAAAACCACCGCACCACAGAAGTCACCACGATCCAGAGCATCGAAAGCATCCAGCAGAAAACAACGGGAGCTGGCGCAGGCCCGGCTAGAGCTCTTACGAGCTCGCGTCGAACTAGCCGAGGCCAAAGTCAGCGTATTAGAAGAAACTTCAGATGAAGAGGACTCAATAGATGAAACGGTCCGAGAAGAAAGGACGTCGGAATGGGTAGACAGAAGCACTCTCGCCCTCACGATGGAGCCTCACAACGTGCCAGAACCTTGTTCGGAACCACCGCCCGCCGCTCTGCCGCCACCAGTGCCGTGTGACGTCGAGCCCGGGTGTCGCGTGGACGCCGAAGCACGAGGCCCCATTAATAGTCAACCGACGAAAACTACGGAGGCGAGGCCCTATTGGGAGGGCCTCCCCGTGGACCACCGCCACCCTGCCGCGTTGCTGGAGCCGCCGCCACGACAGGGAGAACCAAGACTGATTATAGATGGAAGCGCGGCCCTGGCGCGGGAGCCCTGGGAGAGCACCGGGGAGCCACGCCAGCCTGTAGCGCCGCAACAGCCGCCTACGCTACAGGAAATACGAAAACATATAGAAGATAGAAGATGGGACGCGGCGCAGAGGCCCCCGGGTGGGGACGTCGCCGGAGATCCGCATCACCTTGTCGCGCCGCACGAGCAGCCTCCGCGACAAGACAGCAAACCGAACGAGTTGGCGATACAAGAGCTCGCCAGCGCCATCACTCTCGCCGCGCGGTCCGCGGGACAGCCCGCAATCGCGTCAAGGGTTCCTGACCTACCCTTCTTCAGTGGCCAGTCGGCGGAGTGGTTACCGTTCAAGATAGCAGTGGAAGAATCAATGGCACAGCTGACAGAACAAGAAACGATAGCGAGACTACGACGGAGCCTGCGCGGGCCGGCGCGGGACGCGGCCCACTGTCTATTCGTGGGCCACACAACAACATTGGAGGTAATGCAGCTTCTTCAATCGAGATTTGGACGACCCGATGCGCTCGTCATGGCTGAAATGAAGAAGCTACGGGACCTGCCGCGCCTCACCGAAAACCCGAAAGATGTGTGTGTGTTCGCGTCGCGTGTGGCCAACATCACCGCGACGGTCAAGGCGCTGGGCCGATCGCACTATCTATACAACCCAGAGATAGTGCGCGCCGTCATCGACAAGTTCCCGCCTACGCTACGCTTCCGTTACTACGACTTCGCTCCGGAACAGCCTGCCTTCCAACCAGACTTGGTAACGTTAACAAAGTTTTTAGACTATACCGCTGAACGGTGCGGTAATTTTGCTCCCCTCGAACACGTGCCGCAGTTCGAGCGGCGGGAGCAACAACAAAGAGGACCAGCGCGCGCCTACCACGCCGGAGGACAGCAGCCGAAGCCAGAGCCCTGTCCAGTCTGCAGGAAAGGCGATCACAAGGTAAATAATTGTGAACTGTTTAAAAAAGAAACTGTGTCGGCGCGCTGGGACATCGCGAAAGAAAAACGCCTGTGCTTCAAATGTCTTCGTGTTCGTCGCAGTCAACACAGCTGTAAGACACACAGGTGTGAAATCAATGGGTGTCAGCACAACCACCACCCGCTCCTCCACAGCACGCCGCAGCCGAGGCCGCCGCCCAAGCCAGAGCCAGAAGAAACAGTGTCGTCGGCGCGAAATACAGAAAGAACGGCGCTATTGAAAATCGTGCCAGTGATAGTGAGCGGTCCTACGTCGCAAATAGAAACATACGCACTGTTGGACGACGGCTCTACATGCACTATAGTGGAAAGAGAAATCGCTAACAAGGTGGGTGCGAAAGGGACAGCATCACCGTTCACTATAGAGGGCGTGGCGGGCGCGCGGATCGACGCAAGTGAGTCGACGCGCGTGCGTTTGAAAATTGGCGGCAAATATAGTTTAGAAGAGTTTGAAGTAACAGCGCGCACAATGGACAAGCTTCACCTGTCGGCACAGCGGATCCCGCCGGAGCTCATCTCCGGCCTCGAACATCTCAAAGACATAGAGGAAGAGATCCTCTATGAAGACGGCAAGCCAACGATACTCATCGGGCAGGACAACTGGCAGCTGCTGCTGGCTCACGCCGTGCGCCGCGGGACGGACGATCAACCCGTCGCCTCCCTAACCGAACTAGGGTGGGTCCTGCACGGCGCGCGAGAGGGACGGCGTGAGAAGGTAAACGATCAACGAATTAGCTATGTGTCTGCGCCACAGCCCGAGAGTTCTATAGAAGAAATGATCCGAGAACATTTTTCGCTCGATTCGCTGTGTGTCGAGCCTCGTCGCAGTTACAACGATAGTGAGAAGCGTGCACTATCAATTTTGGAGGAAACTACTAAGCGGTTACCGGCGGGAGGCTACGAGACTGGGCTCCTATGGCGTCGCGACGACTTCACGCCGCCCGACAGCTACGCTACAGCACTCCGCCGCCTCGAACTTATTGAGAAAAAGCTGGACCGGGAACCTGCGCTGAAGAAAAGGTACACCGACCAGATTCAAGACTACATAGAAAAAGACTACGCGGAGGAAGCGCCCAAGACCACCGCGCGACCCAATAAGGTATGGTACCTACCTCACTTCGGCGTAGTGAACCCGGAGAAACCCGAAAAGCTGCGAATAGTGCACGACGCGGCGGCGAAGTCAAGAGGGACGAGTTTGAACGACCTACTGCTGTCCGGTCCCGACCTACTTCAATCCCTGCCCGGCGTGCTGATGAGGTTTCGGCAGCGAAACATAGCGGTCACAGCTGATATTCGTGAAATGTTCATGCGAATATCGATTCGAGAGGAAGACAGAGACATGCAGCGCTTCCTATGGAGAGGGGAGCGACGCGACGGACCTCCGACCGAATATCGCATGAAGAGCGTAATATTCGGGGCCACCTCTTCGCCTAGCACAGCCATTTTTGTCAAGAATCGAAACGCCGAATACTTCAAAGAAAAATTCCCGGAGGCCGCCGACGCCGTAGTACGTAGTCATTACGTAGATGACTATATAGCTAGCTACGACACCGAGGAGGAGGCTCTACGAGTTTCCAATCAAGTCACATTCATACATAGTCGAGGTAATTTTTTCCTTACTAAATGGGCATCGAACTCTCAACTTGTACGTGGACAGCTGGCGCCGGGTGAGAAAAAAGAAGTGGTTCAACTCGACACTGAGAAAATACTTGGAATGGTCTGGCGGACGCAGACCGACACGCTCTCGTTCAACATAAACGAACGTAAGTTGCCCACTTCACTACTCGACGGTACACCCACTAAGAGAGAGGCTCTACGTGTTGTTATGTCTATCTACGATCCACTGGGGCTTGCTACACCGATCACCGTGCAAGCCAAACGAATACTGCAGAACACATGGCGCTCTGGCATCGACTGGGACACCGAGCTACCACCAGCGGAAGCAGAGGCATGGAGGAGTTGGGTCGGCGAGGCTAAGCAACTCTCAAGCTTAGCCGTGCCGCGTTGCTACGCCCAACTAGCACACGCGACGACGATAGAGCTTCACACGTTCGTCGATGCCAGTAGTTCGGCCTACGCGGCCGTCTCCTACTGGCGAGTGATCGACGGCGACGGACGTGTCTGCGTGTCCCTCATCGCTGCAAAGGGACGAGTCGCGCCGCTGAAGACTGTGTCAATCCCGCGCCTCGAACTACAAGCTGCAGTGCTGGGCGCCCGCCTAGCACAATCGATCGCTACAGAACACGATATCAAGCCTCATCGACGTGTATTTGGTCAGACTCACGCACCGTGCTCACATGGCTACGCAACGGTCCTCGAGTATACAAACCATTCGTCTCACATCGTGTCGCCGAGATCGGTGAGTCCACAAAGACATCGGAGTGGAGGTGGGTCCCCACCAAGGCAAACGTCGCGGACGACGCGACGAGAGAGGCGCCGGGAAATTTCGAGTCGACACATCGCTGGTTCACGGGGCCGCCTTTCCTACACGCACAGGAAAGTGAATGGCCGGCCGAGACAGATTGTACTACGGACGACGTCGACACCACCGAAGAGCGCCTGCATGTGACGAGGTCAACGACACGACTCACCGAAGCCCTACCCGATGTGAAACGTTTCTCTAACTTCAATCGTCTGCTACGATCGACCGCACGAGTTCTACAATTCATCGAGTTACTACGCGCGCCGCAACAATGTAACGCGGCCTACAAACGAACAAAGAAAAGTACAGACAGCGACGCGACGTGGAGAAACAACAATGAAAATCGTAAGAAAATTGTCAAGAAAGCGGCGACGAGCGACGTGACTACATCGCCGTACAAACCTATTGAAGTACATCACATACACCGTGCACAGCTCCTGTGGATTCGAGCCCAACAAGAAATAGTTTTTGCTGACGACGTGACCGCCCTGCGCCTGGGGCGCCCCCTACCTACAGATAGCAGACTCAAACAGCTGTCCGTCACCTACGGACAAGACGGCGTGATACGACTACGGTCACGCATAGACGCCGCTACGGACATTTGTTACAGCCAACGAGAGCCTGCGATAATAGAGGGCGGCCACCCGTGGACACAGCTTTACATCGCACACGTTCACACACAACTACACCATGGCGGGTTCGAGACTACAGCGAACGAGGTACGACAACACTACTGGGTGCTACGCCTGCGCTACGCCGTTCGTAGCGCTGTGAAACAATGCCTACGGTGCCGCATCGCTAAGGCGAAGCCGGCGCAACCGTCAACGGGCAACCACCCACCGAGTCGCCTTGCTCATCATCAGCGGGCCTTCACTTTCGCGGCCCTCGATTATTTCGGGCCCCTCACCGTGACCGTCGGCCGTACTCATCAAAAGAGGTACGGCGTGCTCTACACGTGCCTCACTACCCGAGCTGTACACATAGAGCTCGCTGGTAGTCTCAGCACGGACTCTGCGGTGATGGCGCTGAGGAGGTTCATCGGACGACGTGGCTGCCCTACAGAGCTCTGGTCGGACCAGGGCACCAACCTGCGCGGCGCCGACGTCGAGCTTCGCCGCGCGATCGACGGGGCGACGCAAGAAGAGGCGTCGCTACGCGCCATCCGGTGGCGCTTCATACCGCCGAGCGCCCCATTCATGGGGGGCGCATGGGAGCGTATGGTGCGGAGCATCAAAACCGCACTATACACCACACTGAACGAGCGCGCGCCCAAGGAAGAGGTGCTCGCTACACTGCTCGTCGAGGCGGAGCACACAGTAAACAGCCGCCCCCTCACACACCTGTCGACGGCCCCGGACGACGAGGAAGCCCTCACGCCCAACCACTTCCTCCTGGGCGGGCCATCACGCGTCCCACAACCCGGGACGTTCACCGACGGCGACATCAGCGGGCGCAGGGAGTGGCGAGTCAGTCAGCGGCTGGCCGACCACTTCTGGGCGCGCTGGGTGCGCGAGTACCTCCCCGAGCTGCAACACCGGCGGGAGCCCCGCGCCACTGGAGGCGCAATTCAGCTGGGCGATCTGGTCCTCATCGCAGACGGGACCCTGCCTCGCAACATCTGGCCGCGAGGCGTCGTGGTCGCCACCTTCCCCGGCCCCGACGGCGAGATACGAGCTGTCGACGTGCGCACCAACAAGGGAGTCCTGCGGCGGCCCACGAAGAAGCTGGTGATCCTGCCCACTGCCAACGAGTCGTCCTGATGACCACGGGACTGCCTGCTGCCGCTCACACGAAAAGTTCCAGCTACGAGAGCTGCGGCGGGAGAATATGTTCACGACAGCGAGTATCCACGTCTACCTCGGCTCCCGCTTCCCCTCACCGCGGTTGCGGGGGCCGAGGCACCCCTCGCTGGCCTTCGTGCGTCTACGCATTTCGCGGCGGTGCTGCTACGATTCCTCCCCGCGAAGTGAGACACCCAACGTTATCAGTGCAAATTCTATTTAGAATTTTCCGTCATTTTTATACTATTTACTCAAAGAATGCACTGATCACGTTGGGTATATCATGCTTATACAATTTTCTAATCGTTTTTTATAGTTTTTTTCGTTGTATTTGTCATGTATTTCATAACAAATCTATCGTAGTCTTAAGTTTTTATTAAATATTGTTTTTTCTTTAGTTTTATAGGTATAAGTTTGGTTTTTTTAGTGTTTTTTAATAAAGTTTTCATTTTTACAGTTTAGGATAGGATAGGTTAAGTTTTTCATTGTATAGTGTTACTAATATCGTGTTTTTTTGAATCCCAAGTTTTAACCCCTTATTTTTAGAGTCACAGTATAGATAGATTTTAACTGATAAATTTAATAGATTGTAGTTAACGAACTTTCTCATAATTTAACTAAAATAACAGTTCAGTTAAGATAAATAAGAGATTATAACGTTTTTAAAGATTGCTTTCACACTTAACACTTTGCCCCCGTATTTTGCATAGTAAACACATACATAGAGCCATAGAAATAGATGCACTAAATGCATACGGTCCAGGTGCACTAAGACAGAAACCTAGGCTATAGACAGAATGCCTATAATTGTTTGGAACTGAAAATGTTTGAATCGGTGCGGTAAAAATCTGTATATTTTTCCGCCTCACTCTGTCTTAGTCACCTGGCCATCCTAACTAGAATAGACTGTTATATATCAAAATACGGGGACTTATAAGTTCTTTTTCACCAATAACAAAGTTTGTATCTGAATCTTATAGTTTAAGAGATATTGTCAAATATGTGTGTAAACCTAAGTGAAATTGATGTAAAACCAAAACAAAATTAGAAAATAAAACAAGGCCGTCCCTACGGTATTGCCGTGAGGTAGCTCAGTAAATTCGATCGCTCAGTTCGATAATCAGTCGCAACAAGAGTCCTCACAGCAAAACCGGAAGAAAGCTAGCGAAAATCAACTGAAGAATTCTTTTATTGGAAGAACCCCCCCCCGCTTCTGCTGCACCGCTCTCAAGACAGCTGCTCTCCCTCCACGGCCCTAGTCTCACACGTACTGCCGTAATCGGGACTATAGTCCGGCGATAGTCTCTAGTAGCAAATGTGCGAAACCAGACGAACGTCGAAGGCTGGTTGACCACAGTAGCTTTGTCTAGGGGGGCAGGAGAGCAAACGCGCTAAATAAATCGCAACTGAACCACGATTGAACCGCGTGCGAATCACATTCGCTATTGCGCTATTCATTTGACAGCCGTTAGAGCCGTTTTGACAGATCGCTCAGATCTTAAGGCTATCAGTCACATAAAGTTAAGCGCTATGCGGAATTCAGCATGGTTAAATAGTAGTTGAATTGCAATGGGATTGGAACTGAAATTGGATTAGGATTAAACTTAGATGTTTTAAATTAGCACGATCGCAATTCAAAGCATTCTGTGGCCTGCTAACATTTCATAGTAAGGTGAGGTAAGGGTAATCGCATCTATGGAGCAAGTATTGCACTTATAAGAATCATGATTCAGTTCTTCTCTTTATACAAACACCTGCCTTCTAGATGACTAGATACTACTCTGTCAAGAAAGTACCGGGAAAAGATCAATAATACACAAAATGTTAGTTATTCATCCAAATTTATTTTATCCTTCAAAGTATGCTACTTCAGAAACGATACACTTACGCCAACTAATAATCCAATAATCCATAGCGATAGTCAAAGAAAACAGTCAATCAACCATTCCCGATACTTTCTTGACTGAATATATGTGTCTGTTGAGAGAACTGAATCGGTATTATTATAAGTGCAGTTCCTCCAGGTTCCTCCGGTGAAAAGGGAAGATCTTCCGCCAGGCTAGGTGTGAAGCCTGAGGACCGGCCGTGGTCCAACAGATCTTAGTTGGACCTTGTATATATATCGAATATCTGTGATTATTTCTCTTGGGCGATTCATGTCTTGTAAATGATTGTGAACCTTATGTTTAGCTGCTAACGGGTTACCAATGTGACGTCGCAAGTTGTCTTACGTACACATTTGCGAGTGCGACCGTAGCGCCATCTGTTAGCTTCGTTGCTATAACTTGTGGGTGTAGTCATCTGTGGCAAGTCCCCACAGCTCCATAGTTGCAATTACCTTACCTTACCTTACACAAGTTTTTTTCAATAAAATCTTCAAATTTTCTAAAATTAGTCCTAAAAATAGGTGCGGTACTTATCTGAAGTTAGATAGGGGCACTGAGTGGTCATTCTGTATGTACTACTATTAGGCTAGGGTCAAATCTAAACGGAAAAACAAGGTAACATTTTACGTTGTAAAATTCGTCACGTCCTAAAAGACGACGAGTTTTGTTCGCCCAGATATGGCGATTTTGGGACATTTTTACTTAATGGATGCTGCGAAATTACGACAGTGAAATTTCACCGCGTTCATCTTCTTAGATTTGACCCTAGACTTAATTTTATAAATACAATGGTTGAACAACTTTTACAATGGGAGCAAAACTGAAACCTTAAAAAAATCTACTGTTCTACTCATTTGAGTCCAGTAGGCACTGCAGCACGTCTAGCATGATTTCTCTACTTGCACGCGACTCGGCTTTTTCCCATACTACAAAGTCGCGGCAAGCGTGGCTTTCTCTCTCCGAAACGTGCGGGTACAGGTTATTTTCTATGCAGCGAAGGCGCGTCGTGCGCGTGTAGAGAAATCATACTAGACGTGCAAATACGAGTATACATGGAATAGCTGATATTTTTATAGCGATTTCAGGTTTGCTCCCATTGTAAAAGTTGTTCTGTTTGATGGTCTGAACCACCCCTGTAAATGTGGAATGTGTTTAAAAAATCATCTACTACTTATAAGATTCTGTACAGTACGACCAGGAAAATAATTAACCTCGTCAATCTTCCTTTGCGCAGAGTCCCCCGACAAAACCCGAAGTCGTTTAGTAATCAAAGGGTGCAAAAACAATTAGCCAATCGTGGCAAGGGATTCAAGGTGGCACATCCTGATTGGTCAATATAATTTCGCGAGCTATTAATATTTGTCAACTGTGCACGTACATCTTCTTAATAACTATTATAAAACTAAACAGAAGTGTGTCTTTACATTGAAGATATTTACATGAAAAAGATTACGATATGGTTTTTAGGTATCTCGGACTCCAAATCAACCTTTTTTAGAATTTTTGTCCGTCTGCTTGTTTGCATGTTTGTAACAGCATCACGCTAAAACTACTGAACCGATTTTGATAAAACTTTTTGGTTCGATAGCTTATGATCTGACTTAAAATCTGGTATATAATTTGTGCGGACGAAGTCGCGGGTTAACTCTAGTAACTTATAAACCTGGTACCACTGTTCTACCTACGTCTGGTTGAGCACGTGGATCGAAAGGTGGTACTAAAGTGCTAAAAATATTAATGTATAAAACCAGACTAGGAACTAGATACGTATTTGACACCAGTATTATTGAAAGGACCCTGGCCTGAAGATGAGCCATATTTTCAAGAAAACTCGTAGCAGTGTAAAGAAAGTGGGTCACAAAAGATAGCTTTATCTAATGTGAATTCGCAAATGTTTTCGTTGTCGTGACCTAATGCTCGTATTTTTCACGCTACTTCGCCAGTCGTCTGTTGTCCTAGACTAGAATACAGGCAAATAGAAATTGTACAGTTTGCGTTTTGTTAGAAAACAATTTTGCTAAAGATAGCGTTATCGTAGATTCTGGTTTTGAGATGGACTTCCGATGCCAGCGGCCGATGCGACTGAGACGCGCATCTGACGCGAGGTTCTGTCATATGCCATATGTCTATCGCATCGTCCGCGCGCGTCTGACGCACGCGTCAGTCGCTGGCATCGGAAGCGGCGACATACGTTTTCATAGTAGCTAGTATTGTCGCATCGGCCGTCGGCCGCGAGCCGCGCGCGTCAGAGGCATCAGCCGCTGGCATCGGAAGTCCATCTTTACTCCAGATGGAATTGGCAGAAGAGATATACTCGTACCTACATAAACTTAGTATGTACTCACTCACATCAAGTTTCACGATTGTACAAACGGTGACACTTCAAGCTAAGTATACAAAACCAACATAAGCTAGCCGCGCGTAAGTTGCAATACGTATAACGTTGCGCGGTCAACTTATGTTGGTTTTATATAGGTTGATGTGTCACCGTGGTATTACCGTTTTTATGATGAAACAAAAACTTTGTAAAAAAAAATATTAAGTCTCTAGTAAAAATCTGCTGTTTCATACAAAACTGCAGTACCTAACCTACTTGAGCTACTCGACTCAAAAATACATGGGAAAGCTATATTTCCCTTTTTTTTCTACAATGTCTCTTAAGTCAGGGGTGGCCAAGAAGTTGATGCGGTCTATCGATCGTCCGCGTCGACTTTTATGATAGCCCGCGAAAAGTTAAATAAGTTAAAACTAATAACATTTTAAATCTAAGCACAATGTATCTAATTTCAATTGGAAAATCCTGAAGGTTCGTTGAACAGGTGGACTGTTTATAAGTATTATGCGGTTCTGTTCAGGGTCTTCTGAACTCATAACTGAGATTTTTGAAGACTATCGGAAGATTCCATACCTACAAAAAGTGGCTTTACATTTGACGGCGTTTTTTTGGATTCACCTACCTTTGTGAACCTGCGTTAACTACAATAATTGCGATAAGAATGAAACATCGATCTTAGTTTATATACGAGCATAATATCTGAAACTCTCTTTGAAAGGAGACCGCCAGGTGTATCTAGAGTTTCAATGTAGACCGCCTACTTGAAAAGTTTGGCCACCCCTGTCTTAAGTGAAAGTTGTTCAGTTTGATCGTCTTAACCACCCAAATATTACTAGGGTGTTTTGTTACATATTGTACAAGAGTTACAGTGGGCCATAACATAAAACTATTGCCAAAACCTATTAAGAACCCAAATAGTTACAAGCACGGTAAAAACCTATAACAATATTTATCTTTACTTGAGAAGCTTTTAGTTTGACCTACCGTGTTGGTTCAAGAATTAATTTTGGTAAGTACTAAATTACGTAACGTTACGTTACGTTACGTTAGAAATTAGTACTATTTTAAAAACAATAGAAAACCGGAGAGGAAAAAAGATCGGACACATGATACGAAACGACAATTTCTTTAAAACCGTACTGGACGAGATAGAGGGAAAAAGAGGCAGAGGAAGACCCAGAGAGATTTATCTAGCCCAAGCTTTGACTAATTATTATATGGACTGGTTACGCGTGTAATTCTACTAACAAAAATTTCTGACACTTTTTGCGGGGGGGCGAGGTAACATGAAATCCGCAACTTTGGATTTTATTCCCCATAACTTTAGATTCTAATTTTGAATGTTAAAAATCATGAAAAGTAGTCTCGTGTGAACCCCAAACGTTCTAAGTTCGAAGTTATTATTTCGCAATTATAGGCTGTCTCGTTTAGTGATAAGGTGTAAAATTGAATGTAAATGCACAAGATCAATTGTGCTTATACCGTGGCAGAGGGGAAATGCTACCGAAAGGCTAGTCCTTATAAAGCCCAAGTGAAGGAAAAGGTTGATGTCGAGTCGTATCAAGAACTCAAGATACTAGCGGAAAAGAGACAGGATTGGCGAATACTCCACCGACAAGAGCGTAGCTCTTAAATAAGATGATGACTAAATTACGAAGGCGGCATGATAAATAGAAAATACTGTCCGACTCAAAAATCGTCGCCTTAGAAACAACACCCCGTAACTTAACTTTTCTAATATTATATAAATTACGAGCGTTTACCCGCGACTTCGTCCGCACAAATTATACACCAGATTTTAAGTCAGATCATAAGCTATCAAACAAAAAAGTTTCATCAAAATCGGTTCAGTAGTTTTTGCGTGATGCTGTTACAAACATACAAACAAACAAACAAACAAACAAACAAACAGACGGACAAAAATTCTAAAAAAGGTTGATTTGGAGTCAGGGATACCTAAAAACCATAATTGTAATGTTTTCTTGTACATTTCTTCAATGTACAGACACAGTTCTGTTACAGTTTTACAATAGTTAAGATTTACTACCAAATACGGCGGTAATTGAGTTCGTGTTACATTATATCGATTACATGATTAGTTTGTTTATGCTTGATGCTTCGCAAATAAGTTATTCATTAGAGGGGAATGTAAGCATTGAGCAAATTTACTTGCATGTATAAAACATTGTACAGATAAGTAACTATTGAATATAGTACATTATGATACAAGCACAGAATAGGTAATAAGTATATAGTTCTATATATAGAACGGCCACTCCCCGCCCCCCTCTGACTTCAGATACCCCACCTCACCTCAGACTTTCTGGGAAATTTGAGGGAAGCCGAGCAAGGGAATGCAGTCAATCGCGCGCACCCGTTGGATTTGACTATATAAAATTGTGTCTTTTCAGTGCATAAAAACGTTGAATGATAACGCTAAATTCACATTTTCAATAATTCTTTAGCTCAAATACTATTTTTAATAATAGAACGAACCATTAAAAGTATTGATTGATATTAGTCGATGACGTTAAATGCAAAGCGTGGCTTTCAACCCTACACGTAATGTCATGGACGGTTTGCACAAAGTTCGCATGTGCAGACGCCATTTCGAAATTCAAAAACGTTGTTTAGAGTGCCGGACCTGTGATACAAGTGAGCAAAGTCAATCATTACAGCCGATGCGGTATTTCAATTTCAATTGGTTTATTAGGATTACCAACAGGTTATACACAATACTTTATATCTTAATCATTAACATGCACGTTGGTAACCCTTTTATAGGCAACCACAACTTATATAATAATTATTACATATCAAGTACCTAGATAGTCTAACAATTTGATTTAGTAATAAAATCAGCGTGCTAAAATATTTTGCATTAGAATAGAATAGAATTACAATTATAGATATGTACTGCACTAGTGCGATAATGTAAACATTTTCGCACGCGTGTTCTATAAGCTGCATTATGTACCTAAAAGCGGTGCAATAAGAGCCACTTTACGAGCAAGTATGTTGAAAAATATATAGTGGATGAATCGTCAGAGATGAAATAACTAGTAATTAATTTTGAAATGTTTTCGAAATTACATGGTAAACCCATTATGTTTTATACAGGGTGTAAACTTAAATGCGTTACAGACTTTAGAGGGTGTTTCAGACCATTAAACAGAACAACATTCACTATGGGACCAATACTGAAAACGCGAATTAAAAAGAGACAAGCCGGCAAGCACCCGGTGACCGGCAAGCGCCAAGCGGGCAAAAGCGTGTCGGACTCGTCCATAATAGGGTTCCGTAATTGCATAAGTAGAATAAGAAAAAAAGAAGTCAAATCGATTATCTTACAGGGTTGGAAAAAACACTTTTTTTTATTTTATAAAACACACATTTCAAAATTGTTTTAAATAAGTGTTTTTTTGGTTTTTTTTATATTTTTATTTTTGGCCATTATTTTCAAACCAATTAGACGTATAATATTTCATTTCTGGACCATATGTTAAGGAAATAAGATTATGTGGTTGTCTAGGCGCATATAAACAATTTGAAAAGGGGTATCTTTTATTCGGGTTTTAGCCCGTCGGGATGTCAATTTGGGCTTAATATAGGTAGACATAAATGTGAGTAGGGATCTGCGGCTAAGCGACTATGTGCCCATGTACTACATGCGGCGGATAAATGGAATATAAGCGTGTGGTGAAGTAACACACACACATACATACCCCAACACAAGCTACATTATAATAGTGAAAATATTAAAAAAAAAAAAACCAACTGCGTAAAATAACATTGACTGAAAAGAGAATAAGCTTCTGTGAATCATAATTGAAATGAATGCTGTCTTCTTCTTATCTTGTGTAAGCAGCAAGCCCTGGTGTCAGAGTTTTTTCAGACCGCCGTACGGCCTCTGACATGGTTTTTATGTAACGACTATTACCACCAGGGATAGTAGCCGGGACGAACGGCTTAGCGTATCATCCGAAGCACGGAATCATCTTTCTTTTCCGACAATCAGGTGATTCAGCCTGCAATGTCCTAACCAATTGGTGAAAAACGCACAAATTGACAAATCATTAGTTGTCCCAACCCACGACCTCCGTGTCAAGAGTCTACAAGGTGTTACAAAAATACAGATAAACATTTAAGGGGGTGATTTAGACCATCAAACTGAACAACTTTCACTATGGGACCAATATCGAAATCGTGAAAAAATTATCGGATGTTCCATACTAAACTACAATTCTATAGGTACTCGAGCTAAATGTATGGTAGGTTAGATTTTTTTTTCGCGATTTCGATGTTGGTCTCATAGTGAAAGTTGTTCAGTTTGACGATCTAGACGACCCCCTTAAAAGTTTTAAATATTAATTTTACTTTTGTAACACCTTGTATAAGGTTATTTCAAATTAGTTGGCGAAACTGAACCAGGGCACTTGTTAATGATATCAGATTGCATTATTAATGTTTATAATTGGTATTGATGATTAACAAAATTATTATTATCGTATGTACGTAGGCTGCAGTGTACGCGGCGCGGGCGGACATTGACCTGTAAATCATATGACCGGGCGGCGGGTCATTATCACGCAATTGTACTTGGTAACAGATACCAAATGCGTTTGTTAAGATTCCTCAACCTTATACATGGTTTGTATTAAATGGTTTGTCTTGATAACCTCCTAAAACCAATTGCACGAGTCAAATCTACAATAAGGTTTAAGCTCAGACGAAGACCGGTCTACCTACTGCCCACTAGCTAGACTATTAAGGCTATAAACACCAACGCTCTAAATTAAACGTCATCCATTTAACAGAACATAAATAGAGGCTATTTAGCAGATACGGCAGTAAGAACGCGCGGGTCTAGGCTAGCGGAAAAACAAGGTGCTGATTTATTAACAATTCCTGCCTTGGTAGCATTCCTCGCGTGCTTGTTCCGATGTCTCTTTATTTAGCTTTAGACCCTCCTAATGTATGCTGTCCGCTTTGGTCTATTGCAGATAACATGAAATTTCTCAATCTTTTTCCGTTTATTTCATTAGATAAGTAAACACATCAATCACAAAAATATAGCGGTCAGCACAAGCGTCGTCAATAACACAGATACACAAATAAACAGACATAAATCAGCAACAAGCTTCGTCAAAACATTGAAAAACACGCTCAGTCAAATAACCCGCCCCTTGTCGAACCTGGTGCAAAGGAGCTCAAAACGCTTGCTATTTATTTTATAATAAACTAGCTATTGCCCGCGACTTCGTACGCGTGGACTTAGGACTTGTTTAGGGGTTTTTGTGGCACTTTATACACATCTTGATTTTCAGACTTTGTCACCCCATATTTTTTCTTACATCCCCATATTTTAGAAAAAAACTCGTTTATTCATTTATTAATGGAGTACTCCTGTGAAGTTTCGAATTAAATAGTCTAATTTTGTTTCCCCTACAGACATTGGACCCCCGTTTCACCTCCTTTGGGGGTGAATTTTGAAAAATTCTTTCTTGGTGCACCCTAGACCTCACAAGGAACCGACGAGTCATATTTGGAATCTCTAGACCCTGCGGTTTGGGCTGTGCGTTGATATGTCAGTCAGTCAGTCACTCAGTTTCTTCTTTTATATATTTAGATTTAAAACAGTCCATGTAGTCGAAATCGGCTCCGAGCTTTGACTAATTATTATAAGGACTAGCCTTGCGGTAGCATTTCCCCTATGCCACGGTATAAGCACAATTGATCTTGTGCATTTACATTCAATTTTACACCTTATCACTAAACGAGACAGCCTATAATTGCGAAATAATAACTTCGAACTTAGAACGTTTGTGGTTCACACGAGACTATCTTTCATGATTTTTAACATTCAAAATTAGAATCTAAAGTTATGGGGAATAAAATCCAAAGTTGCGGATTTCTTGTTATCTCGCCCCCCGCAAAAAGTGGCAGAAATGTTTGTTAGTAATTCTACACGCGTAACCAGTCCACATATAAATAGTCAAAGGCTCCGAGTAAATAATCTGTTGTGATTATAATAGTTTAGACTAAGCTGCATATAATCCGCACATTATACTCGTATTGAACATTTACCAAACCTCGCTGTCCGCATTATTACACTGCCCTGGGCCTATACTTGCAACATGACATCTATAATGTTTGATAATATCCATAAATTCCTGTATCTCTACTATTATAAAACTGTAACAGAAGTTTGTATGCACATTGAAGATATTTCAAAAAAGTTACGATATTGTTTTTAGGTGTCCCTAATTCCAAATCACCAATTTTTGGAATTTAATCTGTTTGTTTGTTCGCGCATCACGTGAAAAGTACTCGACCTGTCTTGATTCCGAGTTTTCACGTTTGAAAGTTCACTTTTTACGTTTGAAATCTTATGATTAGACTTCAAATCTCTTATAAGATTTATCTCCCTACTATGACTAATCCGTGTGGACGAAGTCGCGGGTTAACTGTAGTCACAGTATAAGAAAGAGTATCTAGTTATACATATAACACTGGAATTTCTTACCTTTTCGTATGGAATCCTAAAAATTACAACAATATTATTGAAGTCATAAATACGAGTAGACCCCGGTCGATCTGCCGTCGAACTGATCAACGTTCTCTATGGGACCAACATTGAAATCGCGAAAAAAAATCAACTGTCCCATACATTTGGCTCAAGTAGGTTTGCAGTTTTGTATAAAACATTTTTTTTCTCGCGATGTTGATGTTGGTGCCATAGAGAAAGTTGTTCAGTTTGACGGTCTGATCATCCCTTAAAAAAGTTTCAGCATATTAAGAAGGACCCTGTATATGGGGCACCTCGGCCGAAATAAATTAATGAATTAAATTGAAGTATTAAAAGCGATCTTATCTAAACTTAAACTGATCAGCGTTTCTAACTAATTAATGCAGAAAATTGAATAGAAATTGCTTCTAGATTTGCATTTTAGATAAAGAATACTATAGCCAAAACCCTTTAGAATTTTGGAGAAAGTATCAGAATTTAATCTACATTTACTTAATCTAATAATTTATTTTATTATATTGAGCTTCGAAAAGATTTGAACTCTTAGTCTTTTGTAAAATTATAAAACTTACATTTAATTATTTTAATACCTAGATTAAGTACTTCGGGCCTTTAGTTCGATTTACAATTTACTGATTAATTTATACCTATCAATGTGTGTTAAGTTAAGGATCCTAATATACAACATGTTAATGAATTAGCGCAAAACTTGAAAATAGTTTGTTTAGAATCGAGAGCAGAATCGAATTATCATGTTTTCAACATGGGTATTGTTTTTAAAAATATTCGATAATTTGTTTGTAAACTTTAAAATTTACTGAACTTGATCTCAACCCGCCGCACGGGCACATTCACCCTACTTACTACCAAAACAAGATTCTTAAAATATATCTACGAGCACGCTGGCGCTTTCATTCATTGCTGAAATGATAACAAATCATTATTGCCTAAAAACTTAAAATGCGAATAACTTTAAATTCGAATTATTTTGTTATAAATCAGTTGGGGTGTATGAGGTTTTGCGCTTATTCATTAAACACGTTGTATAATGACTTGCGTTCGGTGAGTCCTTTTTATTTTACGATCCGCAACAAATTAATATCTCGAAATAAACTCGCAATTTGAATAGGACAGCGAAATATTTTTTTGGACTCGGGAAAAGTAAACCGCACTTAGTCCGCGATCTTCAGACCGTCATTAGTTTGACTGTCCCGTATGTAAAATTCAATATACAATAGATTTTCCAGATTGTAAAAGATTACAACCAAAACAGGCTCAAAACAAACATAAAACTTATCCTCATGGGCTTATTCCAAAAGACATAAATGATTCCATATTTTTTAGTTACTTGGGTAATTTCGTATCGTAATAATTCAATAATAATAATTGTAAATAGAATATCACTGAAAGATTTATTAGAAAGTTTTTACGAAATATTAGTATTATATTCCTCTATTAAACACAAAAACGCAAAAAATACAGAGTAAGGAAAAACTTACAAACATTTACAGATAAAAGATATCCTCCAAGGCGCCCACCCGAGGCGAAGTACCCACGAAATATTTCAATTATAAGCTACGTGGAAGGGAACTTAATTTCAAACACCAATCAGCGCAAAGTGACGAAGCGATTAGCAACTTGCGTGCGTTAGAAGAGTATGGCAACATATTATAGCGGATGATTTGTGATGAGCTTCGCGCGTCATGAAAAGGAGTGACTTCACGTCATAGCAGTGAGCGTGTTGGCGCGGAATTTGAAAAGTCAACTTTTGATTTGAAATCAATAAATGATTTGTGCATAGGCTACTATTTTTTTTTGTTGGTATTTTTATGTAAGCCTTTAATCTTTGTGATAAACTAAAAATATAAAACTGTGCATGTTCCTAATGTCCTATTGAAGGCATGCGTTCTAAACTCCAAATTCTCGAAGGGTGTCCGTTTGAAAATTCGTAGGTTCGTAGAGTCTTTGAAACACCAGGTTGCCCATATCAGTCTAATAATATAATCAGTTCTTTACTACTCGTACAATGAAGTAGAAAAAGCAATTGAAAAATCATTCAAAGGAACTCATAAAATTCTTAGTGCAGGAAGAGTAATTACAAAGTGAAAATGAACATCCCTCGGCGAACCGCAAAGCATTCAACCTTCTTATTAAAAATTCGGTTTGAAAACTTCAAAACTTTCCCGGTTAATGGATTTTTAACAGCCCGCAATGATTAAGTTTTGGACGAACGCGTTTCGCATAGTTGGTTTATAGTTAGCGAAGTTGTGGAACTTGAATTACAAGATGTACCTTGCTAACTAGACGTTTGAAATGTGTGGTGGAATAAGAAATGGTGTCCAAATGTTACAAAGGCAATTAGCAGTTTGAAAAGTACAAAAGTTTGCGTCTTGTTATGGGAAACAACTAAGGCGATTAGCGTGACAGCTAGACGAAATTATTGCTAGTGGAGTATACAAGGTGTTAGGGTAAACAGTTGCATTACTTTAAGGGGTGTTTGTACCTGTGATAATGAACAAATTTCTCTAAAAAACCTATAGGAAAGTCGAAAAAAAAAAGATTGTACTTTCCATCCTAAATGCAATCAAACAGTTGCATTTTTTTTTCGCGAATTCCCCTTATTTATCTTTGGGAAAGTTGTTCAGTATCATGAGTAGTAGGCATGGTAGACAATGATAGTTTGTTTTTGTTTTGATTAGTAGTAAGAAATTACATAATGTAATTTGTTGTAAATTACATAACGCAATGGCCATTATATGTTTAATGGACAAGTAAGTATAAGAGATTCAAGGAAGCGACTGAGAATTTGGGTGTATGTTTTTTACTGACAACATTCATTCACTGAAGAAACGTCATACAACTTACCTATTTATGTACGCAATACCGAGTGCCGACTGCTCTCAAATGGCGAAGGAAAACATCGTTAAGGGTATATTACTGTTTGCGCGCTCCATACAAACGAAGTCTAGTTATATTTTCAATACTAACCGATTAAACTCAATGAAATTTTGCAGAAACAATCTAGAAACAAATCTCCATGCTTGTATAGTGTCAGATTTTCCTTAAAATGTACAGTTTTAAACTTACAGTGCCTCAAAGATTTCCATACAAATCTTAAATTAATCCTAGCATTGGACCTGTATATTTTAACGAAAATCGGACACGATACAAGCATAGAGAATTGT
The DNA here is from genome assembly GCA_963924505.1 of Agonopterix alstromeriana. Lineage (NCBI taxonomy): Eukaryota > Metazoa > Arthropoda > Insecta > Lepidoptera > Depressariidae > Agonopterix > Agonopterix alstromeriana. Next base: position 14,799,488 of record OZ004667.1, read on the forward strand.
GCCTAGATTGTTTCTGCAAAATTTCATTAAGTTTAATTGGTTAGTATTGAAAATATCACCAGACTTCGTTTGTTTGCAGCGCGAATTTACGCATTCGGAATGAAATTCTCTTAAGAAACCTGCATACGCTGAAATTCTGATGCGTATGTGTATTCCACCAATCCGCGGATGCATTGGGCACGCATGGTGGACTGACGCCCATACACCCAGTGAGACGTATAAAACTGATGCTGATGCTGCTGACAGGTTTACGTAAGTTGACGTGAGTTTAAAGTTTTACATTTTGACTGTACTTCAAAGTAACACACGCCGTATCACCAACTCTCCAGAGTGATCAACACTGCAATGCGGAACTTAAGAATGTAAAGTAAAATTCAAGTTTAACCCGTGAACCTAAGTATGCAAAGTGAATATTTAAGGAGGTAGTGGGTTGCAGCTGCAAGCTGTGATAAAACTGTAGCAGATGCTCGTAATTCTAACGTTTAAGTGGTTCTTTCCTAAGCTCCGACGAAAACACGACCGTAACGGAACATACAACATTTTATTCTGGTTGCGTTCCAGTTTCAACATTTTGCGAAAATGAGAATTGTGTTTTTCAGTGTTCTATTTACTTTGTTAAAACGAAACTTGATCTCGGATTTTTGTGGATTCGTTATTTGAATTAGAAAACGAGGTGGAATGCTGTTGTATAGAAAAAGAATGATCTTCCACCAGGCTGAGTGGAATGCCTAGGGGCTAGCCAGCTGGTTTAATTTGTTTATAAAATGTCGTTTGCGGATTATAGTGGGGCATACTTCAACACGAGTTCCCTGTGGGTATAGGCACAGAATAGGTAATAATATACAGGGTCCTTCTTAATATGCTGACACTTTTAAAGGGGATGATCAGACCATAAAACTGAACAACTTTCTCTATGGGACCAACATCGAAATCAGAAAAAAAAATCTGATGTCCCATACATTTGGCACGAGTAGGTTAGCAGTTTTGTATGGAAGAACTGATTTTTTTTTTGCGATTTTGATGTTGGTTCCATAACAAAATTTGTTCAGTTTAACGTTCTGATTATCCCCTTAAAAAAGTGACAGCATATTAAGAAAGATCCTGTATAGTTTTGTATAGGTTAGTTTGGCAGAGTATTAAAATAAGCCTTAAACATTCCATAAATTAAGTTCAAGGCCATTTCTAGACAGGGCCTAAATAAAGAATACCCACTTACTACTCCCCCACTGAATGGAAATTGCTGCTTTCACGCTCTTCGCTAGAAATATCCTAAGATAAGCATTTGATCCTTCGAAATTTCGGAAGGGACTGTTTTGTCAACAAAGGATCACTGGGATAAAGATTGACTACATTACTTATAATAGCATAGATTAAAGTAGCGTCCCCGTGTCTTATTTTTAGTTGATTATTTTGCTAGCCTTTGATTAAATGGCTTTACCTTTAACCTTATAATTGTTGTGATTATCTTACAGGAAAAATCCGGCCAAGTGCGAGTCTGACTCACGCCTTTAGGGTTCCGTACAATCTTAATTATGACAGTCAAACTTAACTTTGCATTAACAAAAAAAATTCTACCGTACATCGGTCTCACATCACGGTCGATGCTCCAACTGAAAAAGCAAGTTTGTATTCAAAATTTCCTTTACTTGTAAGTACTGCGAGACCACACTTCTTGCCAAATTTCATGGTTCTAAGTCAACGGGAAGTACCCTATAGGAAACAGCTAACTAAAATAATTAATTTATTCAAATAAGTAAAAACATCAATCACAAAAATATAGCGGTCAGCACAAGCTTCGTCAATAACACAGATACACAAATAAACAGACATAAATCAGCAACAAGCTTCGTCAAAACATTGAAAAACACGCTCAGTCAAATAACCCGCCCCTTGTCGAACCTGGTGCAAAAAAACGCTAGCAGCGTTGCCACGCTGAATTGCAATCGCTAGCCTCTGCACCAGAAACGACCCAGAACGCGGATCACAATTTCGCTCCCTCAGCCGACGGCCAATCTCCGCAACGAAGGTCTTTGCCTCGGCACCCCAAACCCCCGTGGACTCAACGGCGACTGGAACAAAAAGATAATCGGCCACCAGGGCCGAATACGTGTCCCACTTCCTAACGGCAGCCAGCTCCGCAGCTGCTCCAGGTGTTCGCGACGTGCTAACAGCTAACTAGCTTACGATTTTCAAAATATGTGACATAAATGACCCTATCTTTTTATTGTGTTAACTTTGAAGCATACATTTTTTACACCTCCAAGGAACCGTAGACTTCAGTATTTGATGTTAATTTCAACGCTATTCCTTTACACATGAAAAAGCAATAAATATTGATTGATTGATTTACCCGTTCCTGAGAAAAAGGGTCTTGACAGACGGGCAGACAGACGAACAGACAGATAACTAAGTGATCCTATAATGGTGCCGTTTTTTCATTCGGAGATAGAACCCTAAAACTTAGACTACTTATATGAGGACAAGTTACGCGTGTAATTCTACTAACAAACTTTTCTGACACTTTTTACGGGGGGCGAGGTAGTAAGAGATACGCAACTTTGAATTTCATTCCATTAGTGTAGATTCTAATTTTGAATGTTCAAAATTATGAAAAACAGTGTCGTGTGAACCCCAAACGTCATAAGTTCGAAATTATTGTTCCGCAATTATAGGCTGTCGCGTTTAGTGATAAGGTATAAAATTGTATGTAAATGCGTAAGATTTTGGATCAGAGGGGAAATGCTAAGGCGAGGCGGGTCCGTATATAATTCGTCTAAGCCTAAAAACGAACATTTGTTTGATTGTTATCCTTCTGTAAGTACGCCTTCGCTCGAAAATATAAACACGTGAACCATAGAATGACGTCAGTGAATTTTCGCCCTGTCTTCTGAAGTTAACTTTCCCTTTGTTAAACTTGCTTATATCTTGACAACATTATTTAAGCCGGGCTTATACCTTCCCTAGGCCTTTCTGAACAATGATTTATCGACTTCTTGGGACGTATTTACTCCTTACTTTGCGAAGTTGCCTTATATCCTGAGGAAAAATGTTTGCCGTGCATATTAAATTTTATGGATAAGGATCTTGAATGGAAAGAGTGTGTTGAACGTGTGTGTGCATTAATAAAAGTTTCCTCAAGTTTTTTTTATGAAGCTCATTATTTTTTGGATTTATTGTTATCGTCTACCGATCTTGGATCGGAAATTATACAATGTCTTTTTTAGGGTTTCGTAGTCAAACAAGAAACCCTTACACTTTATACCTAACTTTGTGATTGTCTAACGGTGCCTTTGAGGTTACCCGGGTCATCCTGAGGACCTGACACACCTGACAATTGAGGCCTTTCGATGGCTTCAGACGCCGGATGTAGACTTATGAACCTACAAACCAAATTCGCCATACGCATAAATAAATGTGACTGTCTGTCTGTATTCCCCGCCTCAATTACTTGCTCATTTTTGCAACTATTCAGTCCAGGCATGAAGACAGAATAACGATACCTAACCCAAAAACAGAAATGTAATAGTTAAGAAGAAACCATTTTATTTCCGACCCACACGACGAAAAGGGGATTGGAAAAGTTAGTTTTTTTCTAATAAATCGAGTGAGGTGGCGTTTTAGATAGGTCTTGTAATATGGAACAAATCACTCATAAATACTAAGTCTAAGGATTACGGAACCCTATCATGGGCGAATCCGATTTGCTCTTGTTTGATTTGATTTGTTAGCTTGACTGCGTTATATACAGTCTGGATTCGAATCTCAGTTTACTGAAATATAATATTATATTTTGTGATTTAATACCTAGTTTTTGTAATCAATTTCCAGTACTAAGCTTTGAATACGCATGTTCCTGTACACAATATTTTTATTGCATTCCATTATATACAACAAGGTGTGAACTTATAAGCTACTAGCAGCCCGTCCCGGCTTCGCACGGGGTAGACAAATAAATTTTAAGACTCATTTTTCTACACCTTCGGTTACATTGTTCAAATTTTACCAAGGATCCCTAATTTTTTTCAAAATGAAATGTAGCCTATGTTAAATTGGAAGAATGTAGCATTCTATTGGTGAAAGAATTTTTTAAATCGGCCCAGTACTTTTTGAGCCTATTCATTACAAACATACAAATATACAAAAATAGGTACAAATCTTTCCTCTTTATAATATTAGTGTAGATGTATGTATGTATATGCTCACGACTATATTCCCCGAGGGGGTAGTCAGAGATGTTCTGAAACCTCAGAGCATCCACGTTTCACCAGTAGTACCGAAACTCTGTCCAGTGTGTGTGTGTATTAGTGTAGATTATAGTGTAGAAGTGTAGATGAGATCATTATGGACCCTGTAGGGCACAGCAACTATGAACATTACAAATAAGTAGGTAACTTATGTGGGCATATCAATACAAATGAATATAGTAGGTACATACAACATAAGTATAATAAACATGTTGGCTATGTGCGAAGTGGTGATGGGAACTGTCAAATCGTTTGATTTGACAGTTCCCATAACTGTCAAATCGATCGCAGCGCCCGGGGTAGCAGAAATGTGCAGAAATACTTTTGTCGGACAAGTTGTGTAAAATATGCTTGAGTCTGTGCAAATCCACACACTAACTCAAGACGAAATCTCCAAAACTGTAAGGGCTACAAACTTAAAATTTGACATGGAAGATGCTATTGGCATCTAAGTGCTCACTAAACAGGGTTTTTTGAAATGTTATCTCCAAAGGTGTGAAAACGGGATAAAAGTTTGCAAATAGGCATTTAAATTTTTTTAATATCGGTTATGTTGCTAATTTCTTTAGTTTTTACATGATTTTATTTTAACAAACTTTTAACTAACATGTTACTTGAAATATTTCACGGCGGTCCGACACCGCTAAGGGCGCTAGTGTCGTGCACACACTTCTTAAATAACATATTTTTAACTATTTGTCTGACATAATGACATTCCAGTTTCATAAGCCCTTAAACACGTGTAACTCAAATCGCAAATGTGATAATCTTGAAACATTTTCGTAACACAATATAACAAATCTTCATCTAATAAATATGCCATCGTATCAACGTAATATCGCAGAGCAGAGGCGTGAAGTTAACACCCGAAGAGGGTAAACTAAATATATGTTTACCTATTTGTCCTCATCACTTGCCTCGTAATGTCTAATCTAGTGTAAAGTTTGTGACGTCACTTGGCCTAAATAACGTAGGAAGCTTTTACGATTTTCGGTAATAGAGGTTTCGTGAATTCGGTGTGTCACGTTTTTTTGTGGAGGGCTGTATCGAAAACCATTTCGAGATAATTTTCTCAATAATATTTTTTTCTATGTCAACGATTTTAAAATGAAAGGATTACAGATATTTTAAATAAAATAACGTCGTTTTTCGGTCCGTTCAGCGACGTTACTGGAAAACCTGTGAACTCCTTGGTAATCTTAAGTTTCCAGTATAGAGTTAGAAAGAGAAGGCAGAATTTTTGTTTTATAAAGCAGTAAGTGGTTTTTCTCCATGGAGTTCGAATTATTTTCTCTCCACCTTTTTGCATTTAAAGATTACAGATCAAAGTAATTTAAAATTAAATTGATATTGATAAGCTCTATGAATGGCAAAAAAAATTAAATCTGTTTCTTAAAATTATGTCTTCTATTCGTATAAAATATAAAATGAAGACCAAAAAAAAAACATGACATACAGAACTGTTTAAGAGAACTTTAGTGCTTTTCAACTGCCTTAGTGGTGTAATGGTTAAGAGCATTGGACTCTTGATACGGTAGTCGTGGATTCGATTCCTACGGGGGACACCTAGTGATATGTCACTTTGTGCGTTTTACCCAGTTAGCTGGGACATTGCAGGCTGAATCACCTGATTGTTTCAAAAAAAAGATCATTCAAGATGGCACGTTAAGAGAAGTTTATTCCGAATGTGTAAATGCGCGCTGCATACAAACGAAGTCTGGTGATATTTTCAATACTAACCAATTTAAGTCAATGCAATTTTTCAGAAACAATCTAGAAACTAATCTCTATGCTTGTATGAAGTCAGATTTTCGTTAAAATATACAGTTTGAATGCTAGGATTAATTTAAGATTTGTATGGAAATCTTTGAGGCTAACCTAACCTAACCGAACCTAACCTTAAAACTATGCATTTAAACGAAAATCTGACTTCATAAAATTCCCTCGTAATATTTAAAGGGGTGGTTTCAGAGACAATGTCGAAAAAAATCTGCTATCCCATAGATTTGAGTCAAGGAGGCACTGCAGTTTTATATGGAACAGCAGATTTTTTGGCGATTAGGAATTTGGCTCTATAGTGAAAGTGGTTCAGTTTGAAGGACTAACTAAACCACTCATTTAAATAAAAATAGGGTGTTTTGTTACAATCTGCATATAATTTGCGGGAAACTAAAACATCAGAGGTTCTGTTATTATTAATTTTTAGATCGTATCTACTAAATATTAAGCTTCCTTTGTAGGGTTCCGTAGTCAAACAACCCCTTTTCCATTGTCTCTGTCTGTCTGTCTGTATGCCCCGTCTCAATCACTCGCTCAGTTTTGCACCTATTGAATCGAAATATGGCATGATGATAGATATCAGTAACCCAAAAATAGAAATGTAATAGTTATGAAGAAACTTTTTTTTTTTTAGACCTCTCCCATACAAATTTGGTAGAAAAAAATGCTATTTTTAATGAATCGAGCGAGGTGTTGCTGGATAGGTCTTGTCTAAGGGAACAAAACTCCCATACAAACTAAATCTTTCTAATGCTTCTGTCTCGAGCTTTGACTATTTATATGTGGACTGGTTACGCGTGTAATTCTACTAACAAACATTTCTGCCACTTTTTGCGGGGGGCGAGGTAACATGAAATCCGCAACTTTGTATTTTATTCCCCATTACTTTAGATTCTAATTTTGAATGTTAAAAATCATGAAAGATAGTCTCGTGTGAACCCCAAACGTTCTAAGTTCGAAGTTATTATTTCGCAATTATAGGCTGTCTCGTTTAGTGATAAGGTGTAAAATTGAATGTAAAAGCACAAGATCAATTGTGCTTATACCGTGGCAGAGGGGAAATGCTACCGCAAGGCTAGTACTTATAATAATTAGTCAAAGGTCTCGAGATATCTGCGCTCGAAGTCATAAATAATATTTTCTAATACAAACTAGATGGCGTTGCAGGAAATTAAATCATGGGAGAGTCCGACAGGCTCTTGGCCGTTTTTTTAGGATTCTATAGGCAAACAAGAGTTAAGCTATGAGAGTCACATTATAAGACCTTTAATACTATACATGAAAGCAATAAATGAAATGAATTGAATTGAGTTTTCAAGCAAAACTATTTTTTCGATTTCTCATACAAAATAACAATTCAAGTAACTTACGAAGATAATTTACCTACACGCACATGGAAAAGGCAAAGGAAGTACATTATTGGAAATTCTTGCAGTGTTCGGATATGCAAACTATTTGTGTGGCAGCCTTGGAGATATTCAGATTCAAAATCATACGGTGCACTTTGCAACATTGCCGGGGTCTCTGGATTTATAAATCTGATGCTTTCGAACGATGAAATGCATCTTTGTTATGTACTTTTGTCACAGTCTTTTATAAGGATTTTAAAGGTAATCCATCATTTTTATACGAGGTGTTACAAAAATACAAATAAACATTTAAGCAGGTGGATTAGACCATCAAACTGAACAACTTTCACTATGGGACCAATATCGAAATCGCGAAAAAAACGGATCTTCCCTACAAATACATTCCATACAAATCTACTCGAGCTAAATGTGTGGGACAGTAGATTTTTTTTTTTCGCGACAGCGATTTTGGACCTGTGGTTAAAGTTGTTCAGTTAGATGGTCTAAAAAAACACCTTAAAAGTTTTAAATATTTATTTATACTTTTGTAACACCTTGTATAGTTAATTTAGCTTTCTGGCCAATTCTAATTACCAAATGTAATTAATTTATTGGATACATATATTATCCGACATATCTTGGACGGTACAAAAGCTGTTCTAAGAATAAGTGAGAGGAAGTGTTTCAAATCTCTGTTTCTGTAATGCAAAAAAGGCCTTAAAATTTCGTTGCTATTTTGAATGGAGTATACACTTTCAAAATTTAACGAAGTATTCGTTTCGATAGAGATTATGAGAGTAATAACGATTGTACTTTTCTCTGGTGAAAAAAAAAATATGTTATATATTTATATATGTTATAATATATAATATATATATGTTATCATGTCAAATCTCCGAAATATAAGGAAATGCAAACTAAAAAGAAATATTTTTACTAATAAAATTACAATACGTTCGATACGTCCATCCGTTTCACTGAAACAAAAAGCCAATTAAAATTTGAGTTTAATTTGTTTTTCATTAATCAATACCAACCAATGGCAATTGCAATTTATTTAATTACATCAAAATCAAGTGTTATAAAGCATCTACAACCAATGTTTGTTCGCAAAACACTCACCAATTTATCCTCTCATATTGCAGAGGTGTATTGTATCGCAGAGCAAACCAATTTCCTTACTCAATTTAAAATCACATACATCAAACTCTCGGAAAACAGAATCTATGAATACTGAGAACAAAAAACGACCATTACTTATTTCCCGTCGCTCTCTTAATGACGTCATTATCTCTAGAGGCCTCGACCACGGTCACGTAGCCCCTTAATTCTGACTCCCGACGAAGGAAGTGACGCGAGGTGATGACAAATGACGCGAGGACAATGCTGGCATTTTATATGACCACCAATCTAAAGGAATTCAGATGTGTGTTTGCCATTTAATTTTATGGTTGTGGGGTACGTGAGTGAAATAAAAAGGAGATTTCTTTGCGGAATTTCTAAACTTTGAAAATATTGAAAAAAATATAAACAGGGTCCTTCTTAATATGCTGACACTTTTTTAAGGGTATGATCAGACCATCATACTGAACAAATTTCTCTATGGGATCAAGATCGAAATCGCGAAAAGGACTCGAAAAAGAGTATGTATAGTTTAGTATAGTTACAAAGAAAGCTAATAACATTTGCTATAAAACGTTTTTTATCTCTAATTTCTATAGTTTAAAAAAATATATATATTAAAAGTGTAGTACTTAGTATTGCAGGTCCGTGTATTTGCAGGCGTCGAGCTTTTCTTAATATTCTTGGTTAAGCTAGCCTAGAATTAAACTTAATTAAATTTGCTTTATTAATGCTCAACAAGAACAAAACATAAAAAACCTTCTATAATTATATTATAGCTTTTAATCTTAATGTTTCAACCCTATGAGCTCTAATTCATCTCTCTATATCTTATGCTATGTGATAAATGTACTGCAATGTGTATTCGTAAGCCCACCAATACAGGGTGTAAGGAAAAGTATCATTAATAATTAAGTATCATTAACTTAAAAAATATCAGCTGTCCCATACGTTTGAATCGAGTAAGTATTGCAGTTTAGTATGGGACAGCTGATATTTTTTTTTTCTGACAAGTTTGCTCCTATAGTAAAAGCTTTGACTAATTATTATAAGGACTAGCCTTGCAGTAGCATTTCCCCTCTGCCACGGTATAAGCACAATTGATCTTGTGCATTTACATTCAATTTTACACCTAATCACTAAACGAGACAGCCTATAATTGCGTAATTTTGGGGTTCACACGAGACTACTTTTCATGATTTTTAACATTCAAAATTAGAATCTAAAGTTATGGGGAATAAAATCCAATGTTGCGGATTTCATGTTACCTCGCCCCCCGCAAAAAGTGGCAGAAATGTTTGTTAGTAGAATTACACGCGTAACCAGTCCACATATAAATAGTCAAAGAGTAAAAGTTGTTCAGTTTGATGGTTAGAGTATGTGGTTTAAAGGTGAATGATGCTTTTCTTTACACCCTGTATATTCTCTAGTTGCAGTCTGATTATATTCTGATAGTATAGAAATATACATAATTATTGATTTGAATTGAGCCTGTTTCATACAAAAATAATGTACACTCTAAACATGGAAATAGAACCAAATCCATTAATCGATCGAGTTCCGATACCGAAGAGCAACATGTGTAATTATCTATAGAAGGTTTATGGCCTGTCTGTAAATATTTTAATCATAAAGGCCTTTGAATAAATTACATTTTAGTTATAATAATGATAAAGGCACCAAAATAATACCTCCATGCTGTAAGTATAACGGAAAAGTGAGGGCGAGGTAATTTGCAATTAAGTTTACCCATGTAGGGTTTCATAAAGCAATTTTATGTAATCCAGCTTCCAGTTTAATTCACAATCATCGTTACACTCTGCCACACCCAATAAACAGTTAATTTTGAAACCAACCAACCATAAACACAGTACAATTCCTATCCTATCTGAAATTCCAATAATTTTAATCCCGTAAAACATTCTCATGAAAACACAAAACTTGAAACTGTTTGGTGGTTGCTAAATCACGAATTATATTACGTAAAATTTTGCGTCGCGGTTTTTGAACGTACAGAAAAGTTTTTGAATGTTGTTTTGCGGAATCGTTTACAAATGTTCTCCGGGTTACTTTTCTGTTGCCGGTTTACCGCAAAAATATTGTTTATTCATATTTTTGTGACCGCAAAACGTATTGATGTTTCTAAACTAAATTAAAGTTTTTTGAGATGGTTAAAAACATTAAGGTAAACTTTCTTGATTTTTAGGGTTCCGTAGTCAAACCAGGAACCCTTATACTTTCGTCTGTCTGTCTGCCTGTCTGTCTGTATACCCCGCCTCAATAACATGCTCATTTTTGCACATATTGAATTGAAATTTGGCATGAAGACAGATAACAGTAACTCAAAAACAAAAATATAGTAGTTAGGTAGAAACAGTTTTTCTTCGACCCCTTCCCTTTACCCATACGTTTCCCATACAACGAAAGAGGGGTTGGAAAAAATAGTTTTTTTTAATAAACCGAGTTATAGTTATCGGTACCTTATAACGGATGCTGTAGCCCAACCAGTTTCTGAAAAAATTTTCTTATTCTGTTTATGCAATGGCTACGGAACCCTGTCATGGGCGAGTCCGGCACGCGTTTGGCCGGTTTTGCAAATACGTATCTACTACCACATATTAATAATAAGTTTCTACGTTAGACTATATATTATTGTATACATAACTTTAGCTTAAGAATTTATATTGTAATAGTTATTAAGTCGTGTTATGTTGTAGAGTTTCTGGCCGCATCTTCTCTACAGCGACAACACGTTCCGACGCGGTGGTAGCTTTAAAAAAGATTTGACGTTTGATAAGCGTGCTTCAAGCTCCTATAATGAATAAATTATATTGACTTTGACGTAACTACTACTCCTTTTATTTAATATGGGCTGGGACGCATAATACTAATTAGAATCGAGTGATCAAGGTATAAGACTAAACTCAAGATGGTATCAACCGACTGAACCTCAAGAAATTATACAGTCAACAGTGAAATTATCATCAGAGACTCAAAACTTAAGTTTTGAATAATGTCCTGAAGTGTTTGGTCACTGATTTAGACAGCTTGCAAAAAATCTGTGCTTTGAGCAGGCCTATCGCACTCCACAGCTCGTCTCACTTGACAGCCGATTCCAACCGAGCGGTGAATGACAATAGGTTCGGTATACCGTGTAAACTTCTTAGACAAATCTCTTTAGACTTGCCGCCATTTTGTGAGTAGTCGATGCGAGAATTGAGAACCCTAGCGATGTCACGCTGCCAGCTCGTGAAAGAATGAAAGAGGGAGACTATATAAAGGAAGCTTCAAAGTCAAAGTCAATATAATTTATTCAATATGGGAGCTTGCAGCACACTTATCAAATGTCAAATCTTTTTAAAGCTACCACCGCGTCGGAACGTGTTGTCGCTGTAGAGAAGATGCGGCCAGAAACTCTATAACATAACACGACTTAATAACTATTACAATATAAATTCTTAAGCTAAAGTTATGTATACAATAATACATAGTCTATTTAATAAAATAATTGATACTATACAAATAAAAATATAAATGAACTGAGTCATTAGCTTTCATGGCTAATGACTCAGTTCATTTTTGTTTGCACGCGCACCGATGTGACGTTTGGTAGGTTATTCGCGAATTGTACAATAGGACGGGTGCGAATAACTTTGGACATTATTGCCGTGCAGAGAGAGTCGCTATTTATTTAATTCTGTTTTCGAAATGATTGTCCTGTACGGGTATTACTACTACAGAATACATACTAGTACTACCCGTAGTTTTAGTAAAACTTTTATAGTTTACTGTTTTGTGCGATTTTCATGTAGTAATGCTATTGTGTAAAAATTCTTAGTTATATCGTATGTCAATCACTCATGCTCTAGAAATTGAATCAATTAAGAGAGCCGGAACTAATCCCACTGCAGGGAAAAGGGAGTTATCTTACTAAATACAGGATGTAAACTTTAATGCGTTGCATACTTTATGGAGTGTTTCAGACCATCTAACTGAACCACTTTTACTGTCGCAATAAAATATTCAGTTGTTCCATAGAACAGTGGGGACTCGAACTAAATGTATGGAACAACAATTTTTTTTTCCGGTTCTAATGTTGGTCCTGTAGACGTAGTAACTTTTTATTAATCTGTGCCTGTAGTGAACGTTTTCAGTTACATGGTCTGAAGCACCCTGTTCGATATGTAACGCATTTAGTTTTACACTCTGTATACAGAGTGAAATTGATATCATTGGCATCCTTTTTAACTAAGAGTCTACCTATCAAACTGAACAACTTTTAATATGGGAGTAATCCGATCGTAGCAAATAACAAATCGGCTGTTCCATACAAAACTGCAATGTCTACTCGACTCAACTGTATGAAATATCTGATTTTCTTTTTGCTATGATCGGTTTGCTCCCATAGTAAAAGTTGTTCAGCTTGATGGGTGGCATCTTAGTTTAAAAGGATGCCAATGATATCAATTTCACCCTTTATACAGAGTGTAAAACTAAATGTGTTATATATCGTACAGGTTGCTTCAGACCATGTAACTGAACATCGTCCACTACAGGACCATTAGTAAGTAATTAAGTAATTAGTAAGTAAGTAAGTTATAGCCTGTAGAATCCCACTGCAGGGCAAAGGCCTCCTCTCACGAATTAGGGTGATAGGGAGTAGGCCATACTCCACCACGCGGGCCCAGTGCATGTTGGCGGCACGTAAAGTTATTCAGTTTGATGGGTAGACTCTTAGTTTAAAAGGATGCCAATGATATCAATTTCACCCTGTATTTCAATATGTAAAATTGTGATATTCGACTGCATATCACAATTTTCTAAACGTTGTGGCTGACAGTACTTAGTATCGAGTATACAGAAACATCATTAAGCCAAAGAGCTCTTATCTGTAAGTACAGTACTTATGTAGGGGCTTAGTAGTAACGCTAATGACTCGATTTTCTGCCTCGTAAAAGTTGTGTCGTTTCGTTTTGACTATCTCAAAATTTAGATACTTAAATTGCTTTTGCTTACACTTTGTTTGGACCGAAACCAATTTACTTTATTGAACCACAGGTTTAGCCGGTGGTTTTCTTTGCTTTGATTTTGTTTTGTTAGAAACGTTAGGTAGGTACACTTAAAACAAAAAAGTGTTTTATTAGAAATGTTAAGTACAGTTACAACAAAAAAGATTTTAAATTTGTTAACTTGTTTCATCAGGTCGTCGGTCTCCCTTATGGGCGCAGCGTGGGTAGGCCACCCACGCAGCGCTTTCCGGTACGCGGTCGCCACTCGAGAACCTTTCGGCCCCATCGGCCATCGGTTCTGCGAGCAATGTGCCCACTGCCACTTTAGTTTAGCAATTCTTTGGGCTATGTCAGCTACTCTGGTTCTTCTGCGGATCTCTTCATTTCTGATTCGATCTCGTAGGGAAACTCCGAGCATAGCCCTCTCCATCACCTTTTGGGTGACCTTCAGCCTTTTTATGAGGCCTTGAGTGAGCGACCACGTCTGCCTGTGGGCGGGAACCTGTGGGATGAGGGCAGCGCAGGTCGTTATAGCAATCCTTGGTGGGAGGCTTATGTCCAGCAGTGGACGTCCATCGTAGATGATGAACCTATTGTTTATATTGCCATACCCCTCTGGGTACTTTCTAGATTCATATGTAGCTCAAAAGTTGTTACATTTAAGACCTAACTATACCATGTGATTGCAATAATATTATAATTATGAATACATTGACTTAATACTCTGTATCGTTCTTCTTCTTATCATATGGGCAGCAAGCCCTGGTGTAAGAGATTTTTCAGAGCGTCTACCCTATGATTATTTTATCAGCCGTTGCTTGCTCACTTTTGACTCCCTTCTAGTACAGTACGGACACTCCTTGCCCCCACCGATTTTAACCTCACCGCCACTTGGTAGGAAGCGTGGTTGAAATTTAGGCTATGGCGTATTCCCGCCCATTGCGCATTGCTGTAATAAGATCTCTTCTTATGACTGAAATTCTGAGTAACTAAAATGCTGAATAAGCTGGTTTTATATGCCATGTGTAATTTGCGTTTATATGACTTAAAAGCTGATTAAGCTCAGTCTTATATGACTAATTTGGTCATTGGGAAAAAACTCGAACACAAGGGCTTGCTGCCCACACGATAAGTAGAAGACTCTTCTAGTCAATTTTTCCCATCTGTATGAAATTACAGCTAAGTATCCAGGGTGTGTACATATTTTGCGAGTTGCTGGTTTGGTCAATTCTTTAGAAAGCAGTTCTATCTATCTTCTTTCAGTTTGACACGAGGCCACATCGATTTCGTTTTGATGGAGCTCAGTTGGATCAAAGGGAATGTACCTACGTTTTAAAAGACGAGAGTGGCACGCATTGAACGTTGTGACCTATATCCTGAATGTATGAAGCGTGTTCTGGCAATCAAAGGAATTAGCACATGTTTCATATAATAACCATTTTTATTACGGAGTTATGCAACCATGTGGTGGATGTCTAATGTTTTTGTGAATAGTAGTTATAGTTGGAAATATCTTTTCATAATTGTTCTTTCTTCCTCTTAAGCTACGTAAGCGAGACAAAAATAACAGTAAAAATATGATTTATCATGGACACAGTCACAATGGTACACACGGTGAAACATCAAGCTATACAAAACCAACATAAGCTGGCCTCGCGTAGGTCGAATAACGTATAACGTCGCGCGGCCAGCTTATGTTGGTTTTGTACAGCTTGATGGGTCGCCGTGTGTATGTGAAACGTCTTATTAATATCCTACTAAACTAAGATCCAACCGTAAAATTTTGCACATATTTGTTTGGCGAACGAAATGTGATTTTAGAGAAACTTTGCATGGGGGTTCATACAGCGCCGCCGGGTTGCCTAGAAAAATCTTGCCGCATGTACCTTCACCATTATGATTTTTGGTACCATTTTTTCCAACAATTCCACCTATGTGTTTGGGAAGTAAATGAGGTGCCATCGGAAGGAGACAAACCTAAAGAACTGGATAAACTAGGGTAGCCACCTCTCTTTCTGCCTCAACTCTAGGGTTAAAGATGACTTCTTTGAACCTGGCAACCCTAGAATTGCGGCAGAGTGAGAGGTTGCCACCCTAGTTTTTCCAGTTCTTTAGATCGGTCTCTTACTACATTGTATGACAATGTTACACTATATAATTTAATATTGTACTTTTTATAAATTTTAAAAGATGTGTTGTAGAGTTTCTGGCCGCATCTTCTCTACAACAGAACACCTTCTGACGCGCGGTGGCAGTCAAAAATGACGTCAGAAAGCTATCCTTGAGATATTATTTCGAATAAAACATTTTGAGTTTTTTTCAGTTATTCGGGCTGAAAGAGCTGTTTTTACAGCGAAACCTTTTAAATACGATGCTCGTTAAGATTTTGTGTAGAAACTAAGTGTACAGTAAAAGCTTAAAAACGTTTTTTTGTTAAACACGCCCAGCTATTTTAGTTATGCAGATAAGCAGCTCGCGATAAGTAGCGCCAAGTTTACCTCTATGAGATTAAAATTTGCATTAAATTATGGCTATATGCTTTGTTAGTGGATTACTGAGAGTCGTTTTTTGCTTGCACGCTAAAGGAGAATAAAAATACACAGGTGTATAGGTACAAATAATATTTAGGCGTGAGTGACGTGGTTTGGGGTTAACTACTGTGGTCAACCAGCCTTCAATGTTCGTCTGGTTTCGCACATTTGCTACTACAGACTATCGCCGGACTATAGTCCCGATTACGGCAGTACTGTGAGACTAGGGCCGTGGAGGGAGAGCAGCTGTCTTGAGAGCGGGGCAGCAAGAGCGGGGGGTTCTTCCAAAATAAAAGAATTCTTCAGATGTTTTTCGCTTGTTTCTTCCGGTTTTGCTGTGAGGACTCTTGTTGCGACTGATTATCGAACTGAGCGATCGAATTTACTGAGCTACCTCACGGCAATACCGTAGGGACGGCCATGTTTTATTTGCTAATTTTGTTTTGGTTTTACATCAATTTCACTTAGGTTTACACACATATTTGACAATATCTCTTAAACTACAAGATTTAGATACAAAACTTTTTGGTTGGTAAAAAGAACTTATAAGTCCCCGTATTTTGATATATAACAGTCTATTCTAGTTAGGATGGCCAGGTGACTAAGACAGAGTGAGGCGGAAAAATATACAGATTTTTACCGCACCGATTCAAACATTTTCATTTCCAAACAATTATAGGCATTCTATCTATAGCCTAGGTTTCTGTCTTAGTGCACCTGGACCGTATGCATTTAGTGCATCTATTTCTATGGCTCTATGTATGTGTTTAATATGCAAAATACGGGGGCAAAGTGTTAAGTGTGAAAGCAATCTTTAAAAACGTTATAATTTCTTATTTATCTTAACTGAACTGTTATTTTAGTTTAAATTATGATAAAGTTCGTTAACTACTATCTATTCAATTTATCAGTTAAAATCTATCTATACTGTGACTCGAAAAATGAGGGTTTAAAACTATGGTATCAAAAAAACACGATATTAGTAACTCTAAACAATGAAAAACTTATCCTAGCCTATCCTAACTGTAAAAAAATGTAAACTTTATTAAAAAAATACTAAACAACTAAACTTATACCTATAAACAACTAAAGAAAAACAATATTTAATAAAACTTAAAACTACGATAGATATGCATGAAATACATGACAAATACAAGACAAAAACTATAAAAACTATTAGAAAATTGTATAAACATGATATACCCAACGTGATCAGTGCATTCTTTGAGTAAATAATATAAAAATGACAGAAGATTCTAATTTGAATTTGCACTGATAACGTTGGGTGTCTCACTTCGCGGGGAGGAATCGTAGCAGCACCGCCGCGAAATGCGTAGACGCACGAAGGCCAGCGAGGGGTGCCTCGGCCCCCGCAACCGCGGTGAGGGGAAGCGGGAGCCGAGGTAGACGTGGATACTCGCTGTCGTGAACAACTACTAACCTTAAAACTTCAAATAATTAGACAAAAATTATGTCCTACATTTGTTTAATATTACATAAAAATTTAATTAAATAAAAAAATATTTATCTGTCTCTTATTACAGTTACATAATACAATATTGCACGGTTTTAAAAATAGCATGGATACAAAAAGGTAAAGGACTCAGTTTAACAGCCGGGGTTGCCGACTGCCGCTACTATTCTGTCCCTCCCTTAAACATAAATAGAACATAAAGAATAATATGCTTAATAATTATAGACAAACATGCAGTATTGACACTTACACAACATCTACACTAATATTATAAAGAGGAAAGATTTGTACCTATTTTTGTATGTTTGTAATGAATAGGCTCAAAAAGTACTGGGCCGATTTAAAAAATTCTTTCACCAATAGAATGCTACATTCTTCCAATTTGACATAGGCTACATTTCATTTTGAAAAAAATTAGGGATCCTTGGTAAAATAGACAATTGTCTACCCCGTGCGAAGCCGGGACGGGCTGCTAGTATTTTATATACTTAATGCACAACCTTTATAACATATTTAGCCTACCATTATGACATAAATTGAAGAAACTATAATGTAAATAATAAATAAGTTCACATACAATTATAGCGTCATCTTTTATATTTATGTAATCTATTTCTATTTTTATATTTATCTCCATCCACACCTTTTTATAATATTTAAATTTCTAGCTAATACTATTAGCACAAAAATTTACATTTATCTATTTCGAACTACTTAGACCGCGTTCAGACGACCCGCACCCGCTCCGCGCCCGTCGTAATGTATCATAGTCATACGATTCAAAATCATGAGCAATGTACTTTTCATGCGGATAAGACGCGGGTGCAGCGAGAGAGGCGTGCGTGGGTGCGTGGCGGGTGCGGATGGTCTGAACGCGGCCTTAGATATTAAATTTGAATACGGTGGGTTACCAGAAGAAACAAATTAAAAAAGTTTGATGCAATACTTATGTATTGGATCAAACTTTTTACAAAATGGTAGCTTGCTCTAAAAAAGTATTTAAGCTTAAACGTATTTAGTAAACCTCAGACAAAGAAAATGTACTATAACGAGTCTCTTAAAATTAAGAGGGGTCCTCATACAAGAAACAAGTTTTTTTCTACTCGCTCTATCGTAAAAATGGTCATACATACAAGCGACAAACTTGGTGTGATTATACAACAAACTCTAAAGTATAACAAAAAATGGTAAAAAACCGGCCAAGTGTGAGTCGTGTGAGTCGGTCTCCCGCTAAAGGTCTCGGAGAAAAACATGTTTTGTATTTTAATATGTTGTGTGGTGGTGTGATACGGGACCCTCGGTGCGCGAGTAGCCCGACTCGCACTTGACCGGTTTTTATTTACATACGTCATCTTTCACACAATCCATCCATATTTTCTTTCATGCAGTCATCCACATTCGTTTGTAATACTCGTCTTGTAGTATAACACTCATCTCATAATTTGGAATAAGTGTCTTTAAAAAAGATAAAAGATCCTGCTTCCTACTGACAAAATTGTACCCAAATCAATATCGCTAATGGGTTTTTAGACTTTTTAGATGGATTTGACATAATCGACTTGGTCAGATGGGATTAAAATTTCTGCGAAGTATCATTTTTTCGTACAACATTCTCATTTTATCTCTCGATATTTTAAATCAGTTTTAACGTTAACACTTTTTTTTGTAAAAGTTTGGTTTCCAATTATTTTTCTAGAGCACACACAAAAATGATTATTGTATCCTTTGGCACTAGTTGGCGTTGTACTACTTGTACTGAATCATCGGCCTATCATCGTCCTCTGCTGAACATAATAGGCCTCTGCCAAGGCGCGCCACAAAACTCTGTCCTTGGCCTTCCTCATCCAGTCGCTCCCTTTTTCAGGTCGTCTATCCAGTGGGCCGCAGGGCATCCCACACTACGCCTGCCAGTTTGTGGTCTCCACTCTAGAATTCTGATACCCACCGGTTATCAGTTCTTCAGCAGATATGACCAGCCCATTGCCAATTCAGATTGGGAATTTTCCGAGATATGTCAACCATTTTAGTTCTCTGACGGATCGGATGTGATCTCTCAGAGAAACACCGATCATAGCTCTCTCCATAGCTTACTTAGCGAACTTGAATTAATGAACTAGTCCTATCGTCAGGGTCCACGTTTCCGCAACATAGGTCATCACGGACAGGACGTACTGATTGAACACCTTCGTTTTGAGACATTGTGGTAGGGCCGAGAATATATGACAGTTTCCCGAAAAGCCCATCCGAGTTGGATACGCCTAGCGGCCTCCTTGTCGAAGTTGTTTCTACCTAATCTTATAGTCTGTCCAAGGTAGATATATAGTCTTGCACAACTTCTAGCGCCGCCTCACCGTACTGAACTATGTAGTCAACTATTTAATGTTTTAGTTTCTTTTTGTTTTCTCTGACCAAGATGTGAAATGGAATAGAAATGAAGTAAAATCTTAATTACGTTATACTAGGTAATGCAGTTTTTGTGAGTTACGAAGCTATTATTTAGTCTAAAATGAAACATCTATAACGGGGCTATTACCAATTATACCGTGATGGTGGCAGTTGTAAAACTGCCGAAACGGGAACTCAAATTAACCAAAACGCTGTAAGAAAACGTTTTTTTTTTTTAATTTTAGACATGATTGTAGGTAAGACTGAAAAACGTTTAATTATAAGTCGTGAAAACATTTCAACTATCTTCTTATTTTCTCCGCCATCATTCACAAATATTTATCTAATACTATTTGTGAAATGTTCCTCGCAAGTGTGTTGAAAAACGTCTTTTGAAACGCGTGAGCGTTGTCCATTACAGTCTCGGCTCTCTCTCGCCCTCGCCTTTGGCTCGAGCTTGAAATCCAACCTCGACTGTAATGACCGACTTTGCTCACATGTATCATATCGTATACTATTGTGATAACATCGAATATAAAAAAAGAGTGGCCTTAGAGTCATCAACATTGTAAAATACATTCATTATTAATACTTTGCATAAAACCAACATAATCCGACAAACACAATTCAAACATTCCTACTCAAAGTCCGGTTAAATTACCAACGATTTAAATGTTAGACCATGTTAAGTAGTACTATAAACAGTGTTGTAACTGTTTATAGTGTTAGATAAGGCGACATCTCTTGTTTATAGTGCAAAGGAAGTCTTTAGGGGCGGTCGGTGGGATGGTCGGCGAATTACATCGTTATGTGACGCTTAGCATTTGTGCTGGTATTACTGGAGCGGATGGCAAACATTATACGTAAGGGCATAGAGCTAGTAGAACAGCTCAGCGGTTGCGTCCGTTAAGTCAATCGAGCGCGGTGTGCGGGGGCCGGGAGCGCATCTCGTTCTCCTCTACAGCGCACGTAGGGTACGTGCGTAACAGCGTACCCGTCCTTCACACACCGCGCTCCATTGACCTGCCTGTAAGGGGTAGCTTCTCTATATCCTTTTCCAGAATTCCACTACTGCCGACGTGACCTTATTTATTCTTAAGTTACGATTATATTACTTTTTAATAAAAATAAAATCTTCGATATTGGGACTACTCTTTAGAAATGCAGTGCTAGCAAAAGGCATGCATTTTTAAATTTATAATTAAAGGCGTGTCGAACTCGCCCATGATACGGTTCTGTAGTCATTTTATGAGAACTTTATTTCGATTTAGATTAGATAACTTAAGGAATTGTTTCTGCATAACTACCACATTTCTATTTTTGGGTTACTTTTATCTATCTTTATGCTCAATTTCGATTTAATAATATGCAATAATGAGCGAGTAATTGAGGCGGAGCATACAGACAGACGGACTGTCAGAATCGAGGAAAGTATAAAGGTTCCTTGTTTGACTAATAAGGAACCCTAAAAAGTGTAGTTATTTTAAAAGTAGTTTGCCAAACTACCAGGCTGTGTGTCTACGAAACCTGCTGTTGACGGCAAAAGGAAGCGGGGCGATAGCGTACACTTGACTGTTTGATAAGCCAGTTAAGTGAATAGTACAATATGTAATGGCATCTTATCGCTATCTATTTATGTAATCACGCACTTAGAATAGTTAGAATGGTGATTATATTTACATTGAATTACAAACTACAGATTTTAATTTAGTGGGTATTGGTGCCTGCTTACTTAGATTGGCATACAAGTGTTACAAAAATAAAAATAAATATTTCAAACTTTTCAGGGGGTTGTTTAGACCATCAAACTGAACAACTTTCACTATAGGATCAACATTGAAATCGAAAAAAAAATCATCTGTCCCATACATTTAGCTCGAGTAGATTTGTAGTATTGAACATAAGATTTTTATTTCGCGATTTCGATTCTGGTCCCATAGTGAAAGTTGTTCAGTTTGATACTCTAAACCACCCCCTTAAATGTTTATTTGTATTTTTGTAACGCCTTGTATAGCTTCTTAATTCGCTGACACTTTTTTAGGGGATAATCAGATGTTTGTCATAGCGAAAATTCCTTTTTTATTTTATTTATAATTTGGAGTTTTTTTTAAATATTTTAAACTGACAAAATCGGGTCGGATCGAGTTTCGGTACTGCTGGTGAAACGTGGATGTTCTGAGGTTTCAGAATATCTCTGACTACCCCCTCGGGGAATATAATCGTGAGCAAATGCTTATGCTTATATGCTAAACTGACAAAATTACGGATCGTGAAATTGACTTGACTTTTGGCCAGGTTGAGAAACGTTGCCTACCGGTTATTTACGATGCAAAGCTGCCTTTTCAGAAAATCTACCTGCGTATGTTAACAATACATTTTGTGACAAAGATACGTGATATTCAGTAGATCCTGTTGTATATATTTCCTATGTATCACATTAATATGCTTTTCTCGTATCTTAGAACGAATTTTTGTTTCTAAAATGTTGTAAATATCGGATAAATCTGATGTCAGCGAATCTTGGAGTTTAATGCTTTTATCAAGTAACTTTTATATTACCTTTTGTTTTAAATTGTAAACGAATTATTATAATACTAATTTTAAAGTTTTTGTTAGCGTAACATTTTATACAACGTGTTAATGAATTAACGCAAACCTAGAAAGTAGTTTGTTTAGAATCGAGAGCAGAATCGAATTATCATGGTTTCAACATAGGTTTTTTTTTTTCAAAATATTAAATAATTTGTTTTTTAAATTTAAAATTTACTCAACTCGATCTCAAACCACCGCTCGGGCACTCTCACCCTCCTTACTACCAAAACAAGATTCTTAAAAAGTATCCATGGGCATGTTAGCGCTTTCATTCATTGCTGAAATGATAACAAATCATTTTTGCCTCAAAACTTAAAATGCGAATAACTTAAAATTTTAACTATCAAAATAATGAAATTATTGTTTCAATCTAATTATTTAGTTATAAAACAGTTGGGGTGTATGAGGTTTTGCGCTTATTCATTAACACGTTTTATAGGTACTAAGGTTTTTCAAAACCTTATGAGGACAAGTTACGCGTGTAATTCTACTAAAAACTTTTCTGCCAGTTTTTGCGGGGGGCGAGGTAGCACGAGGTAAGCAACTTTGAATTTTATTTCGTTAAGTTTAGATTCTAATTTTGAATGTTAAAAAACAGTGTCGTGTGAACCCCAAACGTCATAAGTTCGAAATTATTGTTCCGTAATTATAGGCTGTCGCGTTTAGTGATAAGGTATAAAATTGTATGTATATGCGTAAGATTTTTTGATCTTGCACGTTGGCAGAGGGGAAATGCTAAGGCGAGGCGGGTCCGTATATAAATCGTCCAAGTCATAAGCTCGTATCCACCCACAACCGGGTATAAGTGTATGTAAGCATCATCCTCATCATAATGAGCCTATCATCGTTCACTGCTGAACACAGGCCTGTCCCAAGGCGCGCTACAAAACTCTATCTTAGGCCTTCCTCACCCAGTCGCTCCTGGTTGTCTCAGATACAGTCGGTTCAGTTTTCCATACGACATGATAAAGTTTTTAATATCTATATTTGATATTTTGATATCGTTAATTAGTTAATAAGTTCAACTCTTTATTTTCTTAATTCAAAATACAGGATGTTAGTGTAGATAGTTGCATTACTTTAATGGGTGATTGTACTCATGATACTGAACAATAATTTTGACTTTTCATACAAACGTTCGATCAGTTGATTGCATTTAGTATAGAAAGTCGTTTTTTTTTCGAATTTCCTATTAGTTTCTTGGGGAACGTTTTTCAGTGTCAAGGGTACCATCACCTCTTAAAGTAATGCAACGGTTTACCCTAACCCCCTGTAGAAAGGTTGCTACGATCAGCCCCCCTAGACAAATTGACATTCTATTGGCGTTGACGCTGGTAGAAAATGGAATTGACATTAGCGATCGTCAAAATGTTTCGATCGCTAATGTCAAATCCATACATTCTGTCATTTTCTACTAGCGTCAACGCCAATAGAATGTCACTTTGTCTAGGGGGGCAGGACATGCATTTTAAATGCCAAAGACATTCACTAAAGAAATTGATAGTATCGGGTAAATAAAAGAGACGGGTATCGGATGAGAAAGACTTTGTGAGATAGGATTACAATAGCAGCTAAACATTAAGACGCATGCAGAATGCATAATAATTTTTGAATATTTTGAATAAGTTAAGTTATACAGGGTGTTAGGGTAAAGAGTTGCATTACTTTAAGGGGTGATTGTACCCATGATACTGAAAAAGTTTCCATAAGAAATCAATAGGAAATTTGTAGAAAAAAATTTCGACTTTTCATACAAACGCTCGATCAGCTGATGGCGTTTAGTATGGAAAAACTAAATAAAATTCCGAATTTCCTTTAGGTTTCTTATGGAATGTTGTTTAGTATCATGGGTAAAAACACCCCTTAAAGTAATGCAACTCTTTACCCTAACACCCTTCACGAATTAGGGTGAAAGGGAGTGGGCCGGGCCCAGTGCGGATTGGCGGAAGCAAGGCAAGTGGTCATCTTGCTGTCAGAGTATTTTCAAGCCGCCTTCAGAGGACAGTTTTTGCTACGCGCTCCATACAAACGAAATTTGGTTACATTTTCAATACTAACCAATTATAATAAATTAAATTTTTAGAAACAATTTAGAAACAAATCTTTATACTTGTATTGTGTCAGATTTTCGTTAAAATAGCTCCATAGTTCTAATGTCGTACCCGTAGTAAAAGTTATTCAGTTTGATGGTCTAAAACTGGCGATTTCAGTGTCGGTCCCAACGTTGAAAATTGATGGTCTAAACTCTATAGAGCACCTTGTTTAATATATAACTCATTTAAGTTTACATCCTGTATTAATAGACTTAGATCTCGTTGTAAGTTTTCCACATCCACATATTTAGGCGTTGATACATATTACCAGAGGAAATTTCTAACTAAAATAGGGTTGCCACCCTTAAGCATCTCGCAATACGTTTGCATCCGACTTCCAGGAAGTTGGGTTGCAACCCTGTTAAGGGTCCCCTTAAACTACGACGTTTCTACTGGGATATGCATCATAGCCCTAAACAAATGGATACAGAAAACTTGAATCAAGACCTTGAAATATACGGTCCTTCTTAATATGGTGACACTGTATAAGGGGATGATCAGACTGTTAAACTTAACAACTTTCTCTATGAGCCCAACATCAAAAACGCTTAAAAAAAATCAGCTGTACCATACATTTAGCTCCAGTAAGTTTGCAGTTATGTGTTTTATTCTTTGACTAATTATTATAAGGACTAGCCTTGCGGTAGCATTTCCCCTCTGCCACGGTATAAGCACAATTGATCTGATTGGGGTTCACACGATACCACTTTTCATGATTTTTAACATTCAAAATTAGAATCTAAAGTTATGGGAATAAAATCCAAAGTTGCGGATTACCTCGCCCCCGCAAAAAGTGGCAGAAATGTTTGTTCGTAGAATTACATGCGTAACCAGTCCACATATAAATAGTCAAAGGTTTTATTTTATTTTATTTATTAGGTCTGCCAACAGCTATTGCATCTGATACTTTAGTTTAAGTACATTACACAGTGATCTTAGGCTAAGATGTCTAACTAATTACAGGGAAACACAGCATACAATATAAATACGGTTAACTATAAGACATAATATTGAGTGAGTATACAAGTTGTTACAAAAATACAAATAAACATTTATGGAAAAAAAAATTGTCTGGGACAACGTTTTTTTTTCGCGATTCTCATGTTGATCCCATAGAGAACGTTGTTCAGTTTGATGGTCTAATCATCCCCTTAACTCCTCGGCAATTCCAGAATTTCACATTGTTCTTTGTGCAGACCTGCGCCACAGCACTCAAGGGGCAGCTAAAAGTGTCAGTATATTAAGAAAGACCCTATATTAAAATGAAAGTAACAAAGAATTTGAAAGTTTTGAACTACTATAGCAAACACACCTTTATTCAAACATAAATAATAAATCTCCTAACTAAGCACGTACATTGTAGCGGTACTTAAAAACACTCGCGTCCCGACTTAGCTCAGGCTCGCAGCGAACAAGCTTTAGCAAACTCATGCAACTTTATGCATACAAAATGGATTTACGCTCTTGAAAATATGACCCTTGAGTGCTCCGCTCCAGATAATTGCTGCAAACTCGTCTCCTAATGAGCATGAGAATTTAGCTAGTTGACGGTTGATTAGGCAAATTTGAGTTGACGCGACACGTTTTAGTTTAATGAAGATGTTCGTCGCAGCTTTAAGTTTGCAGCTAACAGCTGCCAGTATAGGATTCTGTGCCGCAAAATTAAAAACGCAACCCTTATAGAACCATTTTGCGTCCGCCTGTCAAGACATTTTTTCTCAGGAACGGGCAAAGGTATCAAATTGAAATTAATAAATACTAGAGCGCTTAGAGATGTAAAGAATTCAAGCTTCTAAGTTGCTATAATTGTTGTTATAATTAAAATCCCCGAGACCATTTTGAATCTTTCCGAAAACATGTTTAAAACTCAAATCAAAAAAGTCCTCTGTAAGAAAGCATATTATAAACTGGATGATTATTTAAATGATCAAAATGCTTGGGTCTGAGGTCACTAGCTTATAGTTTATTTACTTTACTGTATAATATCAATTATTTTATTAAATAGACTATGTATTATTGTATACATAACTTTAGCTTAAGAATTTATATTGTAATAGTTATTAAGTCGTGTTATGTTGTAGAGTTTCTGGCCGCATCTTCTCTACAGCGACAACACGTTCCGACGCGGTGGTAGCTTTAAAAAAGATTTGACGTTTGATAAGTGTGCTGTAAGCTCCTATATTGAATAAATTATATTGACTTTGACTTTGACTTTTGACTCTAAGTCATCACAATCAAACGATACGGCCTTTTATATCACATATTTTGTTACTCGCACGCTCATTCATAAAATCAAAACCTTTTGGGTACTTTATATTGACCTAGAATCTTGAAATTTGGCAAAGTGCAAGGTCAGTTATGTTTTTTTATTGGTGCTTTTACGGTAGGGTCTTCAACTCTGCCATAAATGATCTCTGGAATTGACTCTCTAATAGCCTTGCTTTTTTTGTGTGGGAGACAAAAAACAGCAAGTTTGCAATGGAGGGAAATCGGATAGTTCTTTTTCCTACTCCTCCTATCTTCTTTGATTAATTCATTGCGGGTTCCAAGACAGATTAGAGTCATCCCCGGGCTCGCTGGACTTCATTGTCTAAAGTCCGGCCGCTGAATGATTGCGTTTGACAGTTACCATAAAATTGTAAAAAACTGAATGAAAACTATAAATGCCGATCATTATTTAGTAGCTTTTTGAACTTAAAAGGGCAGCTAGTGCCCGGTGTACTAGAGTGAGCACAGGTAAAGAATATTTTCATTCAGTTTTTTACAATTTTATGGTAACTGTCAAACGCAATCTTTCAGCGGCCGGACTTTAGTGTCGTGAATGGACGCCGCTGTTGATCCTGGTTTACAGGAGTTACAGCGGTGGGAATGTGTGGTGGGCCCCTATGCCCGTGAAAAAAAAGGTGCAAGTCCTCACAGCACAATTAAAGGAATGCATCCGAAATATGTAGTTATATTATCACCTATTAAAATGTTTGTTTCGAATACAAACTTACATTTTACAGTTGCAGCATCGACCGTGATGTAGACCGATTTTTGTAAGAATCGTTTTTTCCACTGCAAAGTTAAGTTTGTCCTTCATAATTAAGTTTGTATGGAACACTGAGGGCGCGAATCCGACTTACACTTGACTGGCTTTTTTAAAATACCACGGCGGCATCGGACCACGTTTTCACTGTAGAACTATTTATAGTTAATATAGTAACAATATACGCCTTTCAAAATTAGATTTCATCCGACCAATAATTTACTTATCAAACTGAATTCACCATCCAAGCAACTTTGACCCTTGTTCCAACATATTACGGTAACAAACGCTTAAATCATCGAGGGATGTTTAGGTCAATTACCTTTATTGTACAGGTAATTTCAGAGGTCTGTGCTCTTCAATGGTAATTAATTACCTACTGTGTAGTCCCTTAGGCGATTGGTACTTTTAGATACAAAATTGTGTTTTCCTATTTGTAATGAACAAGGTTATGGTTGATTACTGTGAACAGCAAATTGATTTAAGTATTGAATGTTTACCTTTTGGAGATAGAGTTTGAGTATACATATGGGTTGAAATGGAAATGGGGCATAATATCATGCCACTGCTAAGAAAACTACAAAAATGCGCAGATAATTATCAAAACGATCTTGATCACCGAAATGTTTTGATGTAATTCCGTCACTGAACTGTTATTGTCCCCAATTGCAGTTTGACACATTTTCGATGTTTTAAAATATTGTCCTCACTCACATGATAATTAAAATACGGGCAGGAGCCAAACTCTTTGTTATCAACCGTAACGCGTCCATAGGTTTTCCAAATATGGCAAGGTCGCCATGTAAGGATATGCCTATTTGGAGAGGAGTGAAACGACCGAGTGCATGATTGATACTGAATTTATTAGTAATAACAATGGATTAAATAGTCTTAGATCTAGGACACATACTTATTACACTACATCGAGATGTGCACCTATCTTTGTTAGATACTGAACTACGCTGTAGGACCAGGAGCAAGGGGGCGCCCATTAATTACGTGACGAATCTCACCCAATCGAGGAGAGAGAAAATATCACGTAATTTTTTTTCAGAGTAAAATAGCAAACAAAATTGGGTTAAATAAAACATGTTTCGCCACTGAAATATGGAAAATTTTTAAATAAAACCAACGCAATCAATCACTGATTAACGCATTTACACCTTTGACTATTTATATGTGGACTGCTTACGCGTGTAATTCTACTAACAAACATTTCTGCCACTTTTTGCGGGGGGCGAGGTTACATGAAATCCGCAACTTTGGATTTTATTCCCCATGACTTTAGATTCTAATTTTGAATGTTAAAAATCATGAAAAGTAGTCTCGTGTGAACCCCAAACGTTCTAAGTTCGAAGTTATTATTTCGCAATTATAGGCTGTCTCGTTTAGTGATAAGGTGTAAAATTGAAAGTAAATGCACAAGATCAATTATGCTTATACCGTGGCAGAGGGGAAATGCTACCGCAAGGCTAGTCCTTATAATAATTAGTCAAAGATTTACACTAAAAATACTCATTTTGAAAGGGAGGGGGTCGAGTTAAATCTTTTCTCTCTGTGGGTATTTACTTATATGGTAAAACCAAGTAGGTCTTTTTGTCTCAGTGCAGTCCCTATTCTTTCATTGGGAAATATAAGATATAATACCAAGGTTAACTTTATATAGGCATCAAATACACAATATCAGTAATCTGCGATATCGTAAGCGTCGACCGGTGAAATATAATGTACTTGATGTCTGCCGGTTCTTTGGAAAATTTCGATTGATATGAAATGGGAGTTAAATATTATTATTTATTTATTAATTTTCTTTACAACTAAATAACAATTTGTTTTATAGACGATTATGGATGACACCTATTGACCGACGGCAAACGACGCCTGATCCATACAAAAAACACGTTTAGTATGGGACACCGCCCGTCCCTTTCCTACGCCGTCGACGCAGCAAACTGCGCTGAACGCGTTCCCATACTAATCATGGTTTTTGGCCGTCGTTCGCCGTCGTGCAATGTGTCATGACCCTTAATAGTTAGATGCTGATAAGAACTTCCCGCATACAAAATACTAGCTGTGCCCGCGGCTTCGCCCACGTAGAATTCTAACGGGATACTGTACGGAATAATATGAAAGCCCGATAGCTTAGTCAATAGTGAACCTGCCTGCTGTGCCGAGGGTTGCGGGTTCGAATCCCGCAAAGGGCAAATATTTGGATGATAAATATGAATATTTGTATTCGAGTCATGGATGTTTGTTGTTTGTATATCGTTGTCTAGTCATCATAATACAAGTTCGGGCTAGATTCTGGTACTTTAAATGTGATAGACAGATAACTTGTGTGACAATGTCCAAGAGATTTATTACTTATTTATTTATACAGTCCATCCTGAAGGTCCGTTCTAAATATTGATGAAATAATTTTTTAAATTCATTTGAGGAGTTTTTGAAGTAGGAGATTAACTCTTACATCCAAACTTTACCTCTTTGTAATATTAGTGTTATACATGTAGATAACAATTTAAACTTTACATATTATAAATTAAAACACATAATGCAGTGTGCTATAGATGTCTTATTAAGTAGGTAACTACCCAAATTAAACATGCTGAAGTACAAAGGAGAGAGAATGCGAAGGAAATTACTTTTTGAAACTGCGAAGTTTTTAATAGTTCTCTACGTAAATTTACTTTGTAGATCCTAGATTACACTCTCTGCACGTTTACTCTATTGTACAAACGTTAGCAAAGCTTCTACTATACAACGTGTTAATGAATAAGCGCAAAACCTCATACACCCCAACTGATTTATAACAAAATATTTAGATTGAAACAAAAACATGATTATTCGATTTTACTCTCGATTCTAAACAAACTACTTTCTAGTTTTGCTTTAATTCATTAACACGTTGTATAACCTACCTGAGTCAATGGCTGATTTATTTTCGCGATTTCGATGTTGGTGCCATAGAGAAAATTGTTCAGTTTGATGTTCTAATTATCCCCTTAAAAAAGTGTCAGCATATTAAGAAGGATTAGTGTAATTCAGTAATATGAGATAAAATTCAAACGTGTATTGGAACATAGGTAACTATTAATTACACCAAATATGCCGTGCATCGGAAGAAAAGTTAAGTTGGAGGTATACAGGTGTAAGTAAAATACTCAAACAGTGAACTCAGACCATAAACTGAACAACAACAAAAAAACAGCTTTCCCATACATTTGAGTCGGGTAGGTGCAGTTTTGTATGGGACAGCTGGTTTTTTTTTTCGTGTTTCCTGAGGTAGGCTCCATAGTGAAAGTTGTTCAGTTTAATGGTCTGAGGTCATCGTTTCAGTATTTGCTAGGCTATCACTTACACCCTGTATAAGGTAGTTAGAATTTTCTGATAGCAAGTTGTCTAACTTGCCTCCACCAATCCGCATTGGAGCCGCGTGGTGAAGTATGGCCATTATAGGTAAATTTCTAGTCAACATAGGTCAATAAAACGTTGTTTTTTGTGTGTTCTAATAATATACAAAGTTTAGCGAAAAGAACTACATTTTTCCATAGAAAACGTCAATAATCGACAAAATGCAGCTACCTATCTTATAGGTATACCAGTATTTCCGTTACACTGAATTTTCAGTAACACTGTGACCTGGAAAATCCGGCAAAAGGTCGGACGTAGCTCAAACACGAATTTATTGTCATAGTTTCGTATGCGACCAATTTTATTCTGCAGGGTGTTATAGAAAGGTGTAGCTCTTCAGACAATAAAACTTAACAACTTTCAATATGGAGCCAACATAGAAATAGCAAAAAAAAATCTGCTGTTTCATACGGATACATAGGTACCTAATAGTGCACCGCCGTAGCATTTGTCTCTGTAAATAGTTCTTCCATCCAATGGTTGTCTGGAAGAAATCGCTTTTAGTGATAAGCCCCCTTTGTACCCTTCTCATTCTTGTTTTAAATTGTATTTTTCTATTCTTGGTGTGCAAATAAAGAATATTTATCTTATCTTATCTTACATTTTGGTAGAGTAGCTATTACCTGATTTTTTACGAGATTTCAATTTTGGCTCCATAGTTAGTGTTATTCAGTTTGATGGTCTGAAGCACCCCTATTGATATGTAACTTAAATACTAACATCGTTGGTCAAACAATTCAGACTCACCCTGTGCAAGCACATGCTTTAACTTAAGCACACTTATTCTAAGATATAGCGTCTAGACTACCTAATTTTCTGTTTAGAAATAACATTACATATGCATATATGCATTGTCACCAGATTGTGATAAGTGAAAAGAATTGTATAAATAAAAAATACAAATTGTTTGTCTTTAAAGTTGTTCGTAGACATGTTTAATAATTGTAGTGGTGATGATGTCGAATGAAATTTTTCCTCGCGATTTTTAAAAGTACAATAAAATAATAATAAAGTATTCATTGGTTGCATTTTTTGAGCATGTTATGAAACACGAAGAACGTTTGAGTATTTTAACTATAGTACTCCATTCGAAATAGCACCGAAATCTTTTTGTATTTTTTTGTATTACAGTAACTGATATTTGAAACACTTAGGGCCTGTTTCACTACTTCTGGATAAGCTCTTGTTAGCTTATATGACAGATAAATTGACAAATATATCTTTCATACGAAATATGTCAAACGATCTGTCAAATGAGCTGACAATGACTTATGCAAAGAGTCGCGCTGCAAGTCTGGCGGAGTACGGACGCGTGCGTATCGGCGCGTTGGGCTTGCACGTGGCTCCACCATTTTGTGAACTCTTTTGTGTTTTAACCTTAAAACAATCACTTGAGATTATAAACTACTTACATTTGCAAAACTGCCACGCTAGTCTTAATTAATACTACTGATCATTTTCCTTCGTATACTCTCCACATAACGAGACATTGGCTGAATTGTGATAACACATCGGAAGCCACTAAACAAAAATTTAATTGAATTGACTTATGCAAAAGTGGTGAAACAGGCCCATACTCTCACTTATTCTAAGAACACCTTTAGTAACGTCCAAGATAGTTAATATCTCTCTGATAAATAAATTATAGTTGCTAATCAGAATTGGCCAGAAAGCTAATTAGGAATCAGAATATCTTTTCATCTTTATATACTTCCGTATTGGTAGGTAGTAAGTATTTTAAGCTGTAAGCTGGTTGTAAGCTGTGGTGGTCCAGTGGCGAGTAGCTTTGCCGGCCGTGCAGGAGGCAATGGTTCGATCCCCGTCCAGACTGACTTGTACCAATGAGTTTTTTATGATTTGTAACACCACTGGATTTTCGGTGAAGGAAAACATCGTGAGGAAACCTGCATGCTTCAATTTCGAGGCATGTATTGTTCCCACTGTCCATTATGTGGCGACAGGCGCACTCCCCGTCATACTGGACAGAGTTTCGGTACTACTGGTAAAACGTGGATGTTCTGTGGTTTCAGAATATCTCTGACTACCTCCTTGGTAGAATATAGTCGTGAGCATATGCATAAGTATTTTAGAAAGTATTTATCTTGGCCTTGTTGATAATATCGCCAACCCACCGACAATATCGCCGACATCTTCGGCGGGTTCAGTGTGGATTAAGCCTTGTCGGCGACATGGACCCGTGCGGGTTATTCGGCGACATGTCGGCAACGATGTCGCGAAAATGTTTCGTCATTCGCTATATCGGTGATATTGTCGGCGGATCGGTGACTTTGGTGTGACATTAGTATTATTATTATTATTATTATTATTATTATTATTATTTATCAGGCAGGCAGTTGATGCAACTGATAACGCCTGCATCATATTGCTTCATTTTGTTTGTAAAACCACTTTAGGATAAAAATTTGCTTAGATTTATGAGACTGTGCATTGTTATACCTAAGTTCAGACATGACATGCTTATGATGATAAGATAAAAGAAAACCATGGCGCCGCAGTACTCTGCAAACATAAAACATGCTTAAGAGAAGTTTATTCCGAATGCGTAAATGCGCGCTGCATGCAAACGAAGTCGGGTGATATTTTCAATACTAACCAATTAAAGTCAATGAAATTTTGCAGAGACAATCTAGAAACAAATCTCTATGTTTTTATCTTGTCCGATTTTCATTAAAATATACAGTTTCAATGCTAGGATTAATTTAAGATTTGTATGGAAATCTTTGAGGCACTGTAACTTAATAACTATACATTTAAAGAAAATCTGATAAGATACAAGCATAGAGATTACTTTACAGGTTGTGTCTAAAAATTTTCACTGACTTTAATTGGTTAGTATTGAAAATATAACCTGACTTCGGTTGTATGGAGCGCGCCAACAGTAATATACCCTTAACGATTTTTCGAAAAAGATGCTATTATAATCATTAATACCTACTTAAGCCAAATTGCCTTTTCAACTAATAAAAACTACTAGTGAATTTTAAGAGTTCTTAGTTTATTTAATATAGAAAACTGAATAAAATAGTGAAAACACTAAAGCAAACAAATCTTATCCTAAACTTAAATCTAACCATTCTAAACAGAATCACAGAATAAATACTAGTACAGCCGACAGAACTTACTTAGGTGTTGAAAAGCGTTCTTCTATTCAGACTTTAACATTTATCACTAATTTGAAACATAATTACACTGCTTATTTTTAGTAACGAGAGTAAACACAAAGACATTTCTTGAAAGAAAATTTATCACGAATCACTTTGCTGAAAGTCCTTTGATTCAGTGTAGAGTTCCAAGTATTTTACGTTAGAACAACGACAACAATGGAATCTCTAGTAATCCTAGACGTTGTATAGGTACTGTTATAATATGTACTTGTAAATCCTTTAAGAATTCTTCTGATGCTATGTACTACATACTTATACTGGGTGTACCCTTAAGGCTCTACCGCCCGATTTTACCCTACAATTTGGTATTTTTGTAACCATTTTATATATAGGGTCTTTCTTAATATGCTGACACTTTTTAAGGGGATTATCAGACAGTCAAACTGAAAAACTTTCTCTATGGCACAGATAGAATTCGCGAAAAAAAAATCAGCTCTTCCATACAAAACTGCAAACCTACTCGAGCCAAATGTATGGGACAGTAGATTTTTTTTCTCGATTTCGATGTTGGTCCCATAGAGATAGTTGTACAGTTTAATGGTCTGGTCATCTCCTTAAAAAAGTGTCAGCATATTAAGAAGGATCCTGTATAAACTATGGCACCTAAGCAGAAAACAAAACTGAGCAATCTGCAGAACATGAGAAGTGATTTGGTTTTTCTCGAAATCAATTTTAATTAATAAAACTGAAGAAAGAGGAATCTAAAGTCACCCCTTTTTTCCAGTTGTAACCATTTTACTCTCACATTGTTGACAGGAAGAAAATGAAAATTGACAATATAGCTATATTTCACAATACAATATAGAATGTTTTGGTTTTCTAATTTTTCGAAAATTCATAAGTTAAAGATAAGATAAATATTCTTTATTTGCACACCAAGAATAGAAAAATACAATTTAAAACCAGAATGAGAAGGGTACAAAGAGCGGTCTTATCACTAAAAGCGATTTCTTCCAGACAACCATTGGATGGAAGAACTATTTACAGAGACAAATGCTACGGCGGTGCACTATTAGGTACCTATGTACCGGTCTACATATATAGAGTAAATATAATTTATACATATATACACACAAATATATAAATTCATAATAAATTTATAATTCATCTAATTTTTCTAAGAAAATGGCTAAATTTTGACCAGAGCCACGCGCTCGTTCACGTCGATTATTATGGAGTGTCGTATTCCCGGGCGGATACGCCTTAAATGAATTCCATACTGTTTATTCAGTGTCCATATACCAATGTAATAAAAAGAAAATATATTTCTGTATGTAACGTTTTCACTGCTGAACCTATTTTGATAAAATTTTATAACTTTAAACCTAAAGATGGCATAGGCATAAAGTTTGCATTTTTTGATGTTTTACTTCAGAGTATGCTAGGTAGGACGGATAGATGGACGGACTGCGTAGGCTTTTCGTAACCATAGGGTCCTGTTGGCACCCTTTGGTTACGGAATCCTAAAAACTAGAAACACTTTGAACGCTCCAAGCGAACCCTCAAACGAATTTTATTAATGAACACGAGGAAACTTTTGTCTTAGTACAGGTCCATCTCACCGAAATTCAAAATGTTTGTCAAGTAGGACAAAAATGTGCTGAGATTTTACATGAAACCATTGATACCTAACACCAATCTTATAAAAATATAACAGAACTAGTTAAATAATCAAGCTCAAAACATTTCAGAGCCAAAAAGCTCCTAAAGATATCTTTTGCTAACTAGCTGAAAGCAAAAATCTAATTTATTAATCAGATATAATTTATCACTGCCATCCAACAGCATGCATACTTATTTTGTGTGGGTTATTGTGTCAATTTAAACAAAAACTTGCTAAGATTTTATACAACGTGTTAATGAATAAGCGCAAAACCTCATACACCCCAACTAAATTAATTAGATTGAAACAATAATTTCATTATTTTGATACTTACAATTTTAAGTTATTCGCATTTTAAGTTTTCAGGAAAAAAATATTTGTTATCATTTCAGCAATGAATGAAAGCGCTAACATGCTGGATATGTATCTTAAAATGTTTTAAGAATCTTGTTTTGGTAGTAAGTAGGACGAGAGTGCCCGAGCGGTGGGTTGAGATCGAGTTCAGTAAATTTTAAATTTTACAAGTAAATTATTTAATATTTTGAAAAAAAAAAATCCTATGTTGAAACCATGATAATTCGATTCTGCTCTGGATTCTAGACAAACTACTTTCTAGTTTTGCGTTAATTCATTAACATGTTTTGGGAGTAAGCAGGGTGAGTGTGCTCGTGCGGTGGGTTGACATCGAGTTCAGTAAATTTTAAATTTTACAAACAAATTATATAATATTAAATCTCTTATGTTAACCAATACATGCCTCGAAAAAAAAACCTATGTTGAAAACATGATAATTCGATTCTGCTCTCGATTCTAAGCAAACTACTTTCTAGTTTTGCTTTAATTCATTAACACGTTGTATTAAGACTTGGAGTCAATATTTTTATAGTATTTAAGGTCAATGCATGAAACTTATGGATCTCGTTCCTATAATACTTGTGCCATGCTCATACCGCAGGCCGTTAGGATTTTTTAATCGCATGAGCGTGCCATGCGATTAAAAAATCCTATCGGCCTACGGGTTATATTTAGATCTGTCTAACTGTACCAAAAACGAATAATCTTTAAGAAAATCTTCTCGAAATTACAACGTGAATTACCACGTAATTACGCTTTGTCAAAAAGTTGTTAATAGAATAATTTTCTCTGTCACAAACATTAAGAAGTTTTACGAAGTCATGTCTCGGCTCAGCAATGGATTATTATAAAGTGTCTTTGAGTTTAGAAACGTTGTATAATTAATCATATAATTATAGTAGATACTTAACGTAAAGGTATACGTAACTCTAACAACAACATAGGTACACGGTGCAAAATTAAATGCTTTACATATTCAACTTTCACAATGGAGCCAACATCGAAATCGCGAGGTGTTCACAAACATTGCTACAACAACCAGTGGATGGATAATAATCTGAAATAAATCACAATTGTATCAAAGATATTGAAAGATTCTTGTCAGTGTTATCCCGCTTGTATGAAGTGACCAGGTTTTGGTCACGCCAGCGCTATCGTAGCATTTTGATTTCGAAAAAAAATTGTAAAGTTGAAATAAAAAAAACTTTAAAACACGCTTGTGTACCCACTCACTAAAAAGAACTCACTAAAAAGTATAAATTAATATCATACTTATTTCATCTCATCTCACTAATATTATAAAATAATGTGAAAGTTTGTGACGATATTTGTAAGGTTGTATGTTTGTGGCATAATCACGTATAAACGGCTGAATGGATTTGGATGTTTAGCACGCAGATAGAATATGTTCGGGATTAACACATGGGATACTTTTTTAAGGTCCACGCAGATGGAGTCGCGGCAACAGCTAGTATTATAAATATAATACAACGCACTAAAAAGTAAAACATAATTTAAAAATTTACGATACGTACAGTCTACCTTTGACAACTGAAAATATGTGGATTCTAAGAAAAATGGACCCAGACCTTTGACTAATTATTATAAGGACTAGCCTTGCAGTAGCATTTTCCCTCTGCCACGGTATAAGCACAATTGATCTTGTGCATTTACATTCAATTTTACACCTTATCACTAAACGAGACAGCCTATAATTGCGAAATAATAACTTCGAACTTAGAACGTTTGGGGTTCACACGAGACTACTTTTCATGATTTTTAACATTCAAAATTAAAATCTAAAGTTATGGGGAATATAATCCAAAGTTGCTGATTTCATGTTACCTCGCCCCCCGCAAAAAGTGGCAGAAATGTTTGTTAGTAGAATTAAACGCGTAACCAGTCCACATATAAATAGTCAAAGACCCAGACTTCTTGTTTTGTGATATTCTAGTTTTAGGCTTCATGTTCAAAATGTTTCTAAAACTGTACCTTTTAAACATGTCCTGTCAAAATCGTAGCGCGTGGGATAAGTGTAGGCGAATATTAGGGAAAGAGCTTCTTAATATTTTTTTTTAAATCACCTGCCTTCTCCTTCTAACTCTATGCTGGAAACAGAAACGAACATCAAATGTCAAATTCTCACATTGAGAATAATTTTTTTTAAAGTTGATTTTAAGTTTCAATTAATTCAATTCAATTTTTGTTTAGTGGCATCCGATGTGTTATCACAATTCAGCCAATGTCTCGTTATGTGGATAGTATATGAAGGAAAATGATCAGTAGTATTTATTAAGTCTAAAGTGGCAGTTTTGCCAATGTAAGTAGTTTATAATCTCAAGTGATTGTTTTAAGGTTAAAACACAAAAGAGTTCACAAAATGGTGGAGCCACGTACAATCCCAACGCGTCGATACGCACGCGCGTCCGTACTCCGCCAGAATTGCAGCGCGACGATTTTAAGTTTACCAAGGAGTATATCAGTCCGACGAGTGACGTCACTCGTTAGATATATATAGTTATAATCCTTTCATTTTAAAATCTCTGATATAGAAAATATTGTTATCGAGACAACTATCTTTAAACGGTTTTCGGTAACACAGCCCTCCAAAAAAAAAATTTTCATACTTACCGAATTATGCTGAATTGAAATTATGTGTCCCTTGAATACTGGTGGTTTGAGTTTGATGATCACTACAGCGAACTTTGTTCGTATTTAAACACCCACACAATAAATGTTCATACAATTTTCATCGATCTGATGATGATATCATCGATAATGAATGTATCTAAAGCAAAAGATTTTAGACATTTCAGATGTTACAAAATGAATTCCTACCTTTAATAATTATTAAGAAAAACAAAAAACCCGACTGCATGAAAAAAAACGCCAACAAATAATTAAGTTTATTTCATACGTTTTATTTACTCTTGTGTCAAAATGGTAGCATAAACGTACTACAATATTAATATATTTTTTGGAATCTGCTATTTATTAGCTTTCATTTGATACCCATATTGTTCTTTTTACAAAAAAATGTTGTTTACTCCTCCTCTCTTTTTAAATTCGCAGACGCCATCTTGAAATAATATACCCTATGTCTTTCTCACAATTTTTAGGAATCTAAGGACACCTCTTATGTTAAAATCCATCAAGCCGTTCTTTAGGCTGTACGGCGTGCCGAAGAAATGGATATACAAACAAACATACAAACATACTTCTGGCGCAGTCGGGTAAAAGAGCCATTTCTATTCACCTTTCACTATACATATAAAAAAATTAAGGGAGATATTACGTAACACATATCCATCGTGTCCTATTGTGTGGAAAAAGTCTATGTAGGGCACTAGTTTGTTCGACGTTGTCCTAAGAATTGAGCCATTGTCATTCTTACGCCATTGGAATAGAAACATTTTATGGGCTTTGTTATGAGGACTGAAAGGTGTTGCGGTCAATCTGTCCAAGCTCAGTGTACCGCGACGGTTAATGCCTCTATTATAATGGATGTTCAGCGAAAAGTTATATTTTTATGGCCGGTAACGTGTTATTTGGTGACATTTATGATTAAAAATTCTGGTTTTTATACTGCTTTTGGGGACTGGTGATATTCTAGCTTAGATAGCGGAGTAAACATTTTTAAAACAAAGGTTATGTACATTCTATTTGTACCGCCAATGGCAATAGTTATACCTTCAATGCGGTTGCATTCTGAATACGCAAGCTCTCAATTACTTTCTCATTATCTCAGTAGCTCTCTCCCTTAACTTTGAAAATACTGTGGTAAAAATCTAAAAATAAACAAGAATTTACCTTTAGGTACATAAGTTATGTACTTTCAATTAGAGCTGCGAAGCAATGTTTACTTTTCAATTGGGTTTATGTTCTGTTCAGAATGGTTACATTTTGTAGGGTAAGTTTTGTTTGGTCTAGTATTTTTACTTCAAAATAACGAAAGGTTTTCTTTTTTTTTTCAAGCAAAGGACCACTATTTAAGAGAAGTATTCCGAATGCGTAAATGCGCGCTGCATACAAACGAAGTCTGGTGATATTTTCAATACTAACTAATTAAAGTCAATGACATTTTGCAGAAACAATCTAGAAACAAATCTCTATGCTTGTATCTTGTCAAATTTTCGTTAAAATTTACAGTTTCAATTCTAGCATTAATTTAAGATTTGTATGGAAATCTTTGAAGCACTGTTATTTTAAAACTATACATTTTAAGAAAATCTCACAAGATACAAGCATAGAGATTACATTTTG
This sequence comes from Agonopterix alstromeriana, assembly GCA_963924505.1. Lineage (NCBI taxonomy): Eukaryota > Metazoa > Arthropoda > Insecta > Lepidoptera > Depressariidae > Agonopterix > Agonopterix alstromeriana. The sequence goes on from OZ004667.1 coordinate 14,839,910, forward strand.
GACTGTTTCTGAAAAATGTCACTAACTTTAATTGATTAGTATTGAAAATATAACCAGATTTCGTTTGTATGGAGCGCGCCAACAGTAATATAAAAACACGAAGAAAATAACAATTGTAAAGTATTACAAGAAATTTAATTCACTCAGCTGTACATTTCTTGGAAAAAGTTTTTACTACTCCTGTTTAATGTTTTGCCGGCCATTGAAACATTGAAGAACAATTAGTCAAAAAAATACAATATTAGGTAATTTATTTGCTGAAATAAAATAAATTCCGATCTTAAAAATGTTCTTTTATAAACTAAAAACTACGTTTAAACAAGTTAAAGTCTTAAGAAAGTTGATCCTACATTCAAACCACGTATAATCCAAGAAAGCTTTTTTCGTAAAAGTGTTAAAAAGTCTTCATCAGAAATGAGTTAGTGTTCTTAAATAAACTAAAGCTTGCTTCAGTGTTTTAATAAAATAACTTTATAGTTCATATTTTTCGTTATCATTTCATTCACGTTGTGTATGATAGGGCTCATAAAGTATTTATCTCTTTTTTATGTCAATCTGAACTCATTCGTTTGGGTTTGTGGAGATGCCAGTGAATATAAATATTAATTTTATCAGTTCAGGTTATATCTGTAGGAAAGCAAAGTTTCCCGATACCCATTTAACATCTTCACGTAAATTTGCAATTAAAATCTCTGATACAGAAAATACTGTTATTTATCTTGAATTGGATTTCGATTTCCTACGAGTTTAGCTCTTAGGGTCCAGGTACAGTATTTTGATTAGGAGTTAGGGTTTGCAATAGATTTTGTTCTTGTTTAGATTTAATATAAAGCAAAGTTAATTTAATTAAATCATTAGCCAAGGTTTATACAGAAGAGACGTGTGGCGGTGGCGGATAATCTAAGTAACAGAATATAAACCTTATACGGGTAGTACGTAGCATAGCTTCGTTTTTGTCGCAAAGGAGAATCGCGTCCGCACCTCCAGGTGACGTCGCCTGAAGGCGCGGGTGTAATTCTCCAAACGACGCTATGCTACGTACTATAAGGTTTATAATTACCTATGTTACTTTGACTATCCGCCACCGCCACAGGTCTCTTCTGTAAAAACCGCCCTTAAAAAACATACCTTTTGCGTAAAGCTGATTTTAAACCCAACATTTTAAATACATGACTGTATTCTTTATAAACATTAATTTTGTCATTTATTTTGATTAAATAAAGAACAGAACTGATTGAAGGTTTTTACAAGTGCATTTCCCCGGTAGTTGCAATTACCGTAGTGACTTAAAGTTTTCCTTAGGGTAGTTTTACAATAAAATTTACAACACTCTTTTCCTTTCTTGTTTATTTCAGATGAAGCTCAGAAAACAATTACTTATAATAGATACAGATAAAAGTGTTTTTTGTTTATTTATTTATATCCTGTTTTCCTGCACAGCAACATTATTTACGTAAACTTTGACGGCCCGATAGCACAGTCGGTAGTGAACCTGCCTGCTGTGCCGAGGGTCGCGGGTTCGAATCCTGTAAAGGACAAATATTTGTATGATGAATATGAATATTTGTACCCGAGTCATGGACGTTTGTATCTATATATTTATTCTATATCGTTGTCTAGTCATTATAATACAAGTCCAGGCTAGATTCTGGTACTTTAAATGTGACTAGATAATTTGTGTGACAATGTCCAAGATATTTATTTATATTTAACTACATGACTAGACGTAGAGTTTTTTTTCTTTTATTTATTATCAAATACATAAACAAACCTGTTAAGAACTAAAAGCATTGATAAAACCGATATCAGGTTTGTCCCAATACAGAAACATCACTCATAACAACAATAGGCAAACAGGTAGATACATAACTACAGTAAATCGTACCGGCCAACCACAAGTTCTTACCGCGTACTTGTATAGAAAAAAACCTATTAACTGAAAAGAGAAAAACAAGCTCTATAATCACTAATCAGCTATAACAACTTTGTTTTAGCAAATATAATTTGATTCTTATTAGGTAGGTATCGCAAACGGGGACAAAGGAAATTTTTGGTTGATTATTGATTGGTTTGTCCCCGTCTGCAATACCTACCTAATAAGAATCAAATTATATTTGCTCAAACAAAGTTGTTATAGCTGAATTAGTGATGATAGAGCTTGTTTTTCTCTTTTCAGTTAATAGGTTTTTTATGCAGTCGGGTTTTTTGTTTATCTTAATAATTTAGATTTTTCATACTTTTTAGTCTTGTGTCGAAACGGTAACATAAAAGAACTATAATATTTATATATTTGGAATCGTCTGATTACTAGCTTTCAATTGATACCCATATTGTAATTTTAAGCAAAAAAAATTGTTTATTCCCCCTCTCTTTTCTAATTCGTAGACGCCATCTTGAAATAATATACCCTATGTCACTCTCACGATTTTTACAAATCCAATGACACCTCATACGCTAAAATCTATTAAGCCGTTTGGGCTGTAGGCCGTGCCAAAGAAATAGACATACAAACATACATACATACATGCATACACTCGAAAAACATAACCCTCCTTCTGGCGCAGTCGGGTAAAAAAACTTTCAGCAGTTCGTTTTCAGTCGTTCGGCGCGTGATCAGATGGCAGATATACAGGTTGATTCACATCTACGATAAGTAGTAGTAATAAGGAGCAGATGTTTTTTAACGTGGTAGGCAATGTTTTTTGAATTAATTTGTTGTTTTATTTCTTCCGGAAATTTGTTAGTTAAATCTGGTATTATAAAATCTAAAGTCGTTTTGCGTTAAAATTGTTATAAAGAGGAGTTAGGCGTGCTACAAAATGTATTCGTGTCAGCATATTCGGTTCCTTTTTAAACGATTTTATTCATCTTCGAAGCTGTCTATTTTGTAAAATTAATTTTGATTATAAAATCGTGGGCTCTTGCATAGTGGTAGGTATAACTCAAATGTTACATACTTACTACTTATAAAATAAAAACGAAGCTGTGATGGTCCAGTGGCGAGTAACCTTGCCTGCCGTGCAGGAGGCAATGGTTCGATCCCCGTCCAGGCCGACTCGTAGCAATGAGTTTTTCGGAATTTATGTACGATTTGTAACACCACTGGCTTTTCGGTGAAGGAAAACATCGTGAGGAAACCTGCATGCTTCAATTTCGAGGTATGTATTGTACCTACTGTCCATTATAAGTGGCGACGGGCTCACCCCCCGTCACACTGGACAGAGTTTCGGTACTACTGGTGAAACGTGGATGTTCTGAGGTTTCAGAATATCTCTGACTACCCCCTCGGGGAATATAGTCATGCGCATATGCCAGCTCTACGGTAGCATTTCTCCACTGCCACGGTACAAGATCTATTGATTATGTACATTTTATACCTTATGACTAAACGAGACAGCATATAATTGCGAAATAATAACATCGAACTTATCTCGTTTGGGGTAACACTACTTTTCATGATTTTTAACAATCAAAATTGGAATCTAAAGTTATGGGGAATAAAATCTAAAGTTGCAGATTTCATGTTACCTCGCCCCCGCAAAAAGTGGCAGAAATGTTTGTTAGTAGAATTACACGCGTAACTAGTCCATATATAAATAGTCAAAGCTTACCAACTATTTATACACCCAGTCCAGTCCCAGTATATTTGGACTGCATCCGAAAGTTCCAGGTAGTATTATTACGCAATGGCTTGTAAATCGGAAGATAAAAACAACTTCAAATATAACCTAGAAACTTCGAGCAGTGCCAAGTTTAACGCTGAACATTAAATAGTTTTCAGCAACGATAAAAATTTACAAAGCAAAAACAACATTAAATTAGACTACTTCACAATTTTATAACTTTTTCAATGCTTCATTTTTGTTCCGAAGAAGCATGAAGTTACAGAATTTTGTTAAGTGTATAATGTGATGTGATGAACCTATTATGATTAGGCTTGTTTGTGTCAGCAGCGATTTTAAAACTATATAGCTATCTGTCTAGATTGTACTTGCTTAGGTTTTTAAAAGCTATGTTTCCACTGCTGGGATAGGTTTTCCTTTTAATAGATTATTTATTAAATTAAAAAAATAATTACTTTATTGTCTTTATTATAGAAGTTCAGTTTTTCTTACAATCTAATAATAAAGTCGAAATTAGAACCTATACAACGTGTTAATGAATTAACTCAAAATTAGAAAGTAGTTTGTTTAGAATCGAGAGCAGAATCGAATTATCGTGGTTTCAACACAGGTAATTTTTTACAAAATATTAAATAATTTGTTTGTAAAATTTAAAATTTACTGAACTCGATCTCACACCACCGCTCGGGCACTCTCACCCTACTAACTACCAAAACAATATTCTTAAAATGTATCCATGAGCACGTTAGCGCTTTCATTCATTGCTGAAATGATAACAAATCAATTTTGCCTCAAAACTTAAAATGCGAATAACTTTAAGTGTTAACTATACAAATAATGGAATTATTGTTTCAATCTAATCATTTTGTTATAAATCAGTTGGGGTGTATGAAGTTTTGCGCTTATTCATTAACACGTTGTATAAGAGACAAAAGGTCGAGGATCAGCTGTTCTGGCACGGGGGTGAACCCGCGCAGCGCTGACTTTCAGCCACTTCCCTTCTCCCTAGGGTCTTCATTGGGAGACGACGAAATAAAGGAAGATGAATTATACAATGCTCTAACTCTCTAAAGATATTTATCACGGTCCTGGCAGGTAATACTAATTTGATTTATTGGATACCCTTTACTTTCAAAATAATTATCTGATAAATGTGCTGATGGTTAGTCTACTGTCCTGTGACTCTCCCTGAGCCACTCTGATACCGTGACTTTAGTCTAATGACCATCTTCTCTTCTAGCCAAGTGACCCATCTCTGCTTTAGCGTTCAGATCCTCTTACCCACGTCTTCGGCTCTGGTTATTCGATGACCTTTTGGTATTTTATGCGTTTTGCTTTGTTTGCGTTTATGTTTTCGTACCATAAAGGATAAGAATTGGTTGTACGCCTGTCTTTAGGCATTGCAGGAGTTGAAACCTACCTACTGTTTTAAGATTATCCCCGAAAAAGTTTCTTTTTCGGTAAAAAGCATAAGCATAAAAGCATATGCTCACGACTGTATTCCCCGAGGGGGTAGTCAGAGATATTCTGAAACCTCAGCACATCCACGTTTCACCAGTAGTACCGAAACTCTGTCCAGTGTGACGGGGGGTGAGCCCGTCGCCATTTATAATGGACAGCGGGTACAATACATACCTCGAAATTGAAGCATGCAGGTTTCCTCACGATGTTTTCCTTCACCGAAAAGCCAGTGGTGTTACAAATCATACATAAATTCCGAAAACTCATTGGTACGAGTCGGCCTGGACGGGGATCTAACCATCGTCTCCTACCTCCAACCACGGCATGCAAGGACCACTGGACCACCACGGCTTTTTCGGTAAAAAGACGTAAAAAATAAACGTTTTACGTCCGTTCGGCGTTATTATTGTAATCAACCATTAATTAAAGGGATCCTGACAAAAGACCACAACTAAAACCCTTTAAAAACTCGGGATAACAATAAAAACAAATCCTTTCAAAATAATAATGTGTACATGAAAGAAGAAAATGGGTACTCGGTAACATAAACTGCATTTTCCGGTGATATTGGTACGTGGGCCATTGCTCTGAATGGCCGAGCGGTCATATCGCGGCCTCTGCCACAGCATCGTGTGGCTGAACATGTAGGTATCTTCAAATCATTCGATAATAATACTGTATTCTCATGTTCAGTGATTGTCATGCGATATAGCTTATGTTGCACGAAAAGAAGAAGAAAATGTATCATCTAAAGAATTGATTGACATACAATTATTTGAAAATTATGCGATCAGAAAAAACTATGTTTACGCAGGGACAAGATTTTAAGAAAACTTTAAAAGTATGTTTTGTATTTTTAATTCGATTTTGCTGCATGCTGTCTATATCATCTCACCTCTTTCTTAGTTGGGTACGGAGAGAGTAATACAGTTAAGGTAAAGCAGGTAACTTAGCAGAGATTTGAATAAAAACTAATAATGTACAAAGGTCATGTTTAGCAAAAAATCATAATGTTACAGAGCCTATTCTATTTGAAGCATAAAGAATTAAGTTTTTTACTGGGCCAAAGCTTTAAACAGTACACAATTTTAAGACGATTGGTTGTCGGTTCAGTTGTGAAAGTGAAACAAACAATCTTTACAATATAAATATAAGTTAGGTAGAATTATTACAGAACTCATATTTTAAAGACATGATATTTGGTACGATCGTCCACAAGAGTTATTACGGTATAATTATGTTATGGAATATCGCATGCGACATTATTTAGCATTTTGATAATAACCCCATACTCGTTCATGTGAAGCCAACTGCTGACAAAATGTGTGTGACCTACAAAATATTGTTCGTTGCAACTTATTCACAACATATCATAACACGTACGAATATAAAATTTATGTTTGTTTGTTTGTTGATTATGTTATTTGGAGAAAGGATTGCATGAATTTCGTTTCCCCTTTTTGTTTAATTTGAAACTTTTTGCTTCTGTTGTTTCATTACTTATCATGATCTGTCTCATCTGGGAAAGGAGTATGACTCTAAGGGTCAACTCACATTGAAAGAACAGCGGCCAGCAGTCGTAGGCGCCACGGCGGTGCCTGAGATTGCGCTTCTATGTTTTGGATATCACTTAAGGCTCTAGACAGACAGACTGCATTCCGACTGCAAAATTGCAGTTCAGATGCAGTTTGAATGCAGTTGACACGACTGCAAAAGAACTGCAAACCAAACGCGCAGTCCGATTCCAGTTTAATTGCAGTCGTGTCAACTGCACACCGACTGCATTCAAACTGCATCGGAACTGCACCATACCCACCCGCCCGCACGCTCCGCCCTGCAGCATGGTTCGGACTGCGCGTTTGGTTTGCAGTTCTATTGCAGTCGTGTCAACTGCATTCAAACTGCATCTGAACTGCAATTTTGCAGTCGGAATGCAGTCTGTCTGTCTAGAGCCTTAGGGTGTGTCCACATCTGGCGAATGCACAGCTCGCGAGCCACTCGCAAGCGCCTCTTTAGCTCAACTCATGAAACGCTTGTATAGTGAGCGAGCACGGCGCGCGATCTGTGCGCGTCCATTTTGCGCGTTGAGCCTCAGTTGTTGGAGAAGTAGGTGCAGCGCGCAGGCGGCTTACGAACAACGCATTCGCCGCGCATTCGCCAGTTATGGATGTATCCTTAGGCGCGGTTTATACAGAAGAGACGTTTGGCGGTGGCGGATAGTCAAAGTAACACAATTATAAACCTTGTACGTAGCACAGCGTCGTTTGGAGAACTAATCAAACTTTATAAAATATCAATTTCTTTTTTTAAAATCAAGTCTCGTGTTTCTATTATTCACCGTTTAGCAGTTCCAAGCGTTTATCTATAAAGACGGAGGCAACTTTGGCTTATTTTTCTATCGAGAAAATGTCTCTTAATCGTGTTTTGGATCTAATCAAAACTTCAATTATATGTTCAATTTACACATATCCGCCAATCATACTCCTGCTGTTAGTACTTCATGATATATGATGCTTTGAAGAATCATATTTTTTTCACATATCCTCTTATGTTGCTGGTCCTCGATGTAACCGTTAAATATTGCTATTAGTTTATAAGTTAAGAGGAAAGGCGGTCTACAGAAGAATATGAAGAATACGATTTTTACAGATCTATTGCTGTCGCCCCGTTCCCGAGCAACTGAGCTACCAGTGCGAAAGTGACAAGTGCAGCTCGGACTGATTTTACCTACGTAATAAAATGAAAGAAATCACGATTTCTTATTTCCCTGTTTTCTCCTCCAAAACTAAAACGATGGGACCGACACCGACTGGATGTCTGACCACAGCGGTAAATTTGAGCAATTTTTCGTCATTTCCGAAGGCTCCTTAGTTATTATAGTCATTAATTTATGAAAATAAACAAAACATAGGGACATAGCAGAGGTCACATAGATTGTATGTTAAAAATATTTGTTTTAGTGTCAGTATCCAGGGAGAAAACAGTGGAATACGTTTGTATGACTTAACGGAACCAGCCTTTCCTCTTAAAGGCTGATCAGTACATGTTCGCAGTACTACAAACTATACAGGGTGTAGGGCAGATAGTTGCATTACTTTAAGGGGTGATTGTACCGATGATAATATTGATACTGTATTAACAGTATCGACGGCACTGATGATACTGTTGAATGTTCTTTAGTTTAATGGTCAAACACTCAGTTGCAGAAACGCTCATTAATGTTAATCCTCCATTAAATCTCTTGCTAGCTTTTACTACGTCAACGAGACAAAACGTGACAGCAAGAGATTTAATAGAGCATTAACTTTAAGGAGCCTTTCTGCAACTGAGTGTTAATCATTTCCGTAAAACCGTCATCATATTAAGGACTATGTGCTGATGATGATAAACTACACAACAGGCGATAGTTAAAAAATCACTCACGATATTCGTGAAAATATTAACAGTATAATTTTATACTAAATCATTGTTTACTCTATCAGCATTTCTGGCTATATCTCTCTCACGCTCTGTCGCTCCGGTATAGTCAACGTTTTACTTCGGCCCCAAATGAACCGTGTAACGCCAGTGTATCGCTTGCTTTTGAGCTGTGATTTAATTATTTCCTTCGTTGAATCGTTGCCAAAAGAAAAATGCAAATAATAATTTGGTGGCGTGTAGTGTAGTCATTTCTTATTATTTTAATAGCAAAGTATATGCTCACGACTATACAAGGTGTTACAAAAATACAAATAAAAATTTAAAGGGGTAGTTTAGACCATCAAACTGAACATCTTTCACAATGGGATCAATATCGAAATCACGAAAAAAAAATGTGATGTTCCATACTAAACTACTGGAGCTGTATGAAACAGCTGATTATTTTTGTCGCGATTTTGATGTTGGTCCCATACTGAAAGTTCAGTTCAGTTCAGTTTGATGGTCTAAACAACCCCCTTAAAAGTTTAAAATTTTTATTTTCACTTTTGTAACACCCTGTATCTATAGGATGTTAGGGTAAACAGTTGCATTATTTTAAGGGGTGATTGTACCCATGATACTAACCAACTTTCCCTAAGAAACCTATAGGTTATTCGCAAAAAAAAATCGACTTTTCATACAAACGTTCGATTGCATTTAGTATGGGAAGTACAGAACATTTTTTTAGTGTTTCTAGTTGGTTTCTTAGGGAAAGTTGTTCAGTATCGTGGGTACAATCACCTATAAAAGTAATGCAACTGTTTACTCTAACACTCTATATTTCCCAAGGGGAAATTGAAAGATAGTTATTCTGAAATCTACTTTATTTTTTTAAAGGTGTGGTTAATTCAGGGTATAATTGTATTATTGACTAGCAGCCCGTCCCGGCTTCGCACGGGGTAGACAAATAAATTTTAAGACTCATTTTTCTACACCTTCGGTTACATTGTTCAAATTTTACCAAGGATCCCTAATTTTTTTCAAAATGAAATGTAGCCTATGTCAAATTGGAAGAATGTAGCATTCTATTGGTGAAAGAATTTTTTAAATCGGCCCAGTACTTTTTGAGCCAATTCATTACAAACATACAAACATACAAAAATAGGTACAAATCTTTCCTCTTTATAATATTAGTGTAGATAAAATGAATTTTTATTGCTCGTTTAAATTTTTTTTTTTTGCATGTGGCAGGACAGGGCCGAAATGTTTGTATGGGACAGCAGATTTTTATTCTCGATGTAGGCACTATAGTGAAAGTTGTTCAGTTTGATGGTCTGAAGAACCCCCTCAAGTATTACTAGGGTGTTTTGTTACACCCTGTATAATTGCAGAGCTAATCAAATTGTATGGTTATTCAACTTGCTGGTCTGAACCACCCCTTTAAATATGACCACACTTATCAGTCACACCTTATATAATAATGGAGAATACATACAATTTTAAAACAAAAAACGAAATCATTTTATTTTCAATAAATAACATGAATTTACGATAAATGTTTCATCTCAAAATGTATACAATCCCACTGTCATGTCCATTCTGTTATTTATTGTCCTTGTTGGAAACAAGTAATTTTACGAAATTTCTCAATAAATGGTTTTATTGAAAATGTTATCCGGTATTTACCGTACACGCATGGGCTAAATGTCGATATTCTGAATGTGGTAAATTGGATTATGTCTGACTAACCCCTTGGGGAATGTTATTATAGTCGTGAGCATAATATATTTGTCGCAGCCAAATTTTAGAATTCGCCGCTTTACATAACGTCTAGCCCTTATAAAAACGGAACAGTTTTTTATCTGAAATGCATTAAAGCCGATGGAACGTCTACGTCTGCTGCATTGTATCAGCGCTTCGCGTTCTTTGATGTGGCTAAAACACGCTAGCCGTATTGTAATTTACTGGTTCATAAATCGCCGCTTAGATTTTATTTTTTATTTCTGACACTAGCAACGCTGCCTACAATAACAATGGCGTCGAATATAGAAACTGAGTCAGTAAAGATTGTACAAACATTCATGGTTTTAAATAAAAGAAAATTTGATTATTTACGAGTAAAACCGGTGACTTTAAGGACACCCAGTGGCTTTATCTTATTTAACAACATTGTTTTTTTTGTCAGCATGGTCACTTCACTTTACAATGCAACTTAATTGCAATGCGGCTAAACATCGGGTTGCCATATTGTAAAACGTATCGAAATGACAATTCGGCTAAACGTTGATCCGCCGTAATACAAAACGAATCTTTTTTTTAAACGACTAGCCGTTTTGTACTATGATAAATTCTGCAATTTGGCTACCTACGACATATTATGTATTATCAAATTTTCAGCCTTTGTTAGTTACTTTTTAAATAATTAATGAAATTCTGCTTGTTGCGTTACCTTAGCACTGCATTTCCGCCAATGTCAAGTAGTTTGTGGGAGTATCACACGCGAGAGAAGTGTTTGAGTCAGCACCTGCAACGTGACTCCCCTTTGTTAGTTAGTAAGAGCCAGTATTTGCAACGAGAGCTCAAACATTATCCACACGAAACAACATAAGTACCACTTTGCTTAGAACTGACTCCTAAACCAAAATCTAAATCAAGCTTACCCCTACAACCGGTCTGATCCACCATAAACCAGTTCGAACCGGTACCGGCTTGCTAACAACGGTACAAACTGGCTAAAACCTGTACAAATGTGCAACAGATAGCGTCAAGTGTGTATAAGACCACTAATCCTTTGGATGTCTGACCACAGAGAACAGACTTGTGAGGTGTTTGTTACATTTCTGTGTCGAAGGTTACAATGCCCGTCGTTGTGAGCATTTAACGTCAAATCAAGCTATTTTAAAAAAAAGTTTTTATTATTATAACACTTTGTTGTACACAAAGACATACAAATATACAAAGTTGAGAAAACATGTAAAGGGCGAATTTATCTCTGAAGAGATTAGTTAGTTAGTTTTGTTATTGGGAATGGATTTCTTTGCATTAAATAAAGATGATTTGATATGAAAATAAGATTAAAAATACCTATTAGTTATGTCTTTGGTTTGACTGGTACACTTTTTACTGATTTATTTCTTATTTTATTTTGAGGCAAAATAATGTTGCCTTTTAATTAATATACATTGAAATACATTACGTGTCAGTCGTTTATTTAACAGTCGATAAAATATTGAATAGTTTGTACATACAAATTTCAGATGAGAATATTTTCTTGCTTCATACTTTAGAGCGTGATTTTGAAGTGGCTATTTTGGGGTTTTAGTTTTTTTTAATCAAGTCTAGGTCCATAGACAATAATCCGGACAGTTAGAATGTAATTTATTAGGTAACTAGGAAGCAAAGATTTGATTTTATTTGGAATAAAATCTTTGCTAAAAAGTTATAATTTTCCTGCTTTGACAATATTCCTGACATAAATATGTTTTTGTACGAAGATTTTCAGTTAGTCACGTTGCAGGTTCTGACCAGAGAACTTGTCTCGCGTGTTGTCCGCGCGTCGCGTCTTTGCCTGCCACCAGGCTCCGCATTCCTTATTCTCTTCTTGTTCTTTATCAAAAACAATCCCTGAGATTGGGATAAATATTCCCACAAACTACTTGACATTGGCGGAAATGCGGTGCTAACGCACAAGCAAAAAGTCCATTAATTATAAATAAAAAAAAAAAGATTTTCAGCGTTACAGTCAACATTTAAATGTAGCTACACACGACTGACTGATGAGCAGATCTGGTAAAAAGGCGAGCTTATCTCTGAAGATTATATTTACGTAAATTAAACTAATCCGTTACTATTTTTTAGATACGTACTAATAATATTATTTCAAATATTATTGATTATAAACATGTTACAGACATGTTGTGCTATTTCGAATCAAATTAAAGATTGAAAAATGAAGTCTCGGGCGGGACTTGAACCCGCACTCTTCCGAACGGGGAATTGCGTTATCTAATTTCGCCACCGAGCCAACTAGCCAGAGAACGAAATTTTCAATCTATTGCGTCTTAAGAGAACGAGAGCGTGGACTAACCATACTAACTAACTAACTATCGTTCTCTGGCTAGTTGGCTCGGTGGCGAAATTTTTCAATCTTTAATTTAATAATATTATCATTAAAACAATGAACATTACCATCGTTTTGAAATGTGATTATCCAAAGTACTTAGTTCAATACTCCTACCTAGAAAATGATATAAAATGTATGATCTCGAATGTCTGCCCACGCTACTTACTGAATAGGGATGTTAATACGGATATTGTGTAATAATCTTAGTAATGGAGACGATAATAATAAGAAAACCTTTGGATAATGATGTATAGAACAGAAAACGCGAACAAAATCTGTGCACCACCCACGATCAGAAGTGATTGAACCGTGATTGAACTACGTATGAACCGTAAATTTTGACTCATTTGGTATTGCGCTACCCTCGGTACAGCTCATGACAGCCGTTAGAGCCGTTTTGGCAGATCGCTCAACGTTAAAGGCTGTCAGTTACATAGAGTTTAGCGCGATGCGGAATTCAGTACAGTTGAATAGTAATTGGATTGCAATGTGATTAGAACTGAAATTGGATAAGAATAGAACTTCGATGTTTTAAATTAGCGCAATCGATCTCATCCAAAAGAACCTGGCGTAAGCTAAGTCAGCATAAATGCCATATGTTACAAACAATTCATACTAGGTGTTGCCTCTAGTATTTTCTTTTATTTTACTAGATCATTATCATCCTCCTACCATCTTCGAAACCGTATAGTTAAGAACTGTATTTATCTGACGAGGGATTGTGATTGTACCTCTCCGTAGGTAGCTGTGCGGTGAGAATTGGGAACAGTGCAGCCCACCTCCGCTCTGCCTATTCCAACACAATTAAGCGGCGGCTACTTGTGGTCAGACTATACTAGTCATTAATTAATACAGATCTTATATCGATCGATGATCGGAAATTTACTCAATAGGCAATACTGCAGTTGTTCTTTTACATACTGAAGCTATTATATGCATTTTCTAACGAACCGCTACGATGACATTTACTACTCTTTCTACTCTCTACACTTTTTAGAGCTTTCTGTGCATCATTTTACACGTGCAATCTGTGGGTGACATATTCTAAGAAATCTTATGGAACCCTTCATATCCAGTATAATAACGAGTTCAGGGTGCTGATGGGGATGCCCCGGTACTGCAGCGCCTCGGGAATGTTCGCGGCGGCGCACGTCGACTGTTTTTACACGACCATATCTTATATCGATCGATGATCAAAGCAAGCAAGCGCGCCGCCTGACTGATGCGCAGGGTGCGGCCCAGCCCCAACACCATCCTGAGCATGATAGTGGACAGACTGGACTGTCCCTACATTACGCACTGTAACAACATTCATGTCAATACTAATACTTAGGTTTAAGATATTGTTACTAACACGCTATGAGTCCCATGTTGCTCGAAATTTTTTTTTTTCTTCGAGGAGATCATTTAATTACACTTTCACTTCTGACGACCTGCGTGTAGGGTCCGCAATACCCAGCGGTGCACACGACTCGCCCGGTGAGCCAGAGTTGTATCGCATTCCGTGGTGTTAGCACACGCGTCGCGCATCACGTTTTAAGTTTAGCAGTGAATACACGTATAAGAAACGTTACTAGATTTGTCATATCTGATCCGGTATTGTTCGGATTTATATAAGCTTCGGATATAAATACGAAACTTGGTTCAGAATATCTCTAGCTAAATAGATTTGATTATAAATGCGTACTTCATAACGTTATGAAAATGTAAGGTGGTTCCGGTTCATTTATGATGTATGAAAAATGGGTAGGTATTACTAGGCAATAAAAGCTTTAGTTCTCTATTTTTAGCAGATTATAAAATTTGTAAATACGTTTGTTACTAGGTATGCATTTGATTTTCCGAATGTAAGTGTTATTAATACGAAATGAATACAGGGACCTGGAGTGCGATATTTAAAACTCACACGTTCCAATCCGCAGTAGAAAATGTCAAAATTACTATGGAGATATGAATCTTCCTACTGCTGATTTGACTTTCAAAAATTACAATCCAGGAGTGCGATTTTTAAAGTCGAATCAGCCTTAACGCATTTTTACAAATGCTGAGTCAAAGTATGAGTTTCAAAAATCGCACTTCTAGGGTCTTATTGTGTAACTGCCCGATTCAATCGATATCAAAACTAAATGCTGTTTTTTTGGCAGTTCTTACCGATTTTGCTTCTTGAATTGATTTTGCGGCTTGATTAATTAATTTCAGACAAGTGATATGACGATCGATCACAGAAACAGTAATTACTTAAAATTATTTTAATAATTTGCTTCTGTGATCATCATTTCCATTGACTAAAATTAATTAACTAAATATTAAGAAGCAGAATCGCTAACTACTGCCAAAAAAAACAACATGCCGATTTGATACCGATTGAATCGGGTAGTAGTGGCGTAGTAGTGGCGACGGGCTTACCTCCCGTCATACTGGATAGAGTTTCGGTACTACTGGTGAAACGTGGATGTTCTGAGGTTTCAGAATATCTCTGACTACCCCCTCCGGGAATATAGTCGTGAGCATATGCTTATATGCTATGCTGAATCGGGTAGTTACACAATAAGACTCCTAGTTTTGTTAACAATATAATCGGAAACTTACAAAATTAGACGTACTGATTTATGACTTACAGAGTGAGTAGAATCAACCAAAATAAATACGATGAACGAATAAATTAGTAACTTTTTGTAATTTCGCAAAATGATCGTACAGGAAGCAGAAATTTGAAACACGTCTTCACTAAACATTGGGCTAATGTGGTGATGATAATGAGTGGCCAACTCTCTCTGAAGAGAGTTAAAGTTAAGAAATAACCATCCTTCTGGCGCAGTCGGGTAAAAACAGACGGAATCGATAAAACAAACATAGCGCGCATAAAGTCGAGGTTATACATAAAGCTCGTCTCCTTCCTGTGTGAAGGGGAAGTATAACTTCGACTTAACGATATCGGGATATATGTATAATTATACCACCCGTCTGTGACGAGTTTAAGAGAGAGTTAGCTATGTTTCATGTGCGTTCTTAGGCCGTTTGTCCACCGCCGCCGTCACCGCACCGCACCCTCACCGAGAACGATATTATTTCGGGCCGAGTTCAAGATGACGTGATGGCGATCGTCGTCTACCGGCCCGAAATCGGTGGCTCAGTCCTAGAGCTTTGTCCGGGAGAACGGCGCGGTGCAACGGTAGTGTGTGGATAAGAACACACTTTTGTATTGCCGGTACATCGGCCAAGTCATAAAACCGTGTCGAGTTCTAGTTCGGCGGCCGGGATGACGGCGCTCGGGTGACTGACAAGCAGTGGACAGTCAACTTTGTCCTCGACCTTTAGGGGTCGATTTTCCTTTCTCAGTGCACCTCTACAGCCTCTGCAGAATATATATTCCAAATTTCATGTTTCTATCTTGACCGATAAAGGTTCTGCGTTGTTTGTCAGTCAGTAAGTTACGGAACTCTTTTATAAGTATAGATTTTTTTCATTGGGTTGATGGCATACCATTTTGTACTTTACCAACTCGGTGTATTGCCATTATAGATATCAGTATCACTAGCGTCCATAATAAGCTTAATAACTTACTTTTTTCAATTATACAATATTATTAACGCAAAACTAGAAACTAGTTTGTTTAGAATCGAGAGTAGAATCGAATTATCATGGTTTCATAATAGGATTTTTTTTTCAAAATATTAAATAATTTGTTTGTTAAATTTAAAATTTACTGAACTCGATCTGAACCTACGTTCGGACACTCTCACCCTACTATCAAAACAAGATTCTAAAAATGTATCCATGAGCACGTTAGTGCTTTCAGTCATTGCTGAAATGGTAAGAAATCATTTTGGCCTCAAATCTCAAAATGCAAATAAATTTAAATGTTATCTATCAAAATAATGAAATTATTGTTTCCATCTAATTATTTTGTTATAAATTAGTTGGGGCTTATGAGGTTTTGCGCTTATTCATTAACACGTTGTATATAGCATTTGTTTCTATCAAATAAAATACAATTGAAAAGCTGCTAAGTAGGTAGGTACTCCAAACGGTTGTTCTCCTATAGCAATCTCTTACATCAAACAAAATAAAACACCGTTTTCATTTCTCGTGACGTAATTGTTAATCAAGTTATTTTCCCATCGCTCTCTCTGAGAAATTAATTGTTTCTGCGACAAATTGTTGATGTTCGTCTAATACTTTTTTTGATGAGGGTCGTAGGAAAAAATATGAAAATATTATATTCTGATAATATATTCTGGTGATCGAATTTAGCTTTCATTACAATCGTGTGATATTAAACATGGATTCAGAGTGTAACACTAAATTGACATTTATCCGAAAAATTGTGCTTTGAAATCATTTTGAAAAAGAAAAAAATCGGGTAGGCTGTATCAGGAAGGCAACAAAAGTCAAACGTCAAAATTGATTTTTCAAAATATTATCACACAGATAACTTTTAGACGTCATGTTTTTGAATCTACCACCGCGTCGGAAGGTGTTCCGTTATAGAGAAGATGCGGCCAGCCGCAGTGCAGTTCGTGGAACGTCTTCTATATCCTCTAAATAATGGTGATATATTCCCAAAGTAATAAGCGATTTCGTCATAACATATTTGATTACATTATGGTTTTTGCAAGTGACCTCCTACCTAGGAACAAGTTGTTCCTAGCCCCCTAGTGACCGAAATGAAAGACGTTTTATGTCAAAAATCTTTTTTTCTCTTTGCTGCTTGTGATACTTACCCAATCATTTTGTATGTTTGTATTAACTTGTGATTTCTATAATATTTCAGGAATAAACACTTTTAAGTGTTGGTCTTCATCTTTGAGCATGGTCAAACCGACTCAGAAATAAGAGCAATTAAAAGTTACTTCGAAGAAAGACCAAACAAGATGTCAATTTCTTCCTCAGACACTAAGGTTATCGGAAAGGAGGGAACGGAAGGAAGGTCAAGGGAACTCGATGGCTTACTCTCCTTTCCAGACAATCAGCCTGTGATGACGTGTTTGTGTACCAGGAAAATATCCCCCTGTGGAAATACGAAATTCAAGGTTCCTCTATTGATAATGGAAGACATTTCGCCAGGCTAGGTGTCTGTCATGCCTGGAGTTGTTAGTTGGATCTTGTTTATACTGTTAGTCGATTAAAATTTATTGCCTATAACTTTATTGTTTTTAAAAATTGATTTTGGTTACTGGACGCATTTGCTTCGTTTCATAGTTAGTTTCGAATGTATGTAACTTCGATATTGCGATGTTAGTTCTGCGATCAATATTACTCCTCTGTTTATTCTGTTAATTCATAGGTTATTCTATCTTATAAACCTAAATAAAGCTAGTACTTTCCCTTATTGTAGGTAATATTAGGTTGTACGATTAAAACTAGCTTTAAAAAATAATAGTACGATATGGTTGCATTTTAACAAGAAATATGTAAGAAATTGAGCAGTAAAATTAAAAATTTGTGTTTTTTTTTGACTCAGGGTAATTACTTGTCGATGACTTTCAGAATACATTTTTCCAGAGA
Source organism: Agonopterix alstromeriana (assembly GCA_963924505.1). Taxonomy (NCBI): domain Eukaryota; kingdom Metazoa; phylum Arthropoda; class Insecta; order Lepidoptera; family Depressariidae; genus Agonopterix; species Agonopterix alstromeriana. The sequence goes on from OZ004667.1 coordinate 14,858,024, forward strand.
ATTCGAAAACTAATTTATATAATGGGCCGGCTTTTAAAATAATTAATTGCTATAAAACTAATGACAGATGAATGAGATTAAGTATGCAAGCACTTTTTAGAAATAACCTTTCTTTAGAATCACAATATGATTGATTTAATGAATTTTATTGTAATATTTAGGTAACATGAAATATTATATTTATTATACGTTAAGTACTAATTAGGTCATTCTAATTGCCAGATCAAATTATCGAAAATTTGCCTTATTTATACAAAATATATTCCAATCAAATGCTCATTACAATAATGTAAGATTATTAGTACATTAATATAATTGTACAGTCCTTATATTAATTTCAAATACATGTACTATAGACTTTGAAGATCAAAGACTAATTATGTAAGCCACGTCGTAGTGGTTTTAGGAATAATACTAATAATAGCTATATTATGATAGGTACAATACAACACTTTACTATTTACCATAAGCTTTTGATTGCAAGGAAAGATCATATAAAGAAGCAATCATCATACGTCACACTGAAGGGTACAGGTATACCCTCAGGCAGAGTATATGGGCTTCAGTCCAACACGCGTGTCTAATGCGGATTGGCAGACTATACTTACACTTCAGAATGTCTTCTTTAGCGTTTTTCTTCATTATGTTCTCCTTCACCGTTTGATAGCAATCTGTATTACGTATACAGGGTCCAACTTAATATGCTGACAGTTTGTTAAGAGGATGATCAGATCATCAAACTGAACAACTTTCTCTATGGGACCAAAGTAGAAAAAAAAAATCGGCAGTCCCATACAATTGGGTCGAGTAAGATTTCAGTTTAGTATGGAACCACAGATTTTTTTTCGCGATTTCGACATTGGTCCCATAGAGAAATTTGTTCAGTTTTATGGTCTGCTAATCCCCTTAAAAAAGTGTCAGCATATTAAGAAGGACTCTAATCGCGAAAAATTTATCTGTGGTCCAATAAATTCAGGTCGAGTAGGTTTGTATGGAACAGCTGATTTTTTTTTTCGCGAATTCGATATTGGTCCCATAGAGAAAGTTGTTCAGTTTGATAGTCTGATCATCCCCTTAAAATAGTTTCAGCTAATTTTGTTAGACCTTAAGTTAGAAAAATGCACTGATACATAGCATGTCGTCCGTGCGGATTCAAACCCTCATGATCTTCATGATTGAGTGTCCATATCTCTCCGCAACGCACCACTGTCTACTTCAGTAGAAGCAATTCATTCTCCTGTGGAACGAAGACCGAAGGGGAAGCAAAAAATGCAGCGCCTATCATACCCAAGTTCAGACTGCGGAAGTGTTATTCGCCTCATTCTGAAAAGTTTATGTTTAGAATAAGATACGGTTAAGGTCGCGTTTCTATAGAAGCGTAATGGCACGGAAGGAGACTTGGAGGAATCTAGACCGATTTAACCTAGGTTACAAATCCGATGGACTAGGTGTCTCATTCAAACATCTCATTACTCTTTTCCTGCATGTCCCAGCCTCTTAAATGCACCCGAACTCTTTGCTTCCGGCTTTGCCAAATCTGCTTTACCGGATATTAGCCTTCGATCAAAGTAAAATGACATAATTAGTGACAACACTTAGGCTGAGATTCAGAGACGATTTTGATGTCATAGTTCGAACTCCCATATGTCTAAATCCATACATTTTCGCCCTGCTTAGCTCGAGCTAAGACTAAAAAAATCGTCTCTGAATCTCGGCCTCATAATGTTAAGTACGTGTTTTCAATATATTAATTTGCTGAATATTTAAGCTGTTATATGATTATGAGTATTTTATAATGCTTGACTTGACGTGCCATGCCACCCGAATGTTTACTGCATGGATTGATAAATTAAAATATACTAAATAATTTCAATTTAATAACGTAATCTGTTAAAACACAATGATTTCGGCGAACCGTGCTATCAATGATAATAATATGTATCATTCGAAAAAAAAAGAATCAGCAACGCAATGATCATAATGCTTGGGTCTGAGGTCACTAGCTTATAGTTTGTTTGCTTTACTGTATGGTATCATTATTTTATTAAATAGACTATGTATTATTGTATACATAACTTTAGCTTAAGAATTTCTATTGCAATAGTTATTAAGTCGTGTTATGTTGTTGAGTTTCTGGCCGCATCTTCTCTACAGCGACAACACGTTCTGACGCGGTGGTAGCTTTAAAAAAGATTTGACGTTTGATAAGTGTGCTGCAAGCTCCTATATTGAATAAATTATATTGACTTTGACTTTGACTTTGCATGCTTCGTCAAATCAGAATAAGCTATTATCATCACATCCGCAGCATACTTCGTCAAAGGCGGTAATTTAAACAGTTAAAATGATCCGCATGCAAGTTTCGTCAAACAAAGAAAGGAAGAAAGAAACGATTGAAAGTTACCAATAAAAAAAATGTAGATCAAGCAATACATTATTCTCATAATGCAACCACCACGCAAAGGCATTACGTTATCACATGGCAATTTTAACGCAAAACGAGGCATAAAATTGTCCGCTCGAGATCCGAACCAGTTCTATGAAGAAAACTAAATGGCACTGAAATACAGCTTCAGCGTTTAACGAATTTATGAGCCAAGAGCAATTCTTGAATAAAGGATGGAAGAAGGAATTTTATTGCGGAGCTCTCATTTCGTGAGATTATACTTTTTGAGAGAACTTTTGAATTTTCAACCGAGCTTCGTGAGAAACTTAGAGTTCATTGTCCTTTCAATTTGGTTAGTGTTATTGTTTTGGTTGTATTTGTGCAACGAACAAAAGTTACCCTATTACATGCAATAGTCAATGGAAAGCACAAGTTTCTAGGATTCGGATCCTTCCATTAATAGTAAGTAACCATTATCCAGCCAAAACATGTTTTTTCCCCCAAATATTTTCAATGTACAGACACGCTGATTTTATAATTTTGAAAGACTTTGTTAGATAACAAAGCTATAAGATTTGAAGGAAGCTATAACATAAGGTAAAATTAGGTTCCTGTTTGATGTTATTTAAGAGAGATGTTAAGGAATAAGTTTATCTTGTTTATCTCTTAATCTTGACACGGAGCTTTGTTAAAAACATTTCATTTTTATTAAGGTGAAAATGTTTTTGAACGTGAACTTTCGAAACAAACAATATCCTATCTTTAACTTACTGATTACGATGCTACTGTGCGTACGCGTAACATGCGTGTATGCGTGTGTGCTTGCTTGCGTGCGTACATACATGCACGCGTGTCTATTATTTCGAATCATATTTAGATATCTGGTGAATTCTCATTAGCAATTACAGTTAAATTTGCACAAAGATTTCTTTACTAAAGTTGTATAAACTGTTTTCCACCCAACGCTTTCAGCGTCTCGCCACAGATTACTAACTTCGTAAGTCTCGCCGTTGCGTAGGCAACGCGTGCTTCGTCCTTATACACACATTTAGTATGTATAAGAACGAAGCGCTGCTTTGAAACAGGCTCTCTTTAAAATATCTATTTCTGTTTTTTCTAAATAATCTTTAAAATTTAATTCTTATCTGGAATAAAGTTAAGTTCTTCTTTGTTAAAATTTCTACGCTTGTAGTGTAACCAAATAATACACTTTCAATCATGTACGTGATGATGAAATATATTCGATACATGGCATCGTGTCTTGCTATTTTTTGAAGTTATTTAATGGTTAATAAAGAAATACCTACAATAGGTCCACTGTACTGCATACATTTTTACAAAACGAGCTTTCGATAAACCACAATAAAATTAATTGAGTTCTGAAAAACATATTAATCAATTCAATCGTATTTGTTTTGAGCTGAACACAAACTTTTGAAAAGTAATCAAAATACGTAATTAACATTTTGGAGTTTACTCGTATACTTTGGTTACACAAATAAACTTGGTTCAAGTACTGTTTTATAGGTATGTAGTTTTGTAGATGTTATTTCCAATATTTAACTTACGACCTCGAGTTTATCGTATCGCCATAGTTTCTAATGCGCAAGTGTTTACCTACTACGACGCGACGTACACCGAGCATTTTCTTTTTAAATACTGTTTGGTAAATATCTTAACCTCTCAAATTTCGGCTGTAAGATCACAAGAGATAAACAATAGGTGACTGCGACGAATAGGTCGCGACGACGTGAGAGTAACCTCTCACCACCACGATGACAGATCAAACTCAATGATGCAAAACCAAGACAAATCTGAACGTAGTTGAAAAACCCTTTTCAATATTTCGCAAGAGTTGCCTTTTCACTTATACAATGCTCATAACATCATAAATCCTTTAGACTTGCAATAAAAGTGGCGCCAAGACACATAAACAATGCCTGTGTCTAGAATTTAGCAACTGACTACATTCGTGTTAACATTGTTTAAAGTCAGTGCTCTTCAATCTTTGCCATATTATTGGCTCCTTTTTACCAGTCTATAACATGTCTATACGTATAGGCGTAATTAGGTAGTGTTGTAGTAACTGTCAACGAGCTATAATTTTTGAGTCAAAAAGCGCTAAATGTTGCGTCTTGCCTATGTTGGAAGAGGGTGAGTTGCGGGAAAAATTCTCCTAGTTTTTAGACACAACGTGCGGCATACAATTATCCTTGAACTTGCCTTCTGGTTTGTTCTTTATTCTACGATTAAAAGTATCGTATACTCTTGATAGCAGGTTGACTAACTCAGTTTGACGCAATTCCTTTCATCTGCTTTTGCACCAAGGATGTCGATCTGTCATGTTATGGTTAGGAGAGTTATGATCGATCACAAAATATTTGGAGTATTATTAATAAGCACGTATGGGATAATGTGGGATTTATCACCCTCGCCGGAAATCCGAATATTTGTGTAGTGATTACAGCTATTCCTTGATCATTGCTTTTCAATGAAAATCCCCCCCTCACTTTAATACCTGGATACGTGCTTGATTATCAATTATAAATCCTTGGAAAGACCCCTATGGTGCTGATTCTACAGTTTGACAACCGCTTTATTAGATAAACTGTTAGCGGCTGCACCGTTGAATGGCTCTGAACATGACGAAACTATGCGGAGCAACTTACTAAAAGACTGATCGACTTTGTAACTCGGTAACAAGGTAAAGGAGTGTGCAGGCGATAAAATATAGTTTACTGTCTCGCTAGCGTTTGGCTAAGTACTGAAAGTGTCAGCGTTAGTTTCGTATCTCTCCCGGTTTATTCTTGTTTAGTGGCTGAGGAGAAAATCTGCAGATATTTATTTATTATTTTTGAATAAGAATATACTTAGCTAGGCGAAGTGATGGCAGGTGAAATAAAGCTTTAAGAGGATAGATAGTCCTTACAGCGCGCTCCATACGAACGAAGTTTGATTATATTTTCAACACTAATCAGTGTCAATTACACTTTTAAACACAATCTAGAAACAAATATCTGTGCTTTACATTTGTCAGATTTCCGTTAAAATGGGTCACAGGGTCCTTCTTAATATGCTGACACTTTTTAAAGTGATGATCAGACCGTCAAACTGAACAACTTTCTATACGGGACCAACATGAAAATCGCGAAAAGAAATCAGCTTTCCCATACATTTGGCTCGACTAAGTTTGCAGTTTTGTATGGAACAGCTGATTTTTTTTCGCGATTTCGATTTTGGTGCCATAGAGAAAGTTGTTTAGTTTGAAGGTCTAATCATCCCCTTAAAAAAGTGTTAGCATATTAAGGAGGACCCTACATAATTTCAAAGTTATCGTGGCTCATACATACATATTTTAGACTAATCCTAGTATTGAAACTATAATATCATAACGAAAATCTGACAAATGTAAAGCACAGATATTGGTTCGTAATACGTGTTTAAAAAATTTCATTGACTTTTATTGGTTAGTATTGAATGTAATTAATTGTTTGGAGCGCGATGTAAGGACTATCCTCTTAACAGAGTGGTGGCCAAAATTAGGCAAAAGAGGAGTGGATTGTCCAGCGGCCAAGTTGATGAAATCAATAGAAGTGACGGCAGGACCTGGATGCGATTGGCACAGGACCGAAATGGATAGTAAAATGGGGAGGAGGCTTATGCCCTGTAGTGCGTGGATACGGGCTGATGATGATGAATACGAATATAATAAGCATAATTATATGCTCACGACTATATTCCCCAAGGGAGTAGTCAGAGATATTCTGAAAACTCAAAACATCCACGTTTCACTAGTACCGAAACTCGAATACGAAGTTGGTAGTACGAATATAATAAGTAATAATTTCAAAAAAATATCCACGATTTCACGTTAGATTCTCAATTATTAACAGAAACGTTTTTAATGCCTCGCGTCACGTATCTCTTTCTATTACACAGTGGTGCCGCTAGGTACATCTCGCTCTCTCAGCCGTCTGTTTTTCTATTCCTGGTAACTTTAAGGTTGCTGTGACTATAGTGCATACTCTAAATCTAAAGTAAAACTCAAAATAATAAAAATCGGTATGTGTCGGGTTCACTCTAAGGATCCCGGATATAACACAATTTTTTGTTAATTTTGTAAGGTGCTACAGAACCATCCGTGCGCGAGTCCAACTCGTACTTGTTTAAATAACATTAAGCAATAATAGGACTAAAGTATTTGCATTTTATTCCAGAAATTACTTTAACCTATTGAACCAATCCTTTTATAATCGGAATTGCATTTGATAGCGATCTGATCAATGGTCGACAAGCGACAGCGTTCGAGGTAGTAATTGAGTTTGCAAATGGGCACTAAACTTCATTAAAGTTTTAGCTTTACTATTTGTTTTATTTTGCACTACTTCTGCCTGCCGCCTCGCCTCGTTTTGTTTCAGGATAAAAAATAGTTGCCTTTTAATTAATGATACGTCCATCTCCACGCTGCGCTCGCGCTAAAGGCTATTTGCATAGTAAATTTCATGACGATTGGTTGAACGGTCGAGGCGCAAAATTGAGTCCGTATAACTAGTAGTGTCAATAAATAGTGCCTACGTAATTAGTGCTTAGGCTAAATAAATAGTGCCTCTGTACTTAACGAGATGTCGTTTTTTTACCTACGCTAGCTTGACGCCCACACACATACACAGTAGTGTACACATTTTCTGTGACAAAACAGCTTGCAATACTGGAACAATTTAACATACAAAAATAGTGCTCAAATAGTGCCCTAGGGCATTCCAAATCTCATGAGGATAGGTCTTCTGGGAACGGAGATATAAATATGTCTTTTGAATAAAACACGGAGCTGGCGTTGCGCTAGCGAACAAACGAATTCACACGAAATCGTTGCTTTAATTTAAGCTGATTTTGCCACAGAAAATATATATGCTACGTTGACGTCACGCTAGCGTAGCAGGTAAAAGATATCGATGTCCCGAAAAGAATAGAGGCACTATTTATTTGACGTAGGCACTAATTAATCACTAATTAGACACTATTTCGGCACTAATAACATCCTGATCTCTTTCACGTGCACGCTAGCTATACTTAAGGAACACGAACATTGAAATTAAAAAACTAAATTGTACATTTAAATATTAGTTAGTAGTAGTATTAGTAACTAATGATATGAATATCGATTTTCTTATTAATAAACTTTCAACTTTATTTAACAATGATATTTTACAAAATATCGTTGTTATTTGCCTACGAAGTAAATTAATCTGATTTGATCTTATCACAGATAAATATTATATTTTTAAACACAAGTGCATTATCTAACATCACCTTAGGTATGTAGATCTAATGTACCTATTTATTTAATAATTTTGTCAATTAAAAATATATTATTAGTCTTGTAAGCCTAAACTGCCTCCGTGGTCTAATGGTTAAGAGCATTTGGCTCTTGACACGGAGATCATTGGTTCGATTCCCACGGGGGACACCTAGTGATGTCAATTTGTGCGTTTTTCCCTAGTTGGCTAGGACATTGCAGGCCGAATCACCTGATTGTCTGAAAAGAAAGATGATTTCGTGCTTCGGATGGCATGTTAAGCCTTTGGTCCCGGCTACTATCTATCGTGGTAGTAGTCGTTACATAAAAACGACGTCAGAGGTTGTAAGGCGGTCTGAAAAAACTCTGACACCAGGGCTTGCCCACACGATAAGAAGAAGCCTAAATTTTCTTTTACGCATAAAAATACGTGCCATCATTATGTTCTAGTCATCGATTTGGCACCCATAGAACTGGCCATTTCGTAAGTTATACCTAATGTAAACATTTCGATAAGTATAAAAATCTAGGTATTTTCAAAACTATTTTGCCTTTTCAAATTGTTTGGCAATCTGCATGTCTAGAGGTTGAAACGAATTTCGCTGTCGATTTAGTAATGCTACTTCAATTCGACGAAATCTTTGTAACCTTATCGTACAGACTGTCACATAAAGAAATAAAACCACTTATGTGTTTGTTACGTATTCGAAAAAGAAAACCAATCTCGTATTCTTCCAAAGCACATAAGACGCAAAGTAAACAAGCATCATAGGAATACTGACGTGATGTTTTATTTATTAGTCTTTGACAAAATCGTCAATACTGTTACGTAACTATTGTGGTATAATAAACGCAACTGAACTTCCGAGACGTGAGAAGAAAATCTGAAACTGGTAAAGGCACGCCATCAAGGGCAAGGCGTGCAACTGAAACCGCTAAAATCGCAGAACAAACATTCCGTTTTAGTTCTGCTAAATTTCAAGCCAACGCTCTCCATTTTTAGCTTCCTTTTGCCAATCTGCTCTGGACCTCTAGTCCCTATTCACCGACAAGAACAATGTCGTCGGCAAACAGTATACACCAGGGTGCCTCTTCCTGTATGTCCATAATTAAAGCATCCATAATCAACAGGAAGAGGTAAGGACTTAAAGTCAACCCATGGTGCAAGCCTACAGCCATATTGAACTTATCGGTGGTACCAGCAGATGATCGGAAGCATATACTGGATCGGATGTACATTGCACGAATCAAGTCCATGCATTTTCCAGGCTCATCTTTCTTTTTGAGAGCCCACCGCAAAACCTCCCGGGGTACACCATCTTGTCTCCAAAAATCCGCAATCTTCTTTTCAATTATTCTAAGACGATATTTGACTGGCCAGATATACGGCGAGCGTGACAGCGTTCAGAGTAGTTTTTATTTAGGTCCTCTCTTGTGCAGATGTGCAAGGACATTCTAACAGGTGAACCATTGACTAGATAAGTACAATCACATTGTGTTAAGCCAGGATCCCTGTGCCCCCAAATTGCATAAATATAGTCTGCAACGGCCAACTTTCCGATTTCGAAGCCGATTTATTCCGCAATTGGCAACTTGAAAACACATTTTCAATCCTCCTCAAAAGTATAAAATATCAAATTTTCGTTTTTGTCTTCTTGTTCTTCCTGCCCTTATCCATTATTTGGGGTCGGCGCAATATGTCGTCTTCCTCCATTCATCTCTTTTAGAAGTAATTTCAGCACACACATCGGTTTTACACATGTCATCTTTGACACAATCCATCCATCTTTTCTTTGGTCGTCCTCTCTCCATGCCTCATCATATTTAACATTCCTCTTGTAATACGACACTCATCTCTTCTTATCACATGTACAACATAAAATTTAATGTAAAATATTGTAATTTTAACAAAAAAAAATTGTTTAATATCCCTCTCTTTTTTAATTTGTAGACGCCATCTTGAAATAATATACCCTATGTCACTCTCACGATTTTTACGAATCCAATGACACCCCATACGTTAAAATCCATCAAGCCGTTTAGGCTGTAGGCCGTGCCAAAGAAATAGACATACAAACATACATACATACATAGATACATACATACATACATACGCTCGAAAAACATAACCCTCCTTCTGTCGCAGTCGGGTAAAAAAAAAATACATTTCTGACTTCAAACTATTCAGTTACACCTACTTTGATATTCTTGTAGCAGCCTGTACAATATCTACTTTATATGAAAATCGTGGAGATACTCGAAAATCGTTCCCTTTTTTTCGCAGGGCAATAAATTGTAACGAAACGCAGTAATTTATCCTGTGGTTTGCCCACACGTGTGTTAGAGTCTGAAATATGTGTAAAGTAAAAAAGTTATGAGGTTAAAGCCAACTACTTTTTATACAAGGATTCTATGTATATTGAACTGTGTAGTAACTTCTTAGAAATTATAGTATACATAATCTTTTTCGTAAAGATTAATATGGTGAAAACAGCTGAAGATATTTAAAGAATATAGCGTGAGTCATTGTTCTGAAAGGTATTTCTTCGTTTTATAAATGTACTTAGTCCTGATTTACGTTATTTAGGTACGAAATCTAGCCTCAGGCCAAATCATTTGAATGTTGATTGTTATTGAACTTTAATTGCAATAAGTAGACAATATTTGCACTACTTTATCTATTAACTTCACATTTTATTGTTTTGTCTGAATGAATCAAGTTTACACTTGTTTTATGTATTGTGTCTGGTATATACGGGATTGAAAGGTTAACAATTTAGCTAACGATACTTAAAAAAACCGGTCAAGTGCGAAACGGGCTGCTCGCGCACCGAGGGTTCCGTACCACACCACCACCATAAGGTATGCCACCACTCAACAGATTGACTTAGAAAAAAGTTTTGTTTTATCCGGGACCTTTAGCGCGAAATCGACTCACACCTGACCGGTTTAAATTTTTTTATTGTACTGTATAGTATGTTCTATAATCACACCAATTTTTACGCTTGTACGTATTACCGTTTTCACGATAGAGCGAGAAGAAAAATCTTTGAAACTAGTTTCTTGTATGAGGACCTTCAATTTTTAACTTTTAGACATTTTTATTATTTGTAAACAAATCCGCAATAATAACGCATATTCTGTGAAAATTTCAACTGTCTAGCTATTACGGTTCAAAAGTCAGCCCTAAATAGGTAGGACGGACGGACGGACGGACAACGTAGGCTTAGTAATAAGAAAGAAAGAAAAGAAAAGAAAGAAAGAAAATATTTTAATAGGGGATAGGGATAAATTTTTCACCCTTTGGATACGGATTCTTCCAAAACAAGTGAGACGCCTTTAAAAAGAAAAACTGATACCCTAAGACAACTTTTCGAATTTGCCAACCATTTCCACTGATATAAATTAAAAGATTAGTTTCCTACAAGAAGAACCGAAGGAGCAACGTACTCTAATCTCATTCGCTTGAGCACAAAGTAATGTACATGACGCTATTGCGAACAAACAAATAGGTACTTTGGGTAATGGATGCTGATACTCTGAGGATTTAGGTGATTATGTCATGTTACCTAAAGAAAAAGCCTATACCAGTCAAGTCGCATTTAAATTAGGTTAGGTTGAGTGAAGAGGAGCTTAGTACGATTATGCTACAACTGTTTTATTCAAGAGATATCGTATGATAGAAATTCTTGGGTGATTCACTAATTTACCTGAAGTTCTTGATAGGGTCTATAATAGTGGGGGAACGAAATTGATCGACACATTGAGGGAATGTACTTGAGGAGCCATAGGTTAAATGTGATTGCCCAGCTCTCCAAAAAGTGCATGCGTGTGCCGTATTTTGGATTAAAAAGAATTAACAAAAGTATTTTTTTATCCATTTTTTATGATTTCACTAGATAAAATAATGGTGAATATGTGAGTATAAATACCAAAAATCGAAAACTATTTTAAATTCTTCTAAAACGAGAAAAAATGTTTTTATACATGAAAATACGTCACCTCTGTGACGATTTTCTATCGACTGAAGTAATACTACTCGTGTATTCAATTTATGATTTCACTAGATAAACTTTACAAGAATACTGAGGTATAACTTTCGTTTCAGTAAATTGTGGATCTAGACAAAAAAAAAAGATGCCTCCAAGGTTTTTCGTCCTAAGTTAATGCAAGTACTCACAACACGCAATACAAAAACCTTTCTTCCTATCTTTTTCCTTTATTTAACAGCATGATTTTATAACAGTGAATTAGTTTATCTCAATGAATCAAATTAAGTAATATCTGATGTGTGTCTGGACGTTGTCCTAAATGAAATAAAATAAGGATCCTCGTGTTTCCACCAATTGGTAAAGTACTAATGAATAACCAGATTCGATGTAACCAAATATTAAACAGCTTTTAAATCTCAATAAGTAACCCAAACCCACCTGCATGCTTCAATTTCGAGGCATGTATTGTACCCACTGTCCATTATAAGTGGCGACGGGCTCACCCCCTGTCACACTGGACAGAGTTTCGGTACTACTGGTGAAACGTGGAAGTTCTGAGGTTTCAGAATATCTCTGACTACACCCTCGGGGAATATAGTCGTGAGCATATGCTATCAGTAACCCAGTTTTTTTTAGTATGAAGAATAACATGTTTTATGCGACTGCGCCAGAAGGATGGTAATCCTTTTTAGGGCTCCGTACCTAGAGGGAGCCAACGGGGCCTTATTCATAAGCCTACGTTGTCCGTCCGTCCATCCGTCTTAGCTTTAAAGGGCTGTACCTGTTGAACCGTAACAGGTAGAGAGTTTAAATTTTCACAGAATATGTATTATTATTTTGAATTTTCTAACAAACTATAAAAAATACAAATTAGGGGGCCCATACAAGAAACGTGTTTTTTCTAGGTTTTTTGTTTTTGCTTGATCGTAAAAACGGTAATATAATACATACAAGCGTGAAATTTGGTGTGATTATAGTGCATACTCTAAGGTAAAAGAACAAGTAATATAAAACCAGCAATGTGTCGGGTTCGTGCTCAGGGTCCCGGAAAAACATTTAAAAAAAATATATTATATAGTGGTACGGAGCCCTTACAATGGAAGTAACTTTTAAATCTGAGAAAATAAATTCGCATTCCTTTGCTTGCTCATTGACTTTTTTAAAAGTAAAGTCCCAAAAGAAAAAAGAAAAGGGCAGTTTGAAGGGCGTTGTGACGGTTCTGAAGATTTATTATTTCTTCCTTATGCATAGATATGGGGATTCGGGAATACAAACGCAAGTTGCAATAAATATGTATATACATTATTCTGAAGATTCAGACAAAGAACAGAATTGAAACAAATAACATCTTATTTTTTGTAAGGGACACAAAAATAGAGTCGTATGCACAAAAAGAGAGTAATTTAAGAACCTAACAAAATTTGGACCTCTCAGAGAAAAATATACTTGATTGGCTGACCCGCATTTTAGTGTAGAAAATACATTTTTTTTTTCATTTTCCGGCCCATGTTCCTAAGGAAAAGTTGCTAAGTATCATTGTCTGAATAAACCTTTGACTATTTATATGTGGACTGGTTACGCGTGTAATTCTACTAACAAACATTTCTGCCACTTTTTGCGGGGGGCGAGGTAACATGAAATCCTCAACTTTGCATTTTATTCCCCATAACTTTAGATTCTAATTTTGAATGTTAAAAATCATGAAAAGTGGTCTCGTGTGAACCCCAAACGTTCTAAGTTTGAAGTTATTATTTCGCAATTATAGGCTGTCTCGTTTAGTGATAAGGTGTAAAATTTAATGTAAATGCACAAGATCAATTGTGCTTATACCATGGCAGAGGGGAAATGCTACCGCAAGGCTAGTCCTTATAATAATTAGTCAAAGGAATAGACCATTATTTTTGTAATCTAAAACTAGTGGTGTAGGTTGTAGGTTTACATAAAAAATAAATAAAAACTAAAAATGTGTCACCTTCAATCATATAGAGATGTAATAGCCAATTTGCTCTAGTTTAAGATCAAGGTAACCTAATCCTCTTAGGCTCTAGTTAAAATATTGTATTTTCAAAAAGAAACGATGCCATCATGAAATAATAATATACCCTATGTCACTCTCACAATTTTTATAAATTTAAAGACACCTCATATGTTAAAATCCATCAAGCCGTTTAGGCTGTAGGCTGTGACTAAGAAATATACATACAAACATACATAGACACATAAATACATATACAACGTGTTAATGAATAATCGCAAAACCTCATCCACCCCAACTGATTTATAACAAAATAATTAGATTGAAACAATAATTTCATTATTTTGATACTTAAAATTTAAAGTTATTAGCATTTTAAGTTTTCAGGCAAAAATGATTTGTTATCATTTCAGCAATGAATGAAAGCGCTAGCGTGCCCGTGGATACATTTTAGGAATCTTGTTTTGGTAGTAAGTAGGAGTGTACCTGTGTGGTGGGTTGAGATCGAGTTCAGTAAATTTTAAATTTTATAAACAAATTATTTAATATTATGAAAAAAATTACATATGTTGAAACCATGATAATTCGATTCTGCTCTCGATTATAAACAAACTGCTTTCTAGTTTTGCGTTAATGCATACATACGCTCGAAAAACATAAGCCTCCTTCTGGCGCAGTCGGGTAAAAAATAGATCGGTACCGTATTGCTGTCCTTATTGATGTAACCATATTTATGTTCTATGGGGCACACATATGTCAGATCAAGAAGCTCAAGTGTCTCCAACTCCATATTGCTATCTCATACTTGGTTACTAGCCTAGTCAATTTACGAGGTTTTGTTAGGAGGGGTGGAAAGTAAATTATGTAAGGATACTATAATGAGAAAAAAAAACGTTACGCAACACAGAAATTAAAATTTTAATCTCCCGGAAAACTTGTAACTTAATAATAATAATAATACCAATGCACTAATTTTAAGTAAATTAAATGATTTTTACGCAATAAATTAGCCATTAATATTTAAATAATAGCTATTAAAACGAAAATACTAATGTATTTTGCAGTTTTCTGCAAAAATATTTACTCCGTGTTTAAACAGAATGGTATAAGCCTTAAAAATTTGTAAAAACATTTTACCATCAGGTTTGTTGGAACGAGACAGATGCATAACTTTAAATTTCGGGCTGTTGCCGATGTGTTTTTTTATATTTCTCGGCTAAAATTGACTCTTAAATGATATAGCGAAAAAAAAGTATATTCTTAAGACACAGGTCCGGCACTTCAAACAACGTTTTAGATTTGACATGGTGACGTTCGCACGTTTGCGCACTCTGCGCAAATTATGTTTAAGGTTGACGTACTACGCATCGCATGAACATCATTATACATTTCGTTACTTTTTATAGTTCATTCTGTTATTTTCCAACGTTTATTTTTACTGAGAGGATAATAATAAAGTATATTTTATGTAGTTAAATCCAACGGGTGCGCGCGCCTGACTGCATTCCCTTGCTCCCCTCAAGATTCCCCAGAAAGTGTGAGGTGAGGTGGGGTATCTGAAGTCAGAGGGGGCGGGGAGTGGCCGTTCTGTATGTAGAACTATATACTATCACCTATTTTGTTAAATCGTAAATAAACAAGCGAAAATCCTAAGGCTTCAAAGTACTCATCTGTCAAAACAGTCGCACCTTGTGTACAAAAAATAGCGTCACTGTTTGCCCCAAAAGAAAATGAGAAACGGAAATTACACTTAGAACATGAAATAGCCACAAAACATCAAACAGAAAATGTATTTTCTAAGAGTAAATATTATGTGAAGACGTGATCGAAATAAAAAAAAACATTTGTAGACGTCGGTAGGTTTTCTAGTTTCAACACAGGTTGTTATAGAAAGCTGTGGTCATATCACAGACCAGTAAGAAAATGGTCTGTGGGTCATCATTATTTAAAGGGTCACCTTTACACCGTCTAGGATAGAGCGATGATAGTCCATACGAAAGAGAGCTAGCGACTAGATCACGAGGTGGCGGTTCGATTCCTGGCCTGTACCACTAAGTTCTTCTGAATTTATGTACGGTTGTATTTATCATTATCACTAGCTCGGCGGTGAAGGAAAACATCGTGAGGAAATCTGCATACCCGAGAATTATAAATAAATTGTTCGGATATATGTGTAAAATATGGGTGAGCTTGGGGCGAACACAATAGACCAGCAATGGTCGCAGTGTTACATAACGACCCTTGCTTGCAATAGCCCAGCCAACAATAATAATAATAGACCATCTAACTGAACAACTTTCAATATGGAGCCAACATCAAAATGACCATAGGGTAAAAGACGAGACGAATGCTTTACTCCATACTAAGTGGCGTACACCGGAAAAAGCTCAAAACCCCGTTTCATAGATGGCGCTGACTCCTTGCCCACGAGTTTCTACAAAAACAATTTCGAATCTACAACTCTGTTTAGTTACCTAAGCTACTACTCTTGCGTAGTTGGTTTTGTTCATAATATTGGAAGACTAATAAAAATTTCTTAGCGTATATTGGCAATTCGTCTACTCCCGGGCAAGGAGTTAGCGCCATCCATGAGCCGGGTTTTAACCTTTTTCTGGTGTACGCAACTTAGTATGGAGTAGGTATTGCACTCTTCTTGTATTATAACCTATGAAATTGCTAAAGAATACGGCTGTTCTATTATCTTTGAGTTAAATAGGTATTGCGGTTTTGGATGGAACAGCAGAATTTTTCCGCATTTTCGATGTACTCTCCATTATTGTAAAATACATACATACTTACCTACATATATAAGATCCTGCTTAATATGCTGACGGTTTATGAAGGGGATGATCAGATCATTAAACAACCTCAATAGGACCAGCAACGAAATCGCGGAAAAAAAATTGACTGTTCCATACTAAACTTCATACCTACTCGACCCAAATGTATAGGACAGCAGATTTTTTTTTTAAATTCGATGTTGGTCTTACAGAGAACATTTTTCAGATTTCAGATGATGGTTTGATCATCCTCTTCAAAAACCGTTAGTATACAGGGTGTTAGGGTAAACAGATGCATTACTTTAATGGGTGATTGTACCTATGATACTTGACAACTTTTCCTAAGAAACATATAGAAAATTCGCAAAAAAAAAAATTCGACGCTTCATACAAACGATCAATCATCTGATTGCATTTAGTATGGGAAGACCAACATTTTTTTTGCGAATTTCCTATAGGTTTCTTAGAGAAAGTTGTTCAGTATCATAGGTACAATCATCCTTTAAACTAATGCAACTGTTTACTAACACCCTGTATTGAGTACATGCAAATTGCTAAAGACTAAAAAGATAAATGAGTAAATCAAATATAGACGAAATATCGATGTCAGAAATAGATTTCTTGCGATGTTAAAAAGTGTCTGGAAACCTATTTTCTTCTCTAACACTAAATCAAAAGATAAGTAATTAGTATAATTAAAAAATGCTGTTTGTAAAATGAAATGTCCGCACTGTGAAAATTTTATGATTTCGTAGTTAATCTAGGAATTATGCAGCGGGCATTAAAGAATTCATTTGCAGTGCATTTAAAGTGCATTCTTAATCACATTTAAAGAGGATTGGACGGATAAAATTTCACGGGTGAAAAAATTGAAAATCCACGTGCTGAAACTAAGTGAAAATTTAATTTGTTTTCAATTTAGTTATTCGCTTTCAAATTTATTCACTAATGGCTTTGATCATTTTCATTTATTTGGCTACTATTTACTTTTTGTGTATCATACCGTATACGCTATTATTATAATAAGATACTAGAGGATATTCTAAACATTACCCAGACTTCGTTTGTATGCAGCGCGCATTTACGCATTCGAAATAAACTTCTCGCCGGATTGCCAAACCAAGGTCCTGGGTTCGAATTCCAGTTCGGTCATGGATGTTATATGGGGTCCTTCTTACTATGCTGACACTTTTTAAGGGGATGATCAAATCGTCAAACTGAACAACATTACTTGCCAGACAAAAAGTTTAAGTCCACTCGATGATTATATGAACAAAATGTATAGTTTTGAAAATGTTACACTATGTAATTCAATATTGTATTTGTAAGTGTACTTTGTATATTTCGTATTTTTTTAAAGATGTGTGTCATAGAGTTTCTGGCAGCATCTTCTCTACAATGGAACACCTTCCGATGCGGTGGTAGAGTCAAAAATGACGTCAGAAAGCTATCCATGTGATATTATTATGAATAAAACATTTTAAGTTTGAATATTTCTTGTACTTTACTATTTTATCTAAACAATGAAAAAAAATCGACTTCTTTTTTGTTACATACCATTTCAGCAGCACTTGTCTCGCGTGGTTTACGCGCGACGCATTTTTGCCTGCCAAAAGGCTCCGCAACCCTCAATCTCTTCTTGTTCTCGATCAAGAACAATACCTGAGATTAGGATAGATACTTCCATAAACTACTTGACACTGGCGGAAATGCAGTGCTAACGCACAAGCAAGAGCCCATTAATTATAAATAAATAAAATAAAAATAAACTCTTTCAAACAAACAACATGTCACACAAAACAACTCAAAATGAAATATTGCGGTCTGTCATTACCATAGTAACGAAGTGAACTCGGGAACCGTATTCAAGTGGAACATCTGTTTCTATGAAAGGGCTTGTCTATCGCTAGAGTATATGTCAGTGACTAGATACCTCAGAACATCCACGTTTCACCAGTAGTACCGAAACTCTGTCCAGTGTGACGGGGGTGAGCCCGACTAAAGATAACTATTTTAAATAAACACACCCGTGCAGGACAGTGGGAGGAAGACCACACTAGAATAGCTATTGTAGTTGTGACCTTTGACCAAAGTTTTACTTTGGTTGTGACCACTATTCATTTTGGTATTCCTTACTAGAAATGATGTTATGCTTCAAATTCTTTAAATTTGACTTTAAATCTAAAACAAGTCAACCATGTTAATTATTGGTACCAACCTGTTTTTTTCCATGATAGTACATCAATAAGAAAAATCACTTTGATACAACTTCGTAAACCAAATAAAATACTAATAAAAGTTTCTTTACAAACTCTTAAAAAAGGTAAAATATAAGGGGTCATGATCAACTTCAAACAAAAGCTAAAGATTTAAGTTAGTAACTTTTCTTTTGAAAGGGAAGTAGATGGGTAATTTTTTTCGTTTAGATCAGCTTATCAAGATTTAAGAGTATTTATGATCTAAAACAAAGGGAGGGTTGGTTTTATCTGTAAGCCACGTTGACTTTATCTACGTTTTATACCTATAATATTTTATTGAAATAACTTAAAACAAAGCCGTGGTATGGTGGTCTAGCAGAGAGTAGACTCGCCATCCGTGCAAGAAGCGACGATGACGGTTCGATCGCCGCTCAGGACATCTCGAATCAATGAGTCTGAGTTTTTATGAGTTTATGTACGAATTGTAGCACCATCGGATTTTCGGTGATGGTATACCTATATCGTGTCAATTTCATCGCCTATACGTAGGTATAGGCGATGAAATTGACAGTCAGTTTTCCAATACTCTTTATTCTCCGTTTCTTCGTGGGAGAAGACCCACAAGGAGAAGTCACAGACAAACGCCCAGGGTGCACCGGCCCATACCCACTGCGGTTTCCTCCGGGGTCCGGGCCCAAAAGCTGGTAGGCCCACGTGGAGATTTCCTGACTCAGTACCACGTATTAAGAGGCTTCCTTTATTAGTTTGACAACTATAACAATATTTACTAGTTATGCTAAAATAATGTCATTGGTTGTTACTTGTTACCTATTGGGTAAGCTAGCCCAAAGATCTATCGAGGCGGTTTGGTTAGGCGGTGTGTTTCAAAGATACGTTTTGATGTGAAACCACTACTGGCGCGCTTAGGTAGTAAAACCGACTCGTATGCCGTGACGAAATTATGGCATGACGCCGTTACGCCACGTTTGACAGCTGCGATTAGTTCGAAATCTTCGAAAAAAGCGCCCGAAATCGGGAGAGTGCGGTATTTAGATGTTTCACATCTATCAGGCGTTCCGCATCGCGACGGCCACTTTTTTAATTTTTTTAATCTTTAGTAAATACTAGCTGTTGCCTGCGACTCCGTCTGTGTAGTTACACAAATATAATTGGCGGTATGTAGGGTTTTCATTAAATAAAAACGTTCGTTCTGTTTTTAGTAAAACACATGGACCAGAATTGAGTGCTCGCGTATTTTATTGAAATAAAACCCCATACTTTGTTATGCACACACTTGAGGCAATGTGGTATGTTGCTGTTTGTCAAATACAGGGTCCTTCTTAATATGCTGACACTTTTTAAGGGGATGATCAGCCCGTCAAACTGAACAAAGTTTGCAAAAAAAAATCTGCTCTTCCATACAAAACTGCAAACCTACTCGAGCCAAATGTACAGCTATTTTTTTTTCACGATTTCGATGTTGGTCCCATAGAGAAAGTTGTTTAGTTTGATGGTTCAATCATTCCCTTAAAAAATTATCAGCATATTAAGAAGGACCCTTTATTCGAACAGCTAAATATCCAGGATAGCATGAGTTTACTATGAAAACCTACTTTGTTTGTGTACCAATTTGATTCCGCAGTACTTTTATTGTCCGTAAATTGAAATCGTTTTTTTTCTTTGCCGGTATATTTGATGAGAGAAGTAAATGACTACATGGACGAGTTTATCATCATATCAATTGCTACTAACTTATACTGAGTGGAACAAATCGAGATACTGATCCAAAAATGTCAGAGTGTGTTGTTTTATACAACCTTTTGGCCTAGAAATTATATTAGTTTTTTACTGTTTAATATTGAGGTTATCAAAGGAGGAGGAAGGAGGAATAAGGAGGAAGGAGGAAGAAAGGTGGAGGAAGGAGGAAGGAAGGTGGAGGAAGGAGGAGGAAAGGTTTAAGAGATTATCCATCGATAATGCATAGCTCACGACTATATTCCATGAGAGTCAGAGATATTCTGAAACCTCAGAACATTCACGTTTCAGGAGTAGTACCGAAACTCTGTCCAGTGTGACGGGGGGTGAGCCCGTCGCCACACGAACCGAGATCACCCACAAGAACACCCACCGAAAAGCCAGTGGTGTAACGAATCGTACATAAATTCCGAAAAACTCATTGGAGGTTCATCGAAAATATAACTCGAAATATGCCGTTATGTTTCACCTCCACCTGGTAAAGGATTTGAGTTACCTTTCTTTTTCTGTTGACACAAAGTTTTAACTCATTCCATATAAAGATACGCTAAAATACTTGTATACCTACATCTCGTATTCTTCCTGGACGGTTCCTACAACATACTTTAACGCTACCAAAGTGAAGGAGGTTGTTCTGTTTCTAATTTACATAACATACTCGCTAGATTTTCTTTTCAGAGGTGCGTCTTTTGTCAGAAAAAGAACAAGGTTTCAAGGTTTGCATGAAATAAAAACGGCGACTTGTTCTTTTGAGTTAGACATTAGGGGAATATAATTCGGAGCGCGCTCCATACAAACGAAGTCGGGTGATATTTTCAATACTAACCAATTAAAGTAAATGAAATTTTTCAGAAAAAATCTAGAAATGAATCTCTATGCTTGTATGAAGTCAGATTTTCGTTAAAATGTATAGTTTTAAAGTATAGTTACTAGATTGTTTCTGAAAAATTGCATTGACTTTAATTGGTTAGTATTGAAAATATCACCATACTTCGCGCGCTGCATACAAATGCAGCGCGCATTTACGCATTCGGAATAATATTCTCTTAAAAAACTCGTACGTGATGTTCAAGAAAGTCTGATGCGTAGGTATGTGAAGTCTACCAATCCGGATAGATCTTGAGAATAGGCCTGTATGGTGTTTGCAGGCTGATGATGATGATGATGACACGTTGTCACTATTTTCAATCTGGCAAATAAAAACGACGACTTGTTGTGCATAGGTATTTGAAATCTATCAATCCGGATTGGGTACGCGTGGTGAACTAACGCACATACACATTGAGAATAGGCCTGTACCGTGTTTACAGGCTGATGATGATGATGATGATGACGCGTTGTCACTATTTTCTATCTGGCCACCATACAATACCGCTCGTAATACAGTATTAAAACAGGGTATAGATATCTAATTCAAATAAAACTCTACCGTAATTACCTTAAAACCTACCAACTGTCTTTTAGCTTTCAAACACAAAAATCTGAGCAAACAAATAAATAAATAGCCATCTGTGAATTTCCAAAAAAACATCTTTAGTGCTGTTGAGTTTATAATACATTCCACAGAAAGGGTTTTCAGATTGTGCATTAGTAAATGCATTTAAATAATGTATACGTACGCAGCAACTGTTTTTACAAAAAAGACGCAGAGTTGCAAAAACAAAGAAACCACTCTAATATTTGTTTTGTACTACACCGCAAAATTATATTAGTTGCTGCTGCCCTTTCGAAATGCCGCTTGGGCTGCAATCGCGGTAAACATTAGGTGATTGAACCGTGACTGGACTATGTACGAACCATAACTTTTGACACATTAGGTATTGCGCTAATCGCGGTACTGCTCTTGACAGCCGTTAGAGCCGTTTTGACAGATGACTCAGACGTTAAAGGCTGTTAGTTACATAGAGTTTAGCGCGATGCCGAATTCAGCACAGTTGAATAGTAATTGGATTGCAATGTGATTAGAACTGAAATTGGATAAGAATAGAAGTTCGATGTTTTAAATTAGCGCAATCAGTCTCCAGAAAGACAAAATACATTTTATTGGCAAATATTTTTGTTTATTCAAGAGCAATTTTTATTTAATTCTACGTACTGGAAATACATGAAATTTAATGAAAAAATTCCTAATTGCAGTAGCAATTTACCTGATTGCTTTATTTTGGATAAATAAATACAAATATGTTAACTTTAATAAAGACAAAAGAAGACGTAACTAAAAACGTTAACGTTATGATTTTAACTGGACAAAAGCATATATATATTTTTTTTAAGTATATTATTTAATAACTCATCAAAAAATAGAAAGAAAGTAAAGAAAAGGGTAAAATTTTAGTTTTATTACTAAACACGATTTCTCACATACAACTGTGGAAAGGATGTTAATTACTAAATAACAATTTGGATATGTACAAGGCAGAATAATGTACCTAAATATGAGACTTAGAATTAACAGGAGAATCAAAGTAAAGATTGAAAAATTAAGTCTCAGGCGGGACTTGAACCCGCACTCTTCCAAACCGGGGACTTGCGTTATCCAATTTCGCCACCGAGCCAACTACCCAGAGAACGAAATTTTCACTCTATCGCGTCTTAAAGGGACGTGAGCGTCATCTACTGGAAGTTCTTACAAACTAACCAATTCACAAGTCCAGCATTACAACTTGAATTCATGCGATATAGATGACGCACCCTGTTCCAACTTAAAAAATTATTGATTATAAACATGTTACAGTCATAACTTCCAGTAGATGGCGCTCGAGTCCCCTTAAGACGCATTAGATTGAAATTTCGTTCTCTGGATTGTTGGTTCAGTGGCGAAATTTGATAACGCAATTCCCCGGTTTGGAAGAGTGCGGGTTCAAGTCCCGCCCGAGACTTAATTATTCAATGTTTAATTTTATTCGAAATAGCACAACTTGGCTGGAACATTTTTAAAATCAATAATATTTGAAATTGGAACAGGGTGTGTCATCTATATAGTATGAATTCCAGTTGTAATGCTGGATTACACAATATAGTGTGTAGAGAAATCATATTAGACGTGCTGGTACCGACAAAGCGCGGTGGTAGCAACCAACCTGCCCGCCGGGACCACTAAGCTTCCCTACTTCATAGTTTTTTCGCTATGACTCTTTTAAGAAAACGATCATAATCTAGATATCTATTAAGTACAACGGCTAAAAGAGAAGCATCCAAGTTGAGAACTTTGCTAAAATATCATCAGACTAAATTGAGGCGAGGTGTTCACCTAAACGACTACGATTAACTGGGAAGCCATTTTGCCAAGTTTAAATGGCGCGTTGAACTTCGACGATTGTACGAGTAAGGAACGAATGGCAGACTTGCATTGTACGAGTAGTAGAATGAAACTTTTCGATTATTATTATTCCTTTGGAAAGATAATACTTGTTCGAAAAGTAATTAATGAAATTAGAAAATCAGGCTATTTTATCTTTTTTTTGGGCGTGTGGGTTGTGAACCTACCTCTGAATTTGAGGATCGTTGATTGAAATCCTTCAAAGACGTGATGCTATAAAAATTTGGTTTACCCAGCCACTTGTAAGTTACCATAAATGAGAAAATAAGATTATTTTGACATAGGGGTAAGCTATACTTCTGTACTTACCACAATAATTTAAATTATCCTTCGCGAGCCATGTCTCGTGGACAAGCAAGCATATCTAAATATTTTGGTATGCTATATCGATATCTTCATTCACTCAGTTTAGACAAAATTTCAGAATTTGGATTTGACTAGAAAATCTTCGTTAACGTTAATACCACAGCATAACTATATAGCCTTCACAGTACGACAACGGATGTACTTACGCAGAGCAACGGAGGGGGCCTTGCGGGGAAGCGTGTGGTGGGGTCGCATCCCGATCTCTGTATGAAGAGACAGGGCTCCACTTCAACTGCTGCTGGGCAAAGGTATCACCGTCCATTCTCCAACCCGCCTTATTGTTTGTGTGTTATTCTTTTCCTTATCTCGGGATATAAGTGTCCCGGACCTTTGGGAGGCGTGCGTGGGGGCGAAACCAACACGTAGAGGCCCGTCGGGCAATTTGATCTAAATTGTAATGTGACACCAACCAGCAACTGTCCCAGTATGCACGATAGAAGTGCATCCAAAACAGCCCCAGGTTAGTGTAGGACTATTGTAAGATGTGGAAAGAAACAAAATTTGGGCTATTGGGGTGGGTGGGGTGCTAGTGGAACAGGTAACTAGGTTTTGAACGGATAGTCCCGTTCCTACCTGACCAATGTATTATTAGTACTAATATCAAAATTGGGGTAGTTTTCAAAATCCTTTTTTTCATCACGATTTATAATCACTCAACAGCATTTCCAGAACAAACACAAATCAGAATAAAATGCTTTTTCTCTATCAAATTGGAACAGTTTCAAAACTATACGCTGTTAAAATGTGACGAATTTTAGAAATTCGAATGTGAGAGCCAAATCTGATCAATTGATATTTGTGTCAGTCGATTGAATTGAATGTTAAAATTAATATCGTTGGTTCCAATATAGTACTTGCGGTAAATTCTGATATAAACAAGATCAGATAAATAAAAAACCTAATTTGAGGTGCTACGAGTACAATCGACTATGTCATTGGAACTAATTTCCGCAACATGGCGAGGTGTTTTATTATTTTTACGGAGGGTTATTTTTTTTTGGTAAGTCTTCGCAAAGAACTTGAAACCAGAAGACGATTATATGTTAAGCTTCAGCTTACTCCGCATGTGATTTTTAATTTTAGTCCAGTGGACATCCTTCATTTCGTCTTATCTTATCATAATCGCTGATCATATCAATATCCTGTTGCGGCTCTCATCGTACATTATTGTGCGCAAAAAAAGAGAGCTCAGACGCGACGTTGAAATTCGTGGTGTACCAGATAGTCTAGTATGGCAGCGCGTTATAGCACTGTTGCCTTTTACCTCTCTTCATGTTTCCACACAATATGTGTCACGCATGAGTGCGTGAGTGCTGCATGTGTTTCTTGCTCGGCTCCCCTAAAGTGTCCCCAGAAAGTACAGGCCCCAAGGTGCGGTGTCTGAAGTTAGAGAGGGACGGAGAGTGATAGTTCTATATATAGAACTATATATATTTTTGTTTTGATTCTGTGCTCTCGGGCACCGTTGTTGGTCTCTGCTCTACAAATTGGTTACAGACAGAGCTCAATCAATCTTCTTATATTTTTCCGGAATTTGCCGCCCAATGTAAAGTGCCGCCCGGGGCATTAGCCCCCTCCCCCTCTCCTCGCTTTGCTACTCATGTGTACAATTGCAAAATTTACATTTATCGATTATATTACGTATGAATTTGCCGCATCTCTCTTTGGTTTTATATAAGCAAACAACTCTTCTTTGATGACGTTTTGTTTCTCTCAGGAATAAAGTGCTCCAGTAAACTTTAAAATAGAGTTGGTATTTCTGTGTGCTTTATCTAAAGTTGTTATCGTTTAGTTCGAGGCAGAATGAACGCTTGTTTATTCAGGAGACTTTGTGGGGAACTTTAAAAAGGATTGAATCAATTTTTCACGACGAACGGGATCATTTGCTGAGCTAGCGTTTAATAATTTAAAAGGTGTCCGCTAAAGAACTTTACAAAAGCAAAGTGAGAAAATGGAAGTTATGCATTTGTGTTAAGTTTTAAATCAAAGTGCTTTTTCTGAGAGCTAAGGTAAACAAAAATGTTTATGTTTCCTGTAGTACTTTTATTCAGGACTGTTCACCTTTTTCTTTTGATTCTGGGTTCTGGTTTAATATTACATAGTCGAATGCATGACTGGTTAAGTATACAAGGTGTTACAAAAATACAAATAAACATTTAAGGTGGTGGTTTAGATCATCATACTAAACAACTTTCACTATGGGACCAATACCGAAACTGCGAAAATTTAATGTTCCATATTAAATAACAAATCTACTCGAGTAAAATGTATGGGACAACAGAATTTTTTTCGCGATTTGGGTTTTGCTCCAATAGTGAAAGTTGTTCAGTTTGATGGTCTGAACAACCCCCCTAAAAGTTTGTTTTACTTTTGTAACACCTTGTATAAGCATAGAGTGCGGCCATAGATTAAAGATAAAACCTAGATGCAGAGTCTCATAGAAAATCTAAGCAATATTCAGCTAAAAAAAATGTCTCGTCCTTCGACCCATGATGTTCCATAGCAAATTTTTGCCCGAATTAATATATTTACTGGCAGCGAGATCCAGATTAAGACAAAAGTGTCCTCAGATGTTGGTTTTAATGCTGAAATTTTTGCAGCATTGAATTTGTTTTCCTTTGAATTCGGCTTATGAAGTGCCTTATATGGGGCCTGTGTATGCTCCAAATATAGGGTCCTTCTGACGGTTTTTAAGAGGATGATCAGACCTTCAAACGGTCCAACTATATTTATGGAGAGGATGATCAGACTATCAAACTGAACAACACGTTGATTGGGGTTACGCGATTACAAATCGCGTAAAAAAATCAGCAGTTTTATACTAAACTGCAATCCTATTCGACTCCAATATATGGGACATCAGAGTTTGACAACGAAAGTTGTTCAGTTAAATGGTCTGATCATCTTCCATCTTCAAAATCGACAGCATATTATGTTGGACCCAGTATAGAATGACTACAAAAAAACACGCCAGGTGCGTGTTGGGCCACGCGCAGTGTAGGGTTCAGTAGTTGTCCGTCACAATTATAATATTTGGTAATATGAACAAAACTTAACAAACATTTTCACTTTTAAGCTTTATAATAAATAATAATAATAATAATAGCCATTTATTCCAATAAATTAGTATCTACCTATAGTTACATTTAATTATCTACTTAACTAGGTGAATTATAAATTTTTAATTAAATATGTGCTTTATGGATCCCTAAATCTAAAAATGGTTTTCTCACACCCGTGACGAGATGAGACGAGAAAAAAAATGCGTCCCCACTTTATGTGTAGGCGAAGTAACCTATGAAAAATGTTTTTCAAGATTTTATTCTACCACTTTATCGGCAATCAATATGTATACCTATTCCAAATTACAGCTTTCTAGTACTAAGCGTCTCTGAGCTAAGCCGCAGACAGACAGACGAACTGACATGGCGAAACTATAAGGGTTTCTTATTGACTACGGAACCCTAAAAATGGAATTTGAATAGCATTTTAGTTTAAAGTAGCATGACAGACCTTTTTCCCTCCTGCATGCGTCAATTTCGAGGCATGTATTGTACCCACTGTCCATTATAAGTGGCGACGGGCTCACCCCCCGTCACACTGGACAGAGTTTCGGAACTACTGGTGAAACGTGGATGCTCTGAGATTTCAGAACATCTCTGACTACCCCCTCGGGGAATATAGTCGTGAGCATATGCATACATCTACACTAATATTATAAAGAGGAAAGATTTGTACCTATTTTTGTATGTTTGTAATGAATAGGCTCAAAAAGTACTGGGCCGATTTAAAAAATTCTTTCACCAATAGAATGCTACATTCTTCCAATTTGACATAGGCTACATTTCATTTTGAAAAAAATTAGGGATCCTTGGTAAAATAGACAATTGTCTACCCCGTGCGAAGCCGGGACGGGCTGCTAGTATTCTATAAAACGCTATTAATTGTTTCCGTTCATTTATTAACGTTAGTGTTAACATCGAAAAAGCAATATTGACTACGTAAATAAAACTAATTGCCCATTGGAAACATGGTGCAGTTTTCACTTTGCTACAGATGACAACGATAAAGTACTAGGTGACAGTTTTTAAGTGGAGGAAATTACAGTTTATCCCCCGCTAAGCTCCATAATGCGGACATAATTTGAACTTTATCCGCCTTGTAAGTTTTTATCACTTGGTTAAACTTTAAAATGATGCTTTTATAAGAAATTGTACAATGCAGTAATGGAAACTTTTTTTTATTTATAATCAATGGACTTTTTGCTTGTGCGTTAGCACCGCATTTCCGCCAATGTCAAGTAGTTTGTGGGAGTATCGATCCCAATCTCAGGCATTGTTTTTGATAAAGAACAAGAAGAGATTAAGGAATGCGGAGCCTCGTGGCAGGCAAAGACGCGACGCGCGGACAACACGCGAGACAAGTTCTCGGGTCAGAACCTGCAACGTGACTCCAATGGAAACGTTTTTGTTTTTTGTTACCTCAGAATTAGCATAGCATATACTCACGACTATATTCCCCGAGGGGGTAGTCAGAGATATTCTGAAACCTCAGAACATCCACGTTTCATCAGTAGTACCGAAACTCTGTCCAGTGTGACGGGGGTACGTTAGAATTAATCTCACTTAATTAGTGAAAGTCAGGTAACTGCTTCAGTAGGAATCATTTAAATATGTAATATAATTTTAAAATAGTGAATTTAATAAAGAACACAATAAAAACTATATGAGACGAACTTACTTAGACAAACAGTCTTTCTTGATGA
The DNA here is from genome assembly GCA_963924505.1 of Agonopterix alstromeriana. NCBI lineage: Eukaryota > Metazoa > Arthropoda > Insecta > Lepidoptera > Depressariidae > Agonopterix > Agonopterix alstromeriana. The sequence continues at coordinate 14,886,856 of OZ004667.1, forward strand.
AGCACATAATTATAATTAATATTTTACAAAAATTATAATTTACTCTTATACAATAAGTTTACATACAAATCGCATTTCATGTATATATACAATTTTAACTCTATCATACACTTAAACTCATTGTCTAAACATAGTAATATACCTATAATATCATAGATGTGAACAGAAGGTACCAAAAAGATATTAAACCGGCCGGTGCGAGTCGGACGTACTCGCGCAGCAGGATTCCGTACCACCACAAAATATATATATTTTTTAGAGCATTTATGTTTTTAAAATGTTTTTTGTATGATTTTTTTCTCAGTTCATTCGTATTCCTCTCAGCATACCCTTTCATTTGATACAAATATCATGAGAGTGCACAAATAGCTAGTCCACTATCTTGGGACATCCGCCACATTGGATTTAGAATGACGTTACTTAGCTTACCATGCATTGTCATCCAAACTTAACCTGTATGCACAATTTCATCTCAATCGGTTGATGATAACTGCTTTAAAATTCAGTTGCAAGATTTGAACCGAACATACATGCATACAATGTTTGTACGAGTACATTGCAAGTTAAATGAAAGCTTGCAAAATAAAACTGGTGGACAACGGAACCCAAGGTACCGTTTTCATCTTTTAGGTAGGACAGTACACGAAAATAGATTTAATTCAAAAACATGTCCTACAAAAGGTACAATACAAATTCATTCATTATGGAACTCCGAACGCGTTTCTAGACGTAGAAAAAAATACTAACTGAAAATTCAGTAGCTCAACAGAACACGACGATATGTCGAAATTCGAACCCCCGCTCGAATTTATTCGACGACGCCTATAAAACTGGAATGAAATCGTCGACAGTCGGATATAGTCAAGTACTCAACCAATGGGATCTTACGTAACGCAGAGTTAGCCTCGTAAAAAATAGACGATCGAGGTAAAAATATGGGGCGAAATTACGCGACGAGCTAAAAAATTTCTTGTAAATATTCACTAGAATTAAGAATCCTTTTGGATTGTGTTTAAATTTCAGCTGTGAAGTTTCTTTGTGTTTTGTAGATTTAGGAGTAGTGTAGGCGGACGGTTTGTTTAGTACTGTCGCTATTACAATCAGTAAACATGATCAAGTGTTGAGAATTTTATATACAAGGTGTTACAAAAATACAATTAAATATGCCGTTTAGACCATTAAACTGAACAACTTTCACTATGGGACCAATAACGAAATATCAACAAAAAAATCGGATGTTCCATACTATATTACAAATCTACTCGAGCTAAATGTATGGGACAGCTGTTTTTTTTTCGCGATTTCGATTTTGGTTCCATAGTGAAACTTGTTCAGTTTGATGGTCTAAACAACCCCTTAAAAGTTTTAAATGTTAATTTTTACTTTTGTAACAGATACGAAAATGAGATTTGTTACGATAAAAACTATTTTTTTTTTAGTTTGTTAATTTCAGACAATACAATTGATTATGATACAGTAAATTGAATTGATCACAGAAACAAACTATTACTTAAAATTTCCTAATACAGTCATAATAAATTACTGATTTTGTAACCGACGTAATCGAAAACTTACACAATAGCCAGGCAGGTTGTCGAAGATAATTTTACTTATTTATTTTCCAAGTGAAAAAAAACGACAGGCTAAGATTTTTATTAAAATTTATTGTAAAGTAAAAACGAACAACTCATTGTACTTACAGTACTTAGTACTGCATATTTCCGCTGTCGACTGTCGTTAATTTAACACCACCCTAATGAAAAACTGCAACGAAAGTCACGACAAATTGAATTCGGACATCAAAGGGGAACATTCTACGCTTTTATCAACCTGTTACTAGACGAAGATTTCCTACACCGGTTTGTGTAGATAATGACACATATTCCAGTGCAGAAATGTCTTAGTTAAAAACCGGCCAAGTGCGAGTCGGATTCGCGCACGGAGGGTTCTGTACGACCATTCAACGTAACCAAAAATTTTGTTTTTTCCGGGATCCTTACCGCAAGTCCTACACATAATTAACCGGTCTGACAAAATTAACTGAAACTATATAAGGGGATAATCAGACAATCAAACTGAACAACTTTCTCTGAAAGACCAATGTCAAAATCTGTTATTTCATAGAACACTGCAAACCTTCTCGACCGGAATGTATTGAACAGATGATTTTTTTTTCGCGATTTCGTCGTTGGTGTTAAAGAGAAAGTTTTTCAGTTTGATGGTCTAATATATGCTATCAATAATTTGCGACAGGTCTATAATACGATAATTATATCTATAGTTAAGTTTATACAGGGTGTAAGAAAAAGTATGACTAACCTTTAAATCACATACTCTACCCATCAAACTGAACAACTTTTACTGGAGAAAAGCTGTCAGAACAAAAAAAATATCAGCTGCCCCATACGTTTGAATCGAGTAGGTATTGCAGTTTAGTATGGCACATCTGATATTTTTTTTGTACTAATCGGTTTTCTCTCATAACAAAAGTGGTTCAGTTTGATGGGTAGAGTATGTGGTTTAAAGGTTAATGATACTTTTGCTTACACCCTGTATAGGCGTAGAAAATTTACACTTCTTTGAAAAAAAGGAACAAAATAAGTTCACGCACAGACTATTTCGGAAATCTGTCAAACAATTTATTTTGGAAGCATATTTGTAAATTTATCGCCTAAACCTAGAGGCCATTTGCAAAATTTATAGCTCCAATTTGTCACGAACGCGCGATATATTTCGATTTGTTGGTGTCAATTATTTGTGCAACAAGCTATTAAGTATAACTTATTGTTATAGTTATATCATGACATTACCCTCATCGGAGGCAAATTACTAGTCTAACGAAGTTACAATTTATTATATTAATTAACTAATCCAAACAAAGACCCTCTTTACACATAGGCTTTAAGTAGAATATTAGGCACATTTTCAACAGCCTGCATATTTTCAAAACCAAGTAGGGTGGAGTTGCGTAGTTTGGACCGGCTCTTAAATCGTACCATCCGAAAATCTTCTGAACCATTATAGGTTTTTATGCGTTTGTAATACCAATAAGTATTGCTAACAAAATCATAAAGGTGAGGCCATTTTAGATTTGATGTGGCTGTAGAGTCATTTGTGGGAAACAAAAACCTTTTTTGCGTAGTCCTATAGTAATTTTTCGGTGATTTACCTAAGGATTCCTTGCGGACACCGTATATACCTGTTAGTATTGTACACATTTTTGGAAAGCATGCATACTAACATATTTTTTGGTATGGAAATGTTATATTTAATGGACATGGTATAAAAAACCGACTGAACTGAAATAAAAAAAATAGTCGATTGCCTAATTTGTACCTACCAATTCAGTAATCCCTAAATTGTACCAATGCAATATAAGACTGGGCTTTTTGCCCACCATTTTATTTAATTCTTACTGAAATCTTTCCAGATATTTTCGAATGAGAAAAAATACTAAAAGTGGATAACAATAACCTTAAATATAGTTGAAATCCAGTGGCACGGATTTCATTTTCAAATAATTTAGGCCTTACGTATATACAATATATAATAATGTCAAATTCAAACAAGTATGTCAAGGAAATCTTGGCAGACTAGCAATTCTGATTAAAGATTGCCAAAATCTTTCAAGCTTTTGATCTGCTAAACATGGAAAAATACTATGTTTTACTATGTAATAATAATTATGTTTAGCGTAAACATATAAGTACATTTTAATAATGGCTTATGATGTCGCAGAATGATAAGTAATAATTAAGATAACAGTTGAGGTAGAAGAACCTATTACAAATTTTGAAAAAGCATCTATTTTTTGTGTTCTTATGACATTTTTAGACTAATTTAGAAATCAAGGTACAATTTAGGAAGCCTGTGGTACGAATAAGGAGACCGGTTTCCTAAATCGTACTTTTGGAAACGTTTTTTAAAACGTAAATAAAAGACATCCGTTAATGTTTCTGTTCTTTTTGAGTACTATGAACTGAAGGCCAATAAAATAAACTTTTTATTTTTAACAAGCATGTTCTCTTGATTACTATAGTTTTTGTGAAAACTTATGATAAGCACTAGGGAGTTCAATTTAGGCAACTTTACCCTACAGGATTTTGATTATTTTTGAAAAAAAAAATATTATTATTGATCTATTCTTTGTTGAAGTTAAGTATCACACCCGAAACATTAGGTGCCTCAAAAGTCACCCTAAAAAAAGTAGGGCTGTGCATGCTAAGCCAGAACTATCCGACTTTAGTAAGGGGTTCGTTAATTAGGGTTGCCAACTGTAAACAGTTCTACAAACGTATCTCTGCTCTCTACTCTTGAAATGTAAACGTTCCAACTAATTATAAGACGGTGGACTTTGGGGTAAATATTGTATAAGCAGGCCCTATTTTCCTTCGTAAAAGTTTTTCAGAGAAACTACTGAGATGACCTTTGGTCCTGACAAAGTCGCAAGATTGTTGCAGACTTGAGAGACTCTAGCTAAACAATTACGAACTCTGCTGTACTTAGGCACTTGGCCAAAAGAGTTTATGTACCTACCTTCAATATTGTGATTTTGGTTTGTATTAAAAGCCTAACTATAATAGCCATGGTTCTATACAGGGTGTAATCTTAAATGCATTATATACTTAAAAGGGTACTTCAGACCATCAAACTGAATAACGTTCACTGTGGCTCGCATTGAAATCGCAAAAAAGTATGTATTATTATTTAACTCTTTATTGTACACACGGAAATATACATGAAAACAGCATAATAGGCAATTACAAAGGGCGAGCTTATGTCTAAAGAGATTTCTTCCAGCAAATCCGTGACAGAGAGAGTATACAAAATGAGGCAGGCATAGTGTGCACATTTAACTAATTAATCAGTATTTAACACTAATAAATACATATTAAATAAAGATATACAGGTATATGTTATCTATGGAACAGAAGAATTTTATTATGATTTCAATGTTGGTCCCATAACGAAAGTTATTTAGTTTGATGGTCCGAAGTATCCCCTTTAGTATGCAATACATTTAAGTTAACATCCTAAATAACAGTTATAGACTAATTAGACGATTTCAAGTAATTATGTCAAACTGGCTTATGCCCGCGACTTCGTCTGCATCACCTGTCATCGTAGCTAATATAAAGCTTTTAAACACAAAAAGTTTTCTCAAAATCGATCTTGTCGTTTTTGCGTGATTCATACAAACAGATAAACAAAAAGTCCATAAATCTGTATTTTGGGACATCTAAATACCATATCGATATTATAACCTTTTGTTTCTGAATACACAATTACCTCTACTTAAAAATAGTTTCCACAGATTATTCTTTTTTAGTCGACCTTACTAGAAAATTTTGTTGTTGTAATTATACATATTTTAGTTACATCGACAAGAATTATTACAACAAAGTAAAGTCAACAAATAAATAGGGCTGGCACAAATTGTTTGCCACAATGTACATACAAAGTCAAAGTCAAAGTCAACGTCAATATAATTTATTCAATATAGGAGCTTGCAGCACGCTTGTCAAACGTCAAAACTTTTTTAAAGCTACCACCGCGTCGGAACGTGTTGTCGCTGTAGAGAAGATGCGGCCAGAAACTCTACAACATAACACGACTTAATAACTATTACAATATATATTCTTAAGCTAAAGTTATGTATACAATACTACATATTCTATTTAATAAAATAATTGATACTATACAGTAAAGTTAATAAACTATAAGCTAGTGACCTCAGACCCAAGCATTTTGATCATTTAAATATACACACTTCTGTCATAGTTTTATAGAAGTGTAGACTAAAGTAGATAGACACAAGCAAATGTTGGCTTTTCGTCACATTAATTTCATGCTATTCGCAATACTCCAATGCAATTGATGCACTTCCTATCGTGTATTGGTGGAAAGTAAATCAAATTTCCAATACGCAGCGCTTTGCACTACGTAATACATTGTCTGCATATAAGGCTTTGTTCATAATAGTATTTTACACGATACAATATTCTGACAGGTGATAAAATCAATACAGGCCGAGCGGGCGGGACGCAGAGTACAATGTGTGTACACGACCTATATCATGGACGGCTATAGGTACGTACCTACAACTGCAATAGTGGCGTGTGTACACGACAAAAAACTACTATATTCGGCGCTTAAGGCTCTACCGCTCGATTTTAGCGTAAAATTGGGTAACTTTTTAACCATTTTATACATTAACTATGGAACTTTTTAAGAACAAAACAAAACTGAACAATCTACAGGATATGAGAAGTGATTTGGTTTTTCTCGAACTCTATTTTAATTGATAAAACTAGAATAAAAAGGAATCTAAAGTCACCCCTTTTTTTCCAGTTGTAACCATTTTCACTCTTACATCGTTGAACAAAAGAAAATAAAAATTTACAACATAGAATGACTTGCTTTCTTTTTAATTTTCTAAATTTATAATAATTATTTTTATTTTTCAAAGAAAACGGCTAAATTCTAACCGAACCCGCTCGCTCGTTCACATCGATTAGTATGGAGACTCGTGTTCCCGGGCGGATCCGCCTTAAGAGGTCTCCTTTGGCAGAGTGAGTCGCCAGAACCCTTAGATCGTTTTACAAAGGAGAGCCATCTTGATTTTTTATAAGGGAGGGAAGGGGTCGGGTCCTTTGTCAATAATAATGTGTTAATTGTATAACAGCCCTCGTTTAGGATCACTTTCGAATAAAGCAAAGACGAGGAATACCTTTATGGAATACTATTTGCAGCATTTCAGATAAAAAGAGTTAAAAGGAAAATAATTAAGATTTTTTTTTTTGTAGTATTGGCTATGCGGCGGATTTGGTAGCGGGGATCGGTGAGATGGTCACGGCTACTATCTCTGGTGATAGTAGTCGTTAAATTAAAACCACGTCAGAGGACGTAAGGTGGCATGGAAAAACTCTGACACCAGGGCTTCTTGCCCACACGATAAGAAGATCCGATGGTCTGATAATTACTGAGATTAACCGACCGGCTTAGAAATTAATCCGTAGAAAATCAATTTGAATCAATACAACGTTTTCACAGGGATTCGAATTGATTTCAACGATTGATTTTCTTTTTATTTGATTTGTTATTCCATTATCATCCACTATAGTAGAGTTGGAGTTGGACATTTCTTGTTTTCCGAGGTTTTAACGTAATCAAAAATGAAGACGATTATGATATTAGCATTTATAGTTATTGTTAGCTACAAGGTGGTCAGATCAGATATAATGCCGGATAAATTACGTAAGTAGGTTTTCGTTTTATTAGTACTTAGCTTTTTGCTTCTATAAAGGTTTCTTTTAAGTGTTTCGTACCAAAATGGAAAAGCGGATCACTTATGGAATTACCTCGGTGTCTGTCCGTCCGTCTGTCACGGGCATTTTTCGTTAGACCGTAAGACACAGGAAGCTAGAACTTGGTTCAGTTATTAGCAATTAATGGTCCAATGACAAATTATGTCAAAAAGCTTAATGTTTTTATTTAGGGGCAGAAAGAGAAAAAAAACTTTTTTTTTTCTGTATTATCATGTGGGGTATCAAATGAAAGCTTTTCAAAATACGAGTCGAATTTTTTCTAGTTGTTCTTTGGGACTTTGTTCCTTAAATACAATTTTTCCTCACCGATATTTCAAAAACTAGAGCCATGTAAAATCTGAAATATCATCATTATAAAAATAATTTGAAGATGGCGGGAAACTTATCAGGTTGGAACTAACTTGAATGGTTTTACCAAAAAAGAACTACCAGTGTAAACTGATCTTCAGTTACTATGAGCCTACATACTTAACTGTAAGGGTTCCTTGTCGACTACGGAACCCTAAAAAAGCTGATAGGCTTTTGTAGTAATTTAGGGTTGCACTTTTTTATTGTAATTTTATAAAGCCGAAAAGTGCCTTAAAAATAATGTTTTATTTATGAGTGTGAATTTTCGCGCGGAAACGCTAGCCGCCATGCTGTCCCGCTCGTGACGTCACTCCGTCAGTAAACAATACGACTGCGAAATACCAAAGTAACGAGGTTTGTGAATTGCCACTATCGGAGTGACGTCACGTCGGAATCCAATATGGCGAATGGCGTTTTAGAAATTTGAAAAACAGATTAAAAAGGTAATTTTTAAAATTGAATTCTAAAATGTACACTGCATTTTTATGAATAAATACAGATTTTTCTCGTTTTACCTCGAAATCTATCATAAACATGCAATTTATATACAGGGTCCTTCTGAATATGCTGACAATTTTTTACGGGGACGATCAGACCATCAAACTGAGCAACTTTCTCTATGGCACCAACATCGAAAACGCGAAATAAAAATCAGCTGTTCCATACAAAACTGCAAACCCACTCGACCCAAATGTATGATCAGGGCAGATGTTTTTTTTTTCGCGATTTCGATGCTGGTCCCGTAGAGAAAATTGTTCAGTTTGATGGTCTGATCATCCCTTAAAAAAGTGTCAGCATATTAAGTAGGACCCTGTTTTTTCGTACATGGTGTTACGATTTACGTACTATTTAGTAATAATAATATATATTTTTTTTATAGTTACCCTCAATCCACGAGAACAACCTAAAATACCGATAGAAGATGCTCGATATCCAAGATGTAAACGAGCCGATTGTGTACAGATATGTAAAAACCGAGGATATTTCTTGGGAGGACAATGTTTCGTATATTCCTGCCAATGTTTTCCTTCAAATGAATCGACAAACAAAAAAGGACCAACTATACCGGATCATAAACCTGGAACAGAGTTTGATTGGCCACCAAACATGGAGCGTGGATCATACGACAAGCAAAGAAACATATCAAGTTCGAACCAAGGCTAGCATCGACGGCATCCCAAACAAGGCGAATGCCCCTCTACATGAAGAGATTTTATTATTTACTGAAACCTGGCTTAGTTTATATCAAAGAGATTATACCTAATAGAGTGAGCCATACCAATTGTAAAGTGTCCACTTTTTTTTACGTTTAGGTTTGAGTGTGTGGTGTCAAGTATTATGGACAAAAGGCACCAAGTGACATATGGCCTTATGTTTACGGTCACTTTTCACACACACTAGCTCAAAAAAAAGTGGACAGCCGCATAAACAAATATCTATAGTTCCATCTCCTTCTACTATTAAAGGTACGTCATAAGACAAAAGAGACCAACTACAATCGTAAATTTATGCGGACTCTATGGAGATCCTTTCTCTGAGGTTTATATCAGTTGGAATAGGTACTGTCTATACCTGGAGGGCAGACTGCCTTACAAGCGGTGAAATATGAAAATACTCCTTGGCGGTCGGTAATCGTCCTTCTTTCGTAAATTCCCGTCGTTGTGTCTGACGTCAACATTATCCCTTTCTAATCCAACGACAAAAATTGATAGAAAGGGACAAATGTAAAATCAGAAACATCGATGACGGACACGTACGAAAGAAGGACTATCATTACCAATCGCCATGGTAAACTTTCGTGTTTCCATTCTTGTAAGGAGGTTATGGATCCATTACCATTATGATTTTTGGTACAATTTTTTCCAACAATTGCACCTATCTGTTTAGGAAGTATATGAGGTGCCATCAGAAAAAACCGATCTAAAGTACTCATCAAAGAAGTCATTTTATCCCTAAAGTTGCGGCAGATTGAGAGGTAATCCTAGTTTTTCCAGTTCCTTAGATCGGTCTCTTTCCGATGGCACCTCATTTACTTCCCAAACAGATAGGTGCAAAATTTTACGTTCGGATCTTAGTATAATCCCTAGTGTATAAAACAAAGTGCTTCTACCCGGTCAAAACTTTTTCTTTTAGGCGCACACTTGCTTCCAAATCCCAAGGATCAGGATTGGTAACTTTTAATTTAAAACGACTTACCGCTCGATTGCCTCCGGCGACGAGGATTAAAACTTGCTCAGTCGTGTATCGCCAGCAGCTACCTGTATACCTCCCTTCTAGACGTCAGAGATCAAACGGCAGAAACGTAAATAAAGAAGTTGAGTCTTAAGTTTGTCCCGTAACTTTTACTTCTTGTTGAGTTTATTTTTAATTTCCGTGCTGGCAACACGAAATGTTTGCGTGTTTATTTTTGTTCTATTAGTTTGTGGTATCGAGTGCATACCTTTATTTTTATTTCGAGCATAAGCCTGCCACACCGACTAGAAACACAGAATGAATACTAGTACCTACCGGTACAGAAGAATCACTTCGTAAACAGATATAAATAAATATCGACTCTCTTTGCACGGATTGGCGAATAACCTACTAACCATCACAACGACCGCGTGCAAATCAAAATGAACCGAGTCATTGGACATGAAAGCTTCCTGTTGATAGTCTCCCTCTTTCATACTTTCACGTGCTGACAGCGTGACATCGCTAGGGTTTTCAAGTCTCGCATTGACTATGCACAAAATGGCGGCAAGTCTAATGAGATTTGACCAAGAAGTTTACACGGTATACCTAACCTATTGGCATTCACCACTCGGTGGGGATTGCCGTCAAGCGTACCTGAGCTGTGGAGTGAGATAGGCCTGCCAGGACCAACAGCGGCGACCACTTACAACACTAGACAATGAATTCCAGCAAGGCCGCATTGACTTTATCTGTCTTGGAACCCACAACGAAATTAATCAAAGAAGATAGGTAGAGTGAGTAAGATGGAGTATACCGTTAGATGGAAGACGTCGGTTTAAACTCATAAAGTTTTAGAAGGATCACACATTCACATTGCTCAGCGCAGCGCTGCGGTAGTTGGCGAAGCAGATACCATGTTATAACACTCGGTATGTAATAGTTTGAGCACACGACAACTACCCGACAGCGCGGTCGAGCGGTATTCAAACCTCGTCCTGGCTTTCTAATCGGGTCACTGCGCAGGGCATTGCTTAGCACGTTAGACGTCACAATCCGGACGGATAAGTGGCACTCACAACATCTCTACGCGGGGACTACTATAAAATCCACTTTTACATCACCCACCCTCCGCGATAGTGTGCGGTGCCATGTAAGAACCACCTAAACAATTTTTAAAGAACCTTAAACTCCCCACTCATAGCGGAAAAATAATATGCGCGACAGGTCAATCGAGCACAGTGTGTGTGGGCCGAGAGAAACATGATCCGGTACCGACTTGCCAGCGCGCAGTACCAACATAGCGATTCAAGGTCGATATTCAAAGCCCCGACCCCGCATGCTACGCTCGATTAACCTGCTGCGACCGCTGAGCGCCCACTATATTATTTTTCCGCTGTGACCTAGACCTATTCGATAGCAGATCATCATTTTGATATTGTAAATCTACTACTAACTCGGCATACCATCGAATCGACAGTATGATGTACTCGTAACTATAAGTGCGTAACAATCAATATTTTGTTGAAGAAACGATTTTCAGGTTTTCCTTTCAGTTGTTAACATGATATTATATTATGTAAGCGTAACAATCAATTAGCTCCATTCTTGTAGAATAGTTAAGCTCTCCGTAATAATTATAAAGTTGTGTAATCTACATAAAGTATTACAATTTATTACACAAAACACAATTACAGTAATTACATAGAATACGGATGTTTTCTTTTAGTCATACAATGGGTTGAAAGAATAGCAAACATTTTCATAATAAAGCCTGCCTCCACTTTTTTATGTCTACACATTTGTAACTGGTAAAAGCTGGAATGACACAGAGTAAAACAGAAGCTCTACCTTTAGTTTGAAGCACTGTTTGCCACGGTCCTTTGAAAGTGACTTTTGTATTAGACTGTGTCTTCAGTGTTCTGAGTTGAGGTGTGTTATGTACAAGGCCCGACCCAGGCTCGAGTATTACATTTACATAATGTACTTAGCGAAAAGAGCCGCATACAAAGACTCGTGATGAGAAGAAGGGATGTCAAAGTAAAACGAATTCTCTCACCATGCTTTTAAACAGATAGTCCCTTGTAACTGTCTATTGAATTAGTTTTTGATATTTTTAGTTTGAGCGTTGGTACGTTTCAGAGAAGGTCAGACTTTCGATCGTAAGTGTCCGGGTTCAAGCACGCACGAATTGCTATGAAGCTATTACTTTTTATAATTTATCTACAAAAAGACGGGGAAGGGCGATGGGCTCACTACCCACCCCACGGATGGGGACAAACTGGATAGAATTTGTGTTTTACTAGTGAAATGTAGATATTCTGAGAGTTCCGTGACTAACTGAATGACTAACAGACTGATAGACAACAAATAGCCTTAATCGCTAGAGATTGAAACATGGTGGAATATAAATTATATAGAGGATGTAGGGGTGTCCTAAGAGGTCGATATTCGAAGAAAGGATTTTACGAAGATCAATCCTTAAAGGAGTAATTCACGTGTCGAAGTCGCGGGTAAAAGCACATTTCCGAAAAAAGCTTGTCCCCATAGAAAAAGTTGTTCAGGTTGACGGTCTGATCATTCTCCTAAAAAAGTGTCAGCATATTAAGAAGGACCCTATATTACTTATGAACTTATATTTCTAATACTTCTGGGAATATGGTCGTGAGCATAATGCTTCGGCAAAATAACTCTCTAATGGTAGAAAAAGTCTTAACGATATTATTTGATCCTTTTGCGGTAGTGTACTGAACTCTCCTAGAATTTTCTATTCTAATGAGAAGACACTAAAACCATGACCTAGACCTGATTTCATCTGCCAGGATGGATAGAATTAAAACCGTCTGTATTTCTTTATCTTTAATTTACTCGAGTTCTAAGATAACAACTGGATAAAAGCAGTTCCATTATTTATTTTAGAGCGAATGCGCTGCAGAATTTGTTACATTTATTCGCGAGCTCAGTCATTGCTGTTGCTAAATAAACAGTTTTACCGTTTACATTCAGTTCTACTAGGTGCAAGGAAGTGTGTGCTTTGTTGCTCCAGTATACTACGTGTTTAACTTTTTACCATCTAAGCCGATGGATATCCACTGCTGGACATGGACCTCCCCTTAGGATCGCTACGACTGGTCCTGCACTGCCCTCATCCAACGGGTTCCCGCCGCCTTCACTACGCCGCCGTGTCCACCTTGTGGGCATAATCATTATAGCTCATGATTATCCCACGAGGGGGACTGGAAAATTTAAGGATATTCTGCCTGAGGAAATGATCCAATATCCACCAAAGTGGAGTAGAGATATGTAAAATTCACCTATAATTTGCTCGCTCGATTACGTCACAAATCCATTTGAAGCAATTTTATTGGTTGATTTGACACATCTCTATAGTAGATTCCGGGAAGGCCGACATTCGGAAATGTTTTGTTCACTTTAGGTTCGAACTACTTCAAACTACCGTATGTTAAAATCGATAAATTGTCGACCCAAACGACCACGAATATTTCTGAATTTCGGTTTAAGATCTTTACGAGCACCAAAGCACTACGATACCACAAACGTATCAAGCCAAGAGTGACTTGATGTACTAGCCTATATTTTACTCACCGTCGACGACCGCGAAACGTCCTCGACGATCCAGACGATGCAATCACGGTTGCCCTACAGGCGGCCCAACAGACACGACTCACAATCGCAAGTTCTCAACAACACTCAACACTGCGTCGACACAGTAATCAACGTCCTCGCCGGCGGGGACAGTCGCGACCTCTGCCCACTCTTCTCATTCCTGCGCGTACAGACGCTACAGGCACATACCAGGCCGATTCTCACCGATCCCAGCTACCCAATCCGCCGCGTAGCCCCAGCAACGTCCTATGCTGAGGTCCGTACCCCCCTGGGGTGCCCCTAGGTCGGTTGCTTAAGTTTATTCAATTGGCTTGGTGACCCTTCTGGTCCCTCCAATAGTCCGCAGTAAAAAGTAGTAAATGCTCCCTGAGCAAAGCTGTATACGTCATTCCAAAAAAAAAAAAAAAAAACCTATATTTTACTAGGTGTAGGTCCGGCTCGGGTGACCTACCAGGACCTTCGACGTCATTGGTGTGGCCTAAAAGGCCGCAGTATTAAGCAGTCAATGCTCCTTGAGCAATGACGTAGTTAAGACAGCTTTACCTTAAAGAGTGATTTTTACTACTGTCCATCTTTCCCCAAGGAACCCAACTTTAATAATAAGTAATTAGCGAACAAAAGTGTTTAAGTTTTCATCCAAAACTATGTGATCAACTGATTGCATTTTACTCGAAAACTTTATTTGCGATTATCCCTTAGGATTCCAGAGGACAGTTGTTCAATATCATTAATAATTCACTCTTTAAAGTACTGCTGGGTGTCTTAACATATAGGGCCTTTCTTAACATCAAACTGAACAACTTTCTTTATAGCACCAACATTGAAAAAAAAAAAATCGGCTGTTCCGTACAAAACTGCAAACATACTTAAGCCAAATGTATGGGACAGTAGATTTTTTTTTCGCGATTTCGATGTTGGTCCCATAGAGAACGTTGTTTAGGTTGATGGTCTGATCATCCCCTTAGAAAAGTGTCAGCATATCAAGATGGACCCTGTACTTGTTACTACTAACAACATTATCGAATTCAGTCAGAAACCTAATTAATTACTAACAAGTGACAAATAAATGAACAGAAACGAACAACAGAAAATAGTATTAAACTTAATAATGCAACAGAAAACATAGCTATCGCTTCACTTTGAACCAGGGTCGGACAAGTATTGCCTTGTATATTGCGCCTGGTAATTGGCTTGCTATAATGAAGTCCTCGTGCGACACGTAACTGGAAATTATAGGCTGAATAACTGCTGCTGGTATTTTCTGTAGATTTTGAATTATTTTTATATCGTAATAGCATTTTCTTCCCGTGGGTGTACTACGCGATTGTGGTTAGGTTTCTTTTACTGTGTTTTGGTTGATAAAAGAAGTTACTTATCACCACTTGAAATTATGCAACGTGTTAATGAATGACGGGGTGTGAGCCCATCGCCACTGAAATTGCTGTTACTAAAACCGACATAAGTAGCATACAAGCAGCATATTCCCCGAGGGGGTAGTCAGAGATATTCTGAAACCTCAGAACATCCACGTTTCACCAGTAGTACCGAAACTCTGTGCAGTGTCCGAGATTTTCCGATTCCTATTTAGCTTTCTGGCCAATTCTGATTACCAAATGTAATTAATTTATTGGATACATATACAACGTGTTAATGAATAAGCGCGAAACCTCATATACTCCAACTGGGTTCACTAATGTTTGTCCAAAAACTTTTTGGCAAATTATTACTTAACAAGCAACGTTTCATGTAATATTCATTTTACAAACACCTTGTTCCGCAAATTGATCATTTTACAAATAATCGCTTAACAAAAATATTTTTTGCAAAAGCTTGTCTTTACAAATGTACCTAATGTATTTTTTTCTTTTATGTATTTTTCATGTAATATTGTTACTATTTTACAAAATCACGTATTAACAAAATAGATAGCTTATAGAATATGGAACAGAAAATAACATTGATTTCAAACCAAAAGTCTGCATATTAGACTTTGAAAAAGCAGCTATCTTAAGCTTGCGATCAAATTTTGAAAACACAGTCCTGCACGGTTGCAATTTCCATTTGGGCCAAATAATTTACAGGTAAGTAAGTACTAAAGTTTTTTTTTTCTAAAAACAGAAATGGTTTCTGGCATCATTGTTGTCGCAAGTCAAACCTAACCTAACCGACTCATTTTACTTTGGATAGCCTAGTGGAGTCGGCTAAACTAGTTTAACACGAGCGATTCGGTTCTGGCACTCGCCGGCCGCTGCCGCGGCACGCTCGCTCCGCTCGCTCGGCTCGTGCGGCGTGGTCGCAAGTCAAACCTAACCTAACCGACTCATTTTACTTTTGATAGCCTAGTGGAGTCGGCTAAACTAGTTTAACACGAGCGATTCGGTTCTGGCGTGGTCGCAAGTCAAACCTAACCTAACCTACTCATTTTACTTTGGATAGCCTAGAGGAGTCGGCTAAACTAGTTTAACACGAGCGATTCGATTCTGGCACTCGCCGGCCGCTGCCGCGGCACGCTCGCTCCGCTCGCTCGGCTCGTGCGGCGTGGTCGCAAGTCAAACCTAACCTAACCGACTTAATATATTTTACTTTGGATTGGAAAACTATTAAGATCGTTAGCAATCCATTTGAAATTAAAATAGGCTGTTGTTAATTTTTACTTTTGTCGATTTATTAAAATTACGAATGATAATGATGTTTTTTTTTATTAATTATTTTGGTTGACATTAGTAAAATGTGTGCCTAATAATAATGCAACATGTCAAATAATGCAATACACCAAGTGTTGTTTGTTTAAATAACATGAATGATAAATGAATCGTTTGTCAAATGATATGTCGCAAAATGAAAATAAGTCAGGTGATTAGTTTAATACTTGAATAATTTGTAAAATCAGTAATTGTGTAAAGATGAAATAACGATTCATTTTTTTGCCAGTAGTTGGTTGTCAAGTAAAAATTTGCAAATTGACTGTCGGTGAAATGACAGGACACCACTCCAACTGACTTTTAATAAAACGATTAGATTGAAACAATAATTTCATAATTTTGATAGTTAAAATTTAAAGTTGTTCGCATTTTAAGTTTTGAGGCAAAAATGATTTGTTATCATTTCAGCAATGAATGAAGGCGCTAGCGTGCTCATGGATACATTTTTAGAATCTTGTTTCGGTAGTATATAGTGTGAGAGTGCCTGAACGTTGGGTTGAGATCGAGTTCAGTAAATTTTAAATGCTACAAACGACTTATTTAATATTTTGAAAAAATTACCTATGTTGAAACCATGACAATTCGATTCTGCTCTCGATTCTGAACAATCTACTTTCTAGTTTTGCGTTAATTCATTAACGCGTTGTATAATAAGGATGATTATAATTTTACTAGGACGTTTTTTACAGCTATATCTGAGAACCATTTACTACCTGCGATATTTGATCCTAAACTGGTAGCCTACAGTTCAGAATACTTCACAAAAACAATTGGTTAAAAGTAATTAAAAACTTTTAAACTCTAATTTAACCTTTATTTTACAAACAGTCCTGAGCAAAGCAAGAAAAAAGAAATGAAAATTTTCAAAGCCAGCTCTTGGCAGTTTGGTCACGTAGCACAAATTAATAGATGAAATAATAATGTACCGCCTTAGCTTAGTTCAATAGTTTGTTGGAGAAATAAGGCTACAAAATTGAAACCAAGAATCCTAATAAAAATTTCAACCTTTCGTTTTATATTAAACTTGTCGAGGGCATTGTACTTTGTGTAGTATTGATATAACAATTTAGGTAAACGAGTAAATCTACACTATTACGAAACTGTAACAGAAGTTTTTCTATACATTAACTGTGGTACAAATAAACGTGGTATAAAATGTTATACCAAGAATAAACAAAGTGTCTACTAATAAACCCGGAATAACTTACTAG
The DNA here is from genome assembly GCA_963924505.1 of Agonopterix alstromeriana. Lineage (NCBI taxonomy): Eukaryota > Metazoa > Arthropoda > Insecta > Lepidoptera > Depressariidae > Agonopterix > Agonopterix alstromeriana. The sequence continues at coordinate 14,904,244 of OZ004667.1, forward strand.
TATAACGTCGGTGTGACTGTTCTGTATCATAGACAAATTTCTGTTTTTTTTTTTAAGTTTATCTATGGACCGCGACGTTGTCACCAACGTAGTTACCAGTTTATAAGTAAGAAATTATGATCTCCTTATAAGCTAAGAGCGTATTCTAATCATAACAATTTCGAATATATGGATCGAATAAGTATCTTTTATTTGTACCACAGTAAAAATAAAAGATAATGAAATTGTGTTCGGTGTGTCGCGTGGTCTAACGCCAATACACCCTCCCTGCAGTGTGACGTTATATTGGCTGATGATGATATGATGTTTAGGTGTCCCTGATTCACCGATATTTGATTTTTTTTTCGGTATGTTTGTTCGTACATCACGGAAAAAGCCAAAAACTAGGTACTGAAACGATTATGATGAACCTTTTTTGTTTGGTACTTCTGTTTAGACTTAAAAACTGGTATATAATGTATCTCGCTATGCTGATGACAGAAGGTCGCGGGCAAATGCTTGTCGTTTCTAAATTTAAACCAATATATATTTTAGGAAGCTCAATAATAGGTTATGTTGCCAGTTGCACGTACGTTCATTAAAGTTAATCCTCCATTAAATCTCTAGCTGTCACTTTTTATCTTGTTGACGTAGTAAAAGGTAGCAAGAGATTTAATGGCGGATTAACTTTAATGAACGTACGTGCAACGGACCGATGGACAGCTAAATAAACTTTTGACATTAACTTAATTATGAAATAACTATGAATGGATCTATTCATAAGTTACGTCTTTCGATAACATGAATTTACGTTTAGTAGAAAGTTATTTAATCAACGTTCATTACAAATGTACAATTTTGGTTTTGCGTAGCCTGATGTGTCGCAGTGTGTACACAAACACACAAAAATAACATAGTAACAAATTAAGAAAAAGATTATTTAATCATAAACCTATTTATTAAGTTGAGATATAATTTTCTATTTCCAGCAGCAACGAGATTTGAGTACGTATTCACAAATTTTAGTTTTAATTTCGGAGGCGTGCTAGGAGGTCGTAAATAATGGGCAATGTAGGAACGGTTTAAACAATGGGAACGTAAATAAATTCTCCACGCCGAATGGTTTCGATTTATGTAGAGAACGTATGGGATGAAGGTGTGAATACAGATTGCGCCAAGATCTTGAATAGTCTAACGCTGTCTTCGATAGCAAGCACGAATTTATTAAACGTCCATATATCGATCGCTAAATGTTTCATAAGACAATTTAAGAAGTTATTTATTTAAATCAGGCATACATGCATTTTGTATAAACGTATTACAATTTGATTACATTGTGTGGACTTCCCTTTAGTGCTTCCACAGGCACAGGCACAGTTGACCAGTGTGACCACAGTGGTCCAGCTTTGCAACCTAAGTCTTCAGGAGACTGTTTCTTCTGAGACATTCTAATACCTCGACTTAAACTGAAATTGGCATGCATGCATGCATATGCTCACGACTATATTCCCCGAGGGGGTAGTCAGAGATATTCTGAAACCTCAGAACATCCACGTTTCACCAGTAGTACCGAAACTCTGTCCAGTGTGACGGGGTGTGAGCCCGTCGCCACTGAAAATGCTCTTACTAAAACCGACATAAGTAGCATACAAGCAGCATATTCCCCGAGGGGGTAGTCAGAGATATTCTGAAACCTCAGAACATCCACGTTTCACCAGTAGTACCGAAACTCTGTCCAGTGTCCGAGATTTTCCGATTCCTATTTAGCTTTCTGGCCAATTCTGATTACCAAATGTAATTAATTTATTTGATACATATACAACGTGTTAATGAATAAGCGCAAAACTTCATACACCGCAACTGATTTATGACGAAATAATTAGATAGAAACAATAATTTCATTATTTTTATAGTTTAAATTTAAAGTTATTCGCATTTTAAGTTTTGAGGCAAAAATGATTTGTTATCCTTTCAGCAATGAATGAAAGCGCTGACGAACTCATGGATACATTTTAAGAATCTTATTTTGGTAGTAAGTAGGGTGAGTATGCCCGTGCGGTGGGTTGACATCGGGTTCAATAACTTTTAAATTTTACAAACAAATGATTTAATATTTTGAAAAAAATTACCTATGTTGAAACCATGATAATTCGATTCTGCTCTCGATTCCAAACAAACTACTTTCTAGTTTTGCGTTAATTTATTAACACGTTGTATAATATATTTGGTTCCAAATTTTCTCAAGACAACACAGTTCCGTCGTTTAGAATAAAGAACATCAAATGCATTTCTTCATCGATCGAAACAATTAATTGCTTCCAACACGTACCTACGTGCTAGAAGACGATTATTTCTAAAGACCATTCTGCGCAATTTAGAAAACGATTAAGACCTACATATACATTGGAAAACGATAAACATACAACCGTGAGCGATAAATCGAGTCGCTATTCCGCCTCCGCGCTCGCTGCCGCTACACTCAGCTCGACATAGAATAAGTTCACAGAAATGATAGTTATTTTAGAGCACAAGCCTCTATACAGGGTGTAAGTGACAGCCTAGCAAATACTGAAACGGTGAACTCACACCATCAAAATGAACAAATTTGACTATGGAGGAAACGCGAAAAACAATCAGATGTCCCATACATTTGAATCCCATACAGTTTTGTATGGGACTGCAGATGTTTTTCTGAGGTAATCTCCATAGTGAATGTTTTATGGTCTGAGTTCACCGTTTCAGTATTTGCTAGGCTGTCACTTACACCCTATATAGTAAAAAGATATAATCATTATCGTATTCATCCCACCCACATGGTAGACACTAGGGCAAAAATGAATAACCCTTAAATTCCATAGAGTTTAGTGGGTCACCCTAGATACCTCAGAAGCGATATTGTTTGAGCCTGATCTAAAAATATCACCCCTGGCGAATACCTACATGTTTTAAATTGTGTTCGGTGCGGAATACAATACATTCTTGAACCCTTAAATATGCTAAAAATAATTTTGCCACATCATCATCATCATCTCAGCCGATGGACGTCGACCTCTGGACATAGGCCTCCCCCAAGGATCGCCACAACGACCAGTCTTGCGCTGCCGTCTTCACCAGGACGTCGGCTGTAAGACATAGTTTGTAGTTATAAAAGTACCGACCACCCAGAAGGGAATTATGGTCGTGATTTTTATAAATTTATACGTGACTTTAGTTCACCTCTTAAGTCACATTCACATTTTGCCAAACCGAGTACCATGCTAAAAAAAATCCTAATAATATAAACCGAAAGAAGTGATCCATACTCCCCCGCACAGACCAAGTTCGGATTTAGAGACAAACTAGTTATTCATTTCCCGCCAGGATGTTTTCAAAACCTCTCATTAGGCCTTTGACGTAAAATACGCCAGAGATTTGCAATGGCGTGGCTTGATTTCGATGTTCATAGCATATACCGGGGAGCCCACCATACTGGGGAGGACTGATTGCCCGATCGTGCGGCACTGGAGCCATGTGCACATGGGTTCCAGACCCGCTTTGTTTAATCTTAACTATTATAAAACTGTAACAGAAGTGTGTCTGTACATTAAAGATATTTACATAAAAAAGATTACGATATGGTTTTTAAGACTCCAAATCAACCTTTTTTAGAATTTTTATCTGTCTGTTTGTTTGTATATTTGTAACAGCATCACGCAAAAACGACTGAACCGATTTTGATGAAACTTTTTTTGGTTGATAGCTTATGATCTGACTTACAATCTGGTATATAATTTGTGCGGACGAAGTCGCGGGTTGACTTTAGTATTAAATAAAAGCTGTTTCTGCTTCTGTATACTAATATCGTTTTAAAAAATACTAACATTAATAAATGGATATATATATCTGAAATAAATGGTTTATTATTATTATTATTATAGCAAAACAGTAGTAAAAAAATACTTCGAATGTTTCTAAACGTAGAATAATACCATTTACTTATTACGATGACTTGTTAACGAGACGATGAGTTAATTAATTTTATTTTGTAGTCCCTTGATATTATAGTTGATCCCATTTACGAACAAATTGCTACTTTCAATTCAGTTCACAGAGGATACTGTTTGTATTTGATTGTAGACAATTTTATTAGTATTAAGTGTGTACTACATTGACAAACTTTCTTATTGAGTCTTACGATAGCACAGTCTGTAGTGAACCTGCCTGCTATGCCGAGGGTCGCAGGTTCGAATCCCGTAAGGTACAAATATATGTATGATGAATATGAATATTTGTACCCGATTTATGGACGTTTGTATCTATATCGTTGTCTAGTCATCATAACAAAAGTCCAGGCTAGATTCTTGTACTTTAAATGTGACTAGATAATTTGTGTGACAACGTTGAAGATAAAAACAATATTTGAAATCGAGAAATAAAATCTAGATTCTGACCTGGAAGACCTGATGACTTGAAACACCATACTCTCGCCATACCTGATCCTGACCTGTTACCATGGAAACCCTCGTTTTCTTGCCTACCTATGTATAAAATATACCTGCAAATTTAGCTGCTCTTGCTTGGACAATGATCGTATCTACACCAGCACCTATTCTATGGCCCAGCTTGGAGCTAGAAGCTGTTAATTTCCGCTAGTATCGGCTGAGCATAGCAGCGGCGGTATTATTACGCCTTCCCACCAGTTTGCGACCTGTTATACAACATTCGTTAGAGTTCGGTTCGAAGGTATGGGTGGAGCGATTAGCGGTGTGTTGCGCTTAAATTACAATACAATTAATTATGTGGACTGTGTAGCACCTGAAGTGGTATTTTAGAATCTCAGATATTCGAATTCGAACGTGGAAATGCATGTGAAATTAATAATATAGGGTGTAAGTGATCCAACTGAACAACTTTCACTATGGAGCCTACCTCAGGAAACGCGAAAAAAAAATCAGCTTTTCTATACGAGTACAAAACTGTTATACCTACCCGACGCAAATGTTTTGACGCGTTTCCTGAGGTAGGCTACATAGTGAAAGTTGTTCAGTTTGATGGGCAGAGTTCACCGTTTCAGTATTTGCTAGGCTGTTACTTACACCCTGTATAGTTTATGTATATTTCTTAGACGAATTTGAAAGATTGAATCGAATTTTCAAAAATTGCTCTTCAAATCTAAAATAGACGACCAAATTTCTTTAAGTGGATGTCCTGCGATGTCGACGTCGCCACTAAGATAATATGCAAAAGAAAATAAAATTAGTGATTTTTTCGATGTGGCTGGCTAGCGACATAAGAACAATTCAAATTTGATTTCCTTATTTGCCATCAGATTCTGGTACACCTTTTACGTACTCGTATGATAAAAGTGACCAATGGACTTGATAAAAATCGATTGAAATTAATTGTGTTATGTGTATGACATACATTGTGTGGTTTTGCTCGTGGCTTCAAACGCGTGGATCCTATTTGTTTTCAGGGAAAAATACCTAGACATATTTTCCGTCTCCTTGCCAGTTATAGTGGATGAAACCCACTATCTTAAATTTTAATACAAAGCTTAGTATTGATCTGCGGAAATAGTACAAAAGAGGTTAACTTTAGGATCTGATGTAACTCAACCTTGTATTCATAGGTAATATTTTGCTTGCATTTACGACTCAACGTCTAGATTTTCTTCGAATATTACATAGCATAATTTAACTAGCTTCTAAATGTTATGTAAATTTTGTTACAAGTGTATACCATTTTGCTTTACTGTCCAATAAATTCGTAATATTATTTAAGTATGACATAAGGGAGCTGTGCGTAATTTAAAAAAAAAATTATTTCAGTACACGCAGTAGGTAATACGTTGATCTATTTTATGATCAATTGATTTCCCTCAACCCTTATAAGATCGTCAGTTCTAAAAGTGGGCTTTGGGCACGCCATAGGACGATTTTAAGATAACTGCCGGTTACTACTATATAATACATAGTACATGGGTTAGTTAGAGAAAGGTATGTTGAGATGTACTGTTCATATTGAAAGAACGGATGAGAGCAGATTAACAGATGAGATTTATAAATGGCAAGGCTGAGTGAAAATGTTGGAAGAGGCTGGCCTAGACGTATATACACTAACTGGTGACGTGTCTAAAAAGGGCCAGGTTAGAATATAGCGAGGAGGCTAAAGGAATCGAGAAGGATCGTAGCTGGTGGCGTTCCATTGTCTCTATCTACCCCAGTAGAAAACAGGCTAGAAAATTTGTATATACTAGAGTTAATCCGCAATTTCATCCGCACAAATTTTATACGAGATTTTAAGTCAGATCATAAGCTATCAAACAAAAAAAGGGTCATCTAAATCGGTTCAGTAGTTTTCGTGTGATGCTTGCAGAAACAAACACACAAACAGAAAGACAACAATTCTAAAACAAAAGTTAATTTGGAGTCAGGGACACCTAAAAACCATATCGTTATCTTTTTTTGTAAATATCTTCAATGTACAGACACACTTCTTTTACAGTTTTATAATAGTTAAGACTCTACTACATAAACATAATGACGTATGCACACGCATCTTCAAAGCTCAGATACCTGCGCCGATCTGTATGTCCTTACTCTTAGCTACTCAAATAGTTATTCAAGTGCAGGGTGAGGTGCGGTTTTTCACGTTAGTGAGGACAGGTAGTCGCCAATCTGTACCTAGTACAATTATTATATTCTGTGTTATTGGTGCATCAGTAACAACTTATGTTTCTAGTATTGAAAGTTGTTAGTTTTGATGGTAATTTCTCTTCTCTTCCTATGATGTTAATTTGAATAAAACCGGTAAAGTGCGAGTCGGGCTACTCGCGCACCGAGGGTTCCGTACAACACCACCGCACAACACAACATATTAACTTACAAAAAAAGTGTTTTGTCCGGGACCTTTAGCGAGAGACCGACACACTTGGCCGGTTTTTATTATTGTTTGTTATATTGTAGAGATTGTTCTACAATCACAACAAGTTTGACGCTTGTATGTTTTACCGTTTTTACGGTAGAGCGAGAAGAAAAAAACGTTGATAAAAACTAGTTTCTTGTTGAGAACCCCTCTCAATTTTTAAGTTCTTATAATTTTTATTATTTGTTAATAAATCCACCGCAATAACTCCTTTTCAGTGAAAATTTTAAATATCTAGCTATTACGGTTCAAAAGTTACAGCCCTAAATAGGTAGGACGGACGGACGGACAACGTAGGTTTAGGAATAGGGTCCCGTTTTCACTTTGTGGGTACGGAACAATAAAAACCATCAGTATATTAAGAAGGGCCCTGTTTAAAACCAACCAAACCAAAGAAAAACGCTTCTCTAAAGCACTATAACCATAGTATAATCGCGTTCGTAGGCCGCACTGTTGGATATTGAGGAAATGACACAGATGTTTGGGATCACATGTAATTCTATGTAATACTGTGTATTACTGCCTACCTAGTGGTAGTTTGCGGTATTACTCACCTGCGATGTCAACTGTCGACCTTTAACATTTGCCAGCAATAATTATGATTTGTGGTAACATTACTATACAGAGTTGAGGTACACATGCATACATATTAAGCTCACGATTGTATTCGCCGAGGAGAGATATTATGAATTAAGCATATTTAGAATATTTCGTTACTTTTAACGGAAAGGGACGCAAGAAGAGAGCAACCTAATAAGTCAGTCGCATCCTGGGCAACCAGCAAAGCCTCTAATGCCTATAAGAATAGTATTTATAAGTATTGTACTGTGATGTTCAGTATTGCCCTTGTCTCAGATTTTCCGTGCAAAATTTATATTTGATTGCATCATGTTCTTACCTAATCCTCTATAATTTATTAAATGTGATTCGGCGATTATGCGAAATTGGCTAAATTGCTTTATAGCAGAATTCAAAAGTAAAAAAAAACAGTTCCCAACAATCGCAAGTCAACCTCAATGGCATGCAATCGATGAGAGAGAAGAATGGAAAGTGGAAACAATAAATACCTACGTCTCGAAATCGAAGCATGCATAGCTTTCTTCAGGATATTTTCCTTCACCGAAAAGCCAATGGTGTTCCAAGTCGTACTTCGAAAAAGCTAGCTTCTTTCTTCTTCTAAATGGATAGCTTCCGAAAAAGTCATTAACGGTACGAGTCAAGGAGGCGAAGATCGAACTCAGCTTTAACCTTTAACTAATTAACGAGTGTTATATTGTTGTACTTGCAACTCTTGAACCAATCAACGTGTAGTTTAAAGTGCAAGCTGCCTTTACCATGGAGACGGATATTGGAAACGTTCTACGTGGGCGAAACAGCGCGCAAATGTCAGTTAAGTTCTCTTTAGATAGTTATTTTTGATATACTGATAATTTACTGGCAGTGAATAGATAAGTGTTTCAAAATGATTCACGATTTGGATAGTTTTGCTTGACAAAGGGGTGTGAGGTGGTAGAGGGGGTAAGATCTATTGTTAGAGCTAAAATTATATGAATACGATATGCTATGCTTTTAGTGTGAATGATAGTGTGCTCTGCTAAGGATAATGCGAATGATTTGCTACGATGCTAATGCTTGCTATAATGTGTGCTGAAGTCGGATACGGCCGACAGGAATGAAACGGCTGAGAGTTGAGTTTAATAGTATAAATGCTGTTAAAAGGCACCCAGGCAGGCCTCTTATGCTGTTAGCACCCTATGTACGATGCACTTTTATCGAAGTCGAGTGATGTCCGCGTTCAATGTTCGAAATAACATCTACCGATTGACCCGATAATTGATGTACGTGCTTCGTACATCTATCTATATTTCCTTTTCGAGTTTGATATTCAAGCGCTATCTGGAAAATACAATACAGTTTGTTAGTAAACGAAGCTATCTGGAATCCGATAATAACTAGTTTCGCTACACATATCTTTTTGAAACTTTTCACCCATTCCTCGTATAGGTAATGCTACAATAATAATAGTTGAAAAAGACCACAGAAGCACGTACACTGATCGAATCAGATGTGTATTTAAGAAGGACTAAAATAAAATGTACCCGGATGAGACTGTATGAATAAACTTCATAATATGGATGTTGAAGAGGCAATAGACATACAGGGTCCTTTTTAATATGCTGTGTGGAAGAAATAGCTTTTTAGCGATAAGACCACCTTATTTGTATCATTACCGTTTTTTGTTTCTTTTTTCTATGCTGTATCCTGTGTTTTGGTGCAAATAAAAGTATATTTCATTCATTCATTCACTTTTTTAAAGAGATAATCAGACCGTCAAGCTGAACAACTTTTTCTATGGCACCAACATCGAAATCCCAAAAAAAATCAACTCGTCCGTACAAAACTGCAAACCTATTTGAGCCAAATGGGACAGCTGATATTTTTGTCGCGATTTCGATGTTGGTGCCATAGAGAAAGTTGTTCAGTTTGATGGTCTGATCATCCCATTGAAAAAGTGTCAGCGTATTAAGTTGGACCATAGGGTGATAGATATCAGAATTGTATCATCTTGGCGATCAATTGTCTTTGCCTACCCCAGTGTGATATACACGTAAGCAGATTGGAAATTTTTAGGTTTCCGTAGTCAATAAGGAACGCTTATAGTTTCGCCATGTCTGTCCGTCTGTCCGTGGCTTAGCTCAGAGATGCTTAGTTTAGTACTAGAAAGCTGTAATTTGATATATTAAATATTATTATGGGCTTGCGCTTGGCTTCAGCTCGCCTGATGCCAAGTGAAGATGAAGCCGAGGATGTAACGCGCTCACCCAAAAAAAACATTAACTCTTCGTTTAAAATAGCCTGATTGTACTTATATTTGCTTGGAAAAACATATGCAGGGAGAGATTTCGAATCCTTACAGGTTCTCAATATAGAAATAGAAACATTGATTTGCATAAACAGGATAGGAATCTTTTTGTGCGGATTGTTGGAATATCGACTACATATGGATGTAGTCTCACACAACGTCTTGCTGTACGTTTGTATGTATGTATAGAATATAATAATACCTGGTGTAGTGTATTATGTAGACTAATATAAAAGAAGTCGACACTAATATGATTAACGACGCAGTGAAATTGAGTTTATGTCAACGGTAACAAGACCTGTTTTCATATAATAATATTGGTACTTAAACATTTTTACAATGTGGCTGTTGTATACAATTACAATAAAAATATATATATAAGTATTAGTAAAGGTATCGTTGGAGAGGGCTATGCTAGGAGTTTCCCTTTGAGATCGAGTCAGATATGAAGATATTAGAAGAACCAGAGTAGCCGACGTAGCCCAAAGAATTGCTAAACTAAAGTGGAAATGGGTCACACGGCTCACATTGCTCGCCAAACTTATGGCCGATGGGGCCAAAGATTTCTCAAGTGGCAACCGAGTACCGGAAAGTGCAGCGTGGGTAGGCCCCCACAAGGTGGAGCGACGACCTGGTGAAAGCGGATGAAACCCGTTGGCATGATTGCAGCGCAGGACCGGTCGTTGTGGCTTTCCTTGGAGGCCTATATCTAGCAGTGGGTGTCTATATATGATGATGAAAATGAAAGTTATCGTTATAGTTGTCGTTATCGTTTTATCGTTGTTGTCGTTGTTGTTTTATCGATGATGTTAAAACAAGCTTGAAATAAGTACTAGATATTTCAATCAAGCGAATCATCGATTCATCTTTTTATATAGTCGTGAGCATAAAGGTATATGCAAACCTGTACCTACCTAATTCGATCAATAGTGAAAATATATATTTTCTACGGAACATAACATACGTTAGAAAATGTCATTGGTACATAGCGTGTTATCCGTGCGGACTCGAACCTGGCACTTCATGATTGAGTATCCATACCTCTCTGCAACGCGCCACCGACGCTCTTATTAGAAACTTACTTTACTATTAGTCTATGAATTCTATATTTCAATGGATGGGCAAATCGAAAAAAGACATAATGTTTTGAAACTGCTTCTGGATTATAGCCATAGATATAGTGAAATTCCCAATTGTCCCTCCCCCGCGCTTTACCCCTTCCCCCTTGGATAATGTGTAATTTTTCAGTATTTCTTAATATTCAGGAAAACGGTACAATATAGGATAAAATCTGTTAAGAACAAATTGTTCCTTATTAAATTACCTATAAATAAATTTTAGCATTTGCATTTATACGAGTTATAGTTTACCAGCCATGGTGTTATAAAGCTGATAAAAAATCTGGGTCCAACTAAAAGTCACGTTTGAAGTCTCGCGCGCTTTAGTTCGTTTGCTATTGGACAAAAGTATGAAAACCCATTCGGTACTGGTGTAATACCCAAAAAGCTTGATAAGCAAGAAATAACTCTGCAGCATGTGGGGAGGGGGGTCAAAGTACTGTACTCCCAGCACTCAGAAGAAACATTCTGGCGGATGTGTTTGGCCTTCTGAGTCAAGTTTAGTGTCGTTTTCAGGTAAACCTATGATTACCTTTGTTTTATCTTTTTTATGGGGTTCCGTAGCTAAATATTACGTAATACCTAAAATAGTGAGTACATTAAAATTAGTAACTCTCCCTCCCCCTTCGTGCGACATCCCCAAGGGCATAAACCACCAGTAATTTCAAAACATTATGTCTTTTGCCGCGAAAATATCTAGACTGAATTTACTATATCATTCAATACATATTCTAGATTTTTCCGTTGCTAAACCAGATCACGAAGTAACGAACTTTTAACAACGACGATTACCATTCCATTATCAAAAGACACCTTATAAAAATCGTTTTTCTCTCAGTGTGATATTGACACAATCTCCTGTTGATGAAATATTAATAAAGAATGAAAAGGAAACAGTCGTTCTGTCTTCAGGGAAGGTGTTGGCGTCTTACACTTAGAATAATATTATGGCCTTCGGCTTTGGGTAAAGCTTCGAGATATTTAGGTCGTGAGCTGAGGGCGTTGACATTTATATGCATACCTTTAGATATGGGAACATTATTATAGCTTTTTGGGTTTTTATGTTCTTTACAATAGACCCGTGTGGTTCCGGCTTAGAATGGACCATCCCAACTAGGAATTAGTGGTTTCTTATGCAGTGTTTATGTGGGCGATAGGATATCCACCTCTCACCACTTGACACATCATTCCATCCTGAAAATTTAATAGGTAAAGGTAAGCATTGTAAATTCGTAAACAGAAAGTTGGTAGTTGTAGGAATGTTTTTGGCCACCCTGAAAGGGATTACGGTCGTGAGTTTATGTATGTGTGTTTAATAGAACCAAGATAAATAAGAGTCATTCCCCGGGCTCGCTGGACTTCATATAGTCTAGTCTTGTGAATGGTCGCCGCTGTTGATCCCGGTTTACAGGAGCTACAGGGGTGGAAATTCGTGGTGGGCCTATGCCCGATTTATTAAAAATAACCAATAACCATACTAAAATGCCCAGACAATAAAAATAAAGGCTAAGTGCGAGTCTGACTCGCGCACGGAGGGTTCCGTACCAAAATACAATATTCCCAAAAAAATGTGTTTTCTCCCTCATATTTAGCGCGAGCCCGACACACACATGACCGGTTTTTATTTTTAGTTGTTATATCGTAGAGTTTGAACTATAATCATACGACGTTTGGCATTTCTATGTATTTAACGTTTTTACAATAGAGCGAGAAGAAATAACGTTGATAAAAACTAGTTTCTTGTATGGGACCCGCCTAAATTTTAAGTTTTGTTTTTTTATTACTAGGTATCAAATCCAATATAATGCTACGTATGCTGTTAAAATTTCAACAGGCTATCTATTACGGTTCAGAAGATACAGCACTCTGAAGCTAGGACGGACGGACAGCGTAGGCTTATGAATAGTTCCCGTTTCCACCCTTTGGCTACGGAACCCTAAAAAGTTCGTAGTAGTAGCGTAGCGTACAGGGTGCGTCATCTATATCGTATGAATTTCAGTTGTAATTCTGGACTTGCGAATTGGCTAGTTTGTAATAACATCCAGTAGGTGGCGTTCACGTCCTAAAGACGCAATGGATTGAAAATTTCGTTCTCTGGGTAGTTGGCTCGGTGGTGAAATTGGATAACGCTGTTCCCTGGTTTGGAAGAGTGCGGGTTCAAATCGCGCCCGAGACTTAATTTTTCAATCTTTAATTTGATTCGAAATTGCACAACTTGCCTGTAACATTCTTATAATCATTAATAATCATCAACTATAGTTTTACAAACTACATTTATCTTCTTAACACTGACACGAGAAATCGTATCCCAAAACTAACCTCATACGACATCAACGGTACAAAATTAGGTGGTCTATTATAAGCCACCTTTGACTATTTATATGTGGACTGGTTAAGTGTGTAATTCTACTAACAAACATTTCTGCCACTTTTTGCGGGGGGCGAGGTAACATGACATCCGCAACTTCGGATTTTATTCCCCATAACTCTAGATTCTAATTTTGAATGTCAAAAATCATGAAAATTTGTCTCGTGTGAACCCCAAACGTTCTAAGTTCCAAGTTAATATTTCGCAATTATAGGCTGTCTGGTTTAGTGATAAGGTGTAAAATTGAATGTAAATGCACAAGATCAATGGTGCTATACCGTGGCAGAGGGGAAATGCTACCACAAGGCTAGTTCTTATAATAATTAGTCAAAGTAAGCCACACATTTGTTTACATTAATGATTAATTCTACTGAGTTAAACATCCTGTATTGATTAATAATATCTCTAGATTCTGGATGGATAGATTCTCTCTACCCGGGTGGCGTTTAAATCAATCGATCCTTCGAGATTCACGATTCTCAACCATTAATTCGGTTTCAAACCGTTTTTCTTCCCGTTCCAATATTTAACTTGGTAGTTACATTAGATCCCTTTCGTTTTATTGAAGGTTACTTACAACAAGGCTATTTGCTTTAAGTGTTTGGTTTACACGACAAAAATATATGTGACAACTGTTTTATTTAACCATTTTATACAGGGTGTAAGTGACAGCCTATCAAATACTGAAACGGTGAACTCAGACCATCACACTGAACAACTTTCAGTATGTAGGCTACCTCAGGAAACGCGAAAAAAAATCAGCTGTCCCATACAAAACTGCCACGCAAACTGCTAGGCTGTCACTTACACCCTGTATAAATCTAATTCTATGCGATTTTACTATAACACATTTTCTAGTAATGTCTGCTAAAATAAAATAGTTGTCACAAATATGTCTAGTAGACATTACAGGAAGTTCGATGTTAGAAATCTAAGTATGGTAGAATTAAATAAACTCGACATTTTAAAACAAAAAAATGCTGGTAACATCTACTAAAATAAAATTCTAGTCACAGATATTCTTGCCATGTAAAACCAAAAATCCTTGTAGCAGTAACCTTCAATAAAACGAAAGGAGTTTTATGGAAATACCTAGTTAAACTAGCTAATCTAAACTCAATTCAATAACCTTCATTTATTTATCCAAAAGAAATTACAAAAAAGTTTCTTTACATTTAATTTTTGCGATGCCTCAGGCCGAGCCGAGCGTGAGGTCGAGCTATGCGTAGGAGCGAAGCTCCGACGCAACCCCCGTGGAACCTGGTGGACCTTGTCTCCGGGGTCAATCTGCCGGCCGCAGGCCGAGCGAGATCTAATAACCTGCATGACAGTTGTAAGCTCTATTTTTTTAAACATAGCTAAAATAAAACCTAAAACAGCTAAACACCATCAGTCTTTTTCTTCCATTCAACTGACTACTGCATATGGACAAAGGAATCTGGCTTCCACTAGTTTTCCCCCAAAACTACCTCCATCACCTCTGACGTGACTAACCTAACAAATCTGCGGTCGGTGCTGCGTACTAGGATCAAATACCACCTTCACAAAAGGGAAATTAATTAAACAACAGGTACAAAGGTTCTAAAGGATCCCCTGTAGTGATTTGCTAATAGAAGTTAATGAAATTTCATAATTAGATTCATTGAAATATAATTTGAATAGTCTTTGTTGCGTTTATGTAAGATCAATAATGTTATTTTATTATCAAAGTCTTTGGTAGAAGGTTGTTTTATTGCATCAATGTTTTAATGAGTATTTTTGTGTCCAACTTGATTTTGCTCACGACTCTATCTGCATGAAATCGGTTTCGGTCAATCTTGGAGAAAAATTTGGTTTTACAGATTTTAGCTTAAATATGATTTATTGGTGTTTATTAGTCAAATGTCGTCATAGAAACTGACCACGAAATAGTTATGTCCTGTCAGAGGACAGAATGAAACCTGCATATATAAGAAAATAACCTGTTCCCGCGCCTTTCGGAGAGCGAAAGCCGCGCTTGCCGCGACTTATAGTAGAGAAATCATGCTAGACGTGCTGCAGCGGGAGCTACGTATAATGCTCACGACTTTATTCCCCGAAGCGGTATCGCCTCCTGCACAGCAGGCATGGTTACTCGCTACTAGACTACCACGGCTGTGACCATGGCTTATATGTATCCGTCAGTACATAAACGAGTCACTTACGTAGAAAAACCAACGTCAATAAAATAAAACAACAAGTTACGTCAGTGGTGACAAAACGATACAAATCAATCTTTACCTCTCTTTCCGCCATTAGCTGTTTCGACACAGCCGTCCATCTTTCTTTCGACTTCTGCGAGTATTTCGGACCCATTCCTACCGGGACATGACTAACATTGTAGTGTAAGTGTTAAGAGGGTATCTTAATCGTTTTTTAAAATTTCTTACAAATTAGACCACAAATTTGTTTAGATCCATCAAAATTTGTTTTAAAAAAGGTTGGGAGTATTCGGAGTGCGCTCTATTTCGTCACGTTGACGCAAATATTTCGAGACGGAAGCATTAAAATAACTTAGTTTTAGAAATAGTTTTATTTTATTTTATAGAACCTACCTAACAACAGGGTAGGTTGGTACATTTGAAGCGAGGGCATTCGGCATTCCTAATAGTTTCGTGCCCGAACAAGTGACAACGTTTCCCCAATATCGGCACTTTCGCATTCGACTACTTGAAAAAAGTCACACTAGTTTCACGGTGGAACTAGTGGAAATAAACGAACAACTAGAAGATCGGGACTTCTCAATGAGACCTCTGGTAGCCACAGAGCTGGCAGTTTCTTGGCACAAAGAATCTTATCATCCAGAGGGGGAATGCTGCTCGGAGTGGAGTGTATGAACTATTTGTAATTGTTTGTTCTGTTTGTTCTGTGTTGTCTAATAATTAAAATAAATAATATCTTAATAGAAGATCCCCTTTGTTTATTATTTACTAGCTGTTGCCCGCGACTCCGTCTGCGTGGACGATGTGTAAATCCAGGAAATATTCTATAAGTGTGCCAAATTTCATCTAAATCTGTTCAGCCGATGCGTGCGTGATTGAGCCACAAACATACAAACATGGTCACAAACTTTCACATATATAATGTTAGTAGGATATGATAGGATAGTAGGATTTAGCGTTACCAATAGATGAATCACATTATAAATTTAGACCTGTCTAAAGATCTCCCCTCTTTTGAATTGTACCACCCGGGACAAAATGTTGTGATCAAGAACTTTAAAATCCCTTTGTGGAAACATCAATCTTGCTTTACATTCCGTAAGGGTACTTGTACTTATCTGTTTTGGGACAATGATAAGTGGTTTGTAGGACCTCATGCAATTTAAGGAACGTTCGTTTCTTGGGACAACAGTAATTAATTTGGATACGGCCTTTGCGTTTCTTTTTAAGCTTTTGAATTGTTAATTAATTTGTTAACCAAAAGGAAAGCGGTGGTCCATTAATGTGGCATTATTATTGGCTTGGCTGGCTTGGCGAATGTTGGCTGGGCTATTCCAAGGTTCGTTATGTAGCACTGCGACCATTGCTGGTCTATTGTGTTCGCCCCAAAGCTCACCTATATCTTACACATTCCGAACTATTTTTTTCCATTCTCGCGTATGCAGGTTTCCTCCTGATGTTTTCCTTCACAGCTTTTGATAATGATGAACACATCCGTAAATAAATTCCGTAGAACTAGAGGTACAGGCCAGGAATCCAACCGTCGCGTCGCCCCATTGAGTCACTAGCTCTCTTCCGTATGGACTATCATCGCTCTCTGAATTTCTTTGATGTGGTATACTAATATTATGTCAATGGTAAGTTGATATTATCTTTAACTTTTTTTTTACAAATGACATTACTGCATAAGTAATGAGACTGTTATTTCGGTCAAGTGGGATTAGTATTGGTTTGGTTGGATATTGTTCGTAATCATCATCACCCTATAAACGTCCCAGTGCAGGACATAGGCTTACCCTAAAGGAGGATGTATGGGAGTTAGTCCACCACGCGTGCTCAATGCGTATTGGTAGACTTCACATACCCATCAGAATTCATGCAGGTTTCCCCACGATGTTTTCCTTCACCGTTTGAGAGCAGTCGGTATTACGTACATAAGTTAGAAAAACTCATTCTCTCTCACTCATATCACCGATGCTCTCCCTGAGGGTCCAAGGTCTCCTCTGAGCAAACCAGTAGCTGTCAAGATGGTTTAGTTTGACAGTCATTCAGATGTACACTCTAGAGTAGTGTAAAACCATTGACTTACAAATTAAAGGACGGCTGCTCAATATGACTAACCTACATAAACGTTATAACGTGGCAGTTATATAAACAAACTAAAAGCTTTGAAACTGTTGAAATTGTTTTTCGTTTTTATTATGTAGTTTTACAAATCCTTACACCATAGGCGGTACGGCATTAAAGACGTGCGCGTAGTTGGTCGATCAAACAAAGATTGGCGTTGTTACTCTATATGCGTTTTGTTACTCTTTTGGTTCGCTCATTTTTTAGTGCAGACCCGAAGTCCAATAGTTAGTAAGTCAATGGGTAAAACTCTTAACACCGCGCTGTCAACTCCTTTCTGACTCCAATGTTCAATTTTATTGTTAGTATAGTCACAGTATAATAAAGAGTATCTAGTACTACATAGTATAGTATAAAGATGCCACAATTTGACATTATCCATTATAGGCCTTACCGTCTCTTGCAGATGATTTAAGCAGTGTTATACAAGGTGTGACAAAAATACAAATAAACATCTAACGGGGTGCTTCAGACCATTACACTGAACAACTTTCACGATGGGACCAATATCGAAATCGCGAAAAAAATAACAGATGTTCCATACTAAACTACAAATCTACTCGAGCTAAACTGGGACAGCTGATATTTTTTTTAAGATTTCGATGTTGGTCCAACCATGAAAGTTGTTCAGTTTGATGGTCTAAACAACCCCCTTAAAAGTGTTAAATGTTTATTTTTACTTTTGTAACACCTTGTATAGGAGAAGCAATTTTTCTGCGAAAGAGGCACACACGTCCGCGTACTCGACAACAAAACATAAACGCGTGCTTCTTGCTCAGCTCCCTTCGAAGTGCGCAGTGAGGTGCGGAATGGGCATTCTGAATGCAGTACTATAATCTATTCTGTGACACTACATAAGAAACCTTACAATATTTGAAGACTACGTCTTATAACGAGTCTAATAAGAAATTCAAATTTTAGGGTCTTCACTTATTGTGATTATAGACCATACTCTAAAGAAAAACAAAAACAATTAAAACCAGCCAAGTGTGTATCGGGCTTCGCTAAGAACCCAAGAGAAATTTCTTTTTAATAATATTTTTGATACGGAACCCTCGATGCGCGTGTTCGACTCGCACATGGCCAGTTTTTTAGTATTAAAACTTTATTGAAAACTAAAAGGTACCATAACAATTTTAAATATCGTTCATAATTAATTTTAAAAGGTTGAAAGGTTTCTGTCGGTTTGACCTCGTAACTTTACTTAATTATGTAGGTACTTGTATGTATTATTATACTTAGGTATGTTAGTTGTATACGCGTGCCTCAAATAAATATCTTTAATAATGGAATGGTTTGATATGAACATCACCTCACTATTCAGGACTCCTGCTCAAAATTTAGCAACCTCCGATAGGAGATGGCACCCCAAAAAGAAGTGATCGAATCAGTTTGTTCTCAGTAAAACAACTTTAGAGCTTTATTGGGATACATTGCTTGGTTTGATTGCTACATTTTAAAAATAGATAGAGTAAATCAGGTAATTGATACCGAATCAGGCTCAGATCTCAGAGTAGTGTAAATTTAATGCAGTAGCATATGAATAGATAATAATAGTATACTACAATATAGTGTACTATTACTATCTATTCATTCATTCATTAATATGAATAGATTCATATGGCAGTAGGCCTATGCCCGGCAGATAACTTAACACGCATCTGACAATAAAGGTCACAAGAACGTCGCATCTTGGCGTCATTAACAGGACGGCAAAAGTATGCATGATTGTTTTACATTACTGCTTAGTGACCGAGAACATTTGGAAGGACTGGAATTTCAGCGGCAATGTATGGCAGCAGAGCACAACTGAAGCATACTAAGGTGACATTAGAGACCTGTGCTATTTTAGGGTTTTGTTATTGTGTGACGTGGTGAGTCCACGTGCGCCTTAGGCACTTAGGTGACTAACCCTCCGTAAAACAATCTTAGAAGAGCGTTTTTTTTTTTAAATCTGAAATTTTAAGCATGAATTTTAAGAAAACATATACCTTCCCTTTTTACCTACAGCAATACATGTTTTTTTTCAGAAATACTTGATATTTTCAAAACACTCGATTTTTTAAAATTTAGTTTTTCTATTATGACAAAACAATTTTTTTTTAGAAATACATGTTAATTTCAAGCAACTTTGATTCTTCAGAAATACTATTTTTTTTTAGAAATACTACATTTTTCAAGAATATAGATTATATCGATAATATCTGTACAATCAATATTTACCGAGCTCCAGACTCAGCCTTGGCGTTTAAATAGGCTACGAGCGATAGTAGGCATCCCGCTACGAAATCGACTTGTGCGGCGTCTGCGTTAGCGGGTGTATTAATTAACGAAGCGGAAAGACGCTAAGCGCGAGAAATCTAAAATTTTTTTGCACGAATTTCTTTTCTTTTTGCATACCATTTCTGTTGCACAATTTAATATTGCCCATTTTTAACCGACGAAAAAGGAGGAGGTTCTCAATTCGACCCGTGTGTGTTTTTTGTATGTTTGTTACGCGATTACTCCGCCAATTTTGAATATATATTTTTTTGTTTTTTTTTTGTTAGGTTAGTCTTACTTCAGAGGTGGTTCTAGGATCTGGTGAAGGGCTTCGAACAATGGAACTCCTCTAAAATGTACAGTAAATCATCGGCGATTGAAATACATGTTTTGTGTTGATGTTCCCCTTGCACGTACAACGGATATGTCAACCCAGTACCAAATCTAAAAATATTGAAGTTAAAAACAAATTTACAATAAATTAAAACCGACTTCATTACTAAAAAGTACTAAAATAATAATATATAACCAGCTTCTTATAAATTCGCATCTGTTCAGAACATTAATGTGTTTTATTGGAGTCGGTGTCAAGCTAAGCCCAAAAAAGAACTCTAAGCCCAATCGTGATCATACCGGCTTGACAGCGACTCCAATAAAACAAATTAATGTTCTTGCAGTTCAACAGATGCGAATTTAAAAGACGCTGGTTTTATTATTATTTTAGTACTTTTTAAGTTTTGAAGTCGGTTTTAATTTTTTGTTAATACTTTTTTATCACATCCATAAAGTCCGCATAACATACATGGCATATGCTCTCGACTTTATTCCCCGAGGGGTTAGTCAGAGATATTCTGAAACCTCAGAACATCCACGTTTCACCAGTATAAAGTCCAAGCTCAAAAAAAAAGTCGTGTGCTTGAGACCTTCATGCTAACCCAAGACAAGGGAGAAGGGTCAAATTAGATAGCTGGACTATCGCCAGTGCTTTGTTTGTTAGTGTAAACAGAACAATGTTTGTTGAAAGTAAAGTGTCGACAGAAACTTCAGTGTCCGTTAAACTGAGACCAAGGCGGTGGGGCGAAACGGGGTTTTTTGTATCGTTCCACTTTGTAAGATACTTGAATACAATGTCAGATGCCGCGGGTAACAATTGGTATTCTGCAGTATTATTTGCAGTTCCTTTGCTGTCAATTTTGTAAACTTTAACGATGGTTGCATTTTGTGCGTTCAAGATATAAAACCGGTCAAGTGTGACCCAGTACAATATTACTAAAATTTTGTTTTCTCCGGGACCCCTAGCGCAATCCCGATACACACTTAACTGATTTATCTTGAATTTTTTGAACCATTGACGGTTGATATTTTCACCAAATATGCATTATTATGGCGCATTTTCTAAAAAATAATTTAAAAAAAAGTGAGTACTTAAGAAACAAGAAATCCTTACAAGAAACGTGTTTTTAGTATAGTTATACACTTTAAAGTAAAACAAAAAATAGAAATACTTGCCATGTGTGCCAAAACACAAATTTTTTGGTAGTAGTGTATGTTAGTACGGAGCCCTCCGTGCCCGAGCCCGACTCGCACTTATCCAGTTTCTTATTAGGATTTCCTACCCAAAGGGCGAAAACGGGACCCAATTACTAAGCCCACGTTGTCCATTCAATTCTCACAGAATATGCGTTATTACGGCAAATTTGTAACAAATAATAATAAAAATCTGTCAAATGCGAGTCGGGCTACTCGCGAACTGAGGGTACCGTACCACACCACCACACAACATATTAACTTAGAAAAAAGTTTGTTTTCTCCGGGACCTTTAGTGCGAGACCGACTCACACTTGGCCGGTTTTTATTATTTGTTGTTATTCTGTAGAGTTTTCTCTAAAACCACACTAAGTTTGACGCTTGTATGTATACCTCGAGGGGGTAGCCAGAGATATTCTGAAACCTCAGAACATCCACAGTATAACAACAAATAATAAATACCGGCCAAGTGAGTGGCATTGCGTGATTGAGTACCTTTTTTTTTTAGGTGGAATTAAGGTACAACAATGCCTTCGTGTGCTTTTAATAGTTGTACAAATCATTCAAAAAGATAAAAACAAACATCATCACTCGTAAGATACATGAAAGCAGGTCCATTTTTCGAGTACGTAATGCAAGAACGTCACCTATCTTCCTATTTTAATTTAATCAAAGGATAATACCCAATACCATAAGGTATCACGGAAATAGACCTATTATTTTTGTTGGCTCTACGCAATTAGCGCTACGGGCCCGTAAATCGCTACGCAATCTCGTAGCAAGCTACGTAGTATTAAAGTCAAGTCAGGTTTGTGCTCGAGATAGGGCTAGGTATATCGCTTTTACTTTTTAGAATTTTTAGAGTGTTTTTACATTATAAGCAAAATTATTTGATACTATGTACATTCTTTGGCTTTCTTTATAATACAAACCATGATTGATGATAAAGATAACATATTAATGAACAAGGTAGGTAGCCCAAACATATTTAAAACCTTATTAAAAGATTACCTAATTGAAATATTTTTTTATTCGCTTCAACAGATTTTTGTGTAATAATAAGTGTAATTATCCTAATTTAATATTGTTAGATTTATTTGTAATAACATATTATTGTCTTTGCTGCGCCCTTTCAGGGTTCGTGTTGAACCTTATGTACAACATGAATGCAATAAAATATTGCATTGAATTGAATTGAATTGATAAAGCTACTACAGTGTAGCAACAATTCGACTAACCGCTGGTCTACTCTATTCTAATTTTAAAATTGCGAATACAGCATAGTGTCGATTATTTTACCAATATCCAGTTTAAACTAGCAAAAGTGCTGGACATTGTCCGTTAATAAATATATTATGGCGATCTCAAAGACTGTTTGTGCATAAAACACACAATACAAACCACCATAAAATGGTAGGGCCTCCTGGCTACTTAACCCGCGTGCCGAATAAAACACGTCCACTCGTGGCCCCCTAGCCACGCGACTCTAAACGCGGGTCGTCGGATTGTAGAACAAATGGCAACGATAATCCGTCAAAACGTATAACAGTGCTGTTCCATAAAGCGACTAGGCACTTTGTTTACATTTTCGCTGCGATAATTTAAATAAGTAAATTAAATGCGTTAAAAATATTAGAAGGTGCTTCAGACCATCAAAGTGAACCACTTTCACTATGGGACCAACATTGAAATCGGAACATCGAACATTGAAAAAATCGAAAGATCTACTGGTTCATAGAAAACGTTAGTCGTTGCTCCACCCAAATGTATGGGACACCAGATTTTTACCATTCCGAAAGTTGATCTGTTTGATCGTCTGAAACACCTTATTTAATATGTAACGCATTTAACCCTATACAGGGTGTAACAAAACATCCTAGTAATACCTAAGGGGGTGCTTGAGACCATCAAACGGAACAACTTTCACTATGGAGCCAACATCGAAATCGCGAAAAAAAAACGCTCTTTCATACAAAACTGCAGTACCGTCTCGACGATTTTTTTTCTCGTTGTTGGCTCCATTGTGATAGCTGTTCAGTTTGATGGTCTGAAGCGCCCCTTTAAGTATTACGAGGGTGTTTTGTTACACCCGGTGTATCACAGAAACGTACCCACATTTGAAAAACACCACCCACATTTAAGAAAAAAAAGAATGAAAGCACACTCAAAACATGGTGACTGGTTAAGAAGAAAGTAGTTACTTATAGGTAAAATTATTCTACTTTTACGTATACCTACTTTCTTATACAAGGTGTTAAAAAAATGGACAACTTTCACTATGGGACCAATATCGAAATCGCGAAAAAAAAATCGAATATTCCATACTAAACTACTAATCTACTCGAGCTAAATGTATGGGACAGCTGATTTACTTTTTCGCGATTTCGATGTTGGTCCCATAGTGAAAGTTGTTCAATTTGATGGTCTAAACAACCCTCTTAAAAGTTTGAAATATTTATTTTTAGTTTTGTAACACCTTGTGTATCCTATACATTGCATTCGCGTGTTTCGATGAAGTGTAACTTGAACGATCGACACTAAACGTCGATGAAACTTATCCGACGTCCGGTCGAACGCTACTTTCATTCTTAAAGTTTTAAGTTACGAAAGAAGCAGTAGCAAATTTGAACTTTATTTAGAACTTAAGTGGGTCTATGTTTAGAAACAAAATCAATATTTGGACTGACATCGTTAGGGATCAGAGGATTACTTACAAAAGAGTAATCCAATGTAAATTAAGCAAATACGGATTACATTTACTGCTCAAATGATTGCTTTATGAATTATTTCTCATAGCGAGGATGAAGAACAAAATTCTCCTATCTCTAACACAAAGTAAATTTTACAGGAAATGAATAAAATTATGTATTTTGCGTATTACCTACTTAAGAGCTATTCTTAGAGGTAATAACTCGGTAGAAATCAAGCATACAAGTGTTTTTATTAGAACATTAATTATTTCATTTTGAGTTCAATAACTCGATAATTGTCGAGTTAACCTAAAATACTTCAGATAGGACAATTTAGTTCTTCGTCATCGAAAAGCGGGTCCAGTGTCTACGTTAGAAAAACAGTCGAGCACAAAGGATGTTTATTAAACAGCGTGGGTAGCCCACAAGAGACTGACGAACTGCGGCCGTAGTATGATGCGTGCGATAAATAACAACACAATTAGATTGAAACAATAATATCATTATTTTCATAGTTAAAATTTAAAGTTAAAGTTCTATTCATTGCTGAAATGACTTGTTATCATTTCAGGGCAGTCACAGATATTCTGAAACCACAGAATATCCACGTTTCACTAGTATCGAATTTTTGTCCAGTGTGACGGGGAGTGAGCCCGTCGCCACTTGTAATACATACATACCGCGAAATTGAAGCATGCATGTTTCCTCACGATGTTTTCCTTCACCGAAAAGCCTGTGATATTACAAATCGTACATAAATTCCGAAAAACTCATTGGTACGAGTCAGCCTGGACGGGGATCGAACCATCGCCTCCTGCACGACAGGCAATGTTACTCGCCACTGGACCACCACGGCAAGAAAATGATGACTTCCAAAAAACGATGAGTGTATGACATCAAAGCGTCGCGCCTTTTCTATGGACTCATCAAGGATACAGTGGAGGAAGTCTATGCATCTCTGCATGTATAAAGCGAGTATACCGCGCCGTATTATATTGTTGCCTGATTTCGAACCAGAACTACAAACACGTATCGTCTCACATAAGTTACCAATGCGGAAAACCGCTTACACCTGAAATAATAGCATTTCCGAACTTACGAGGTCTCGCACCTATATGCCTTTTCCCTCAAGATATAAGTTTCCGAGAACTTTCACTACAGCTATAATAGCGAAGCGACAAATGAGTTTTCCTCTGACAGGTTGTTAGAAGATCAATTTTCTATACTATTGACATAGACAAACGATAGATAATGGACTTGGTGAGACGATAGAAAATGTTACTGGTTTCTAGGAAACGTTCTGCGGAGCGTATTTCCTATTTGACACAATAAAAATAGTAGCAATTTAGCATCCACGACGTACGGTGTTACGATCTCAATTCAGTTGCATTGAATATCTAAATAATTAAGTAGGTTTACATACAGGGTTCACTCAAACGGCGGTGAACATTTTTGTGAGGAAACCTGCATAAGCTGAAGAAATTCAGATGCATGTGTGAAGACCGCCATTCTATAAGCAAATATGCATTTTCATATTTAAGCTTATATTCATTTATATTTAGATGGAATTACGTTGTAGAACTTTTTGTACTGTGACAATAAATCTGTTTAAATTTCATTAAATTTCTGCATTGGGCAGGCGTGGTGGACTAACGCCTATAGGATGAGGCTTCGGTATATACCCTATTATAGGCTGATGATGATGACGTTTTCAAAATTCGGTATGTCATTTTTTTTTGGTATTTATTTACCATTTTTACGGATAGTAATTAATTTTAAGAAACTTTTTTTTTACGATTCACAGGATTTATCAATATCAATAACAATTTTAATTATTTTATGTGTTATCTCTAAATAATAAAACGGTAAAGAAAAAATCATTTGCTATCATTAAATGATGGTGATAGTTAGACATTATAGAAATATTTCTGATCTGTAACGCCCAAAAGTAAATACGGAGTTTTTTTAGCAGGAATTTCCTTGAAATGAAGAAACGTTATTCAGACGTTTTTCCTAATCCTACAAAAAGTTCCAAGAACCAATAATATATTGGGATAGATTTATAGGAGTCATTGACCTCTACAAATGAGACATGTGTTACTAACCAACGTCTAAGAAGCTTCTACCTGTCAATCTGAAATATCGTGAAAGTATTGATAAGAAATTTTACTGATTCCTACTAATATTATAAATATTACAGTGTTTGACAATTTTTGGCTGTCTGTTACTCAATCACGCATAAACAGCTAAACGGATTTAGATGTATTGTGGCAAACAGATAAACGGCCAACGCAGACAAAATAGCGGGGAAAAAACAGAGTACGGTATAAAGCATCAAATCTTGTTATGGTTTGGTTGAGATCGAGTTTTAAATTTGAAATTTGAAATTTTACAAATAATTTATTAATTATTATGAAAATAATTACCTATGTTGAAACCATGGTAATTGGATTCTGCTCTCGATTTAAACGAAACTACTTTTTAGACTTGCGTTTATTAATTAACACGTTGTATATTTCTCAAGGGAGTAGTTGGATATACTCGTACGTATTTATAATAAAGGCTACTATTCAGACCCATATCGGGTCCCTGAGCTATCGCAGTAACTAAGTATTCAGAACTACCTGCCCCCAAAAACTCTGTTGATTGAACTTCAGTGTGACGGATAGTGAACGCCCGTCGCTACTTTTTAGACATTAAACACAATATACGCCGCCTCGAAACCGAATCATGTAGGTTTCCTTACAAAGGTTTCTACATTGAAAAGCTAGTAGTATTGAACGTATGTCATAATATTTCTGAATAAATAACGAGCAGTGATTATCTAGTGGCTAGTTAGTAACTCAATCAATTTAGCTATGGATTTTTCCCAGCCTATATCAGACCCGAACTTACCTTTCCAGTCACGCGGGCACGCCAATGACATTTTATACATATGGACTCACCACAATAACAAAACCAAAAATGACACGTCATGTCTCTATTGTCACCTTAGTATGCCTCAGTTATGGTCGGCTGTCATACATTGCCGTTAACATTCCATTCTTTTCAAATATCATCTGTCACAAAGCAGTAATGTAAAACAATTAAGCACATTTTAGCGGTCTCGTTAATAGCGCACAGCGCATAGCGTTAGCTGCGAAATCCTTGTTTATAGAATGTCATATTCTACATATACCTACATAGATCAATGTATCAAAAGAAAACACTATACGAAGCAAGTAATGTAAGAGAAGAAAATACTACCTGTCCACCCGCACATGGATTTGCATGACTAGAAAAAGGCCCTAATGAATTTATAGGAACTATTATATGATTTGTAAATCCCTAGTAAAGGAAACCTTTGTTAGGAAACATGCGAAGTTTGCCACGCGACTAACACTTTTTGATTTTGGGATTTGTAGGGTTCCACTGTCTAACAAGGAACTCACAAAAGGACATAATTTCAGGCTCAGCAAGTTTGACTAGCGTGGAGTGTCA
The DNA here is from genome assembly GCA_963924505.1 of Agonopterix alstromeriana. Lineage (NCBI taxonomy): Eukaryota > Metazoa > Arthropoda > Insecta > Lepidoptera > Depressariidae > Agonopterix > Agonopterix alstromeriana. Next base: position 14,931,744 of record OZ004667.1, read on the forward strand.
TTTTATATTTCAAAGCTTGTTGAAAAATTAATTATTTCAACAAACCTGCCACGGGCCCGAAAATTATGCGATTTCCGAAACATATTTGGTTAGGTTTTATAAAAGAATGATCTAGGAAAAGTTTTACGTTTCTAGGCATAAAAGTTGGTAAAATTTACATCTTTGGTGCTGGTTTTCACTAAATTAATTTACAAGTCGTGAATGCTGAAAAATTTGCAATTATTTTTTTCAATTTGAAGCTCAAATTTTTTCCTTCATGAAGTACCTATGATTAAGTACGGTAAATATTCATGTTTTCGACTCTTAAATCGCAAAATTATGATTAAATTCTTGAAATTGTACGAAATAATTAAGCCAGGTGTAAGCGATAGAAAAATTTGAAAAGTGAAGTCTTTCTAAAAGGTAAGTCAGAATTTTCGCTGCATGGGGATACAACGCAAGTCTTTTAGAAAGGCAACACACAGATTTCATTCATACTATCATAAAATTATCAGCAATATAACAACAGGAATCCCAAAGTTCATACTGAAAAACATACAGGGTGTAACAAAACACCCTAGTAATTCTTACGGGGGTGCTTCAGACCATCAAACTGAACAACTTTCACTATGGAGCCAACATCGAGAAAAAATCTCCTGTCCCATACATTTGAGTCGAGACGGTATTGCAATATCGTATGAAAGAGATTTCGATGTTGGCTCCATAGTGAAAGTTGTTCAGTTTGACGGTCTGAAGCACACGCTTTAGTATTACTAGGGTGTTTTGTTACACCATGTATAAACATAGCAAGAGCAAAGCTCGAGCCATCGTCGGTATACCAGGCACTACGCCACAGGCACGATGATGCATAAGATAAAGCTCACCCTGGACCCCAGCTGCTGAGCTTGCGGAGAGGAGGAGGTAACCATAGAACCATTCCGTGTGACTGCCGTGTCTTGGCGGCTAAATGCATGTGCCTCCTAGGAGATGGATAATAAAAACTGGGAGATTGCAGGTTTATTTCCCTGAACGGTATTGCCTCTCTTTTTTTCTATGCTTTTGAAGGGTGAAGAAAATAAATATCTAGGGGTCAACACATAAGATCCCATTGTACAGGCTTTTCATTTATAGTCAATGACTCGATAAGCTGTGGTAACAAAAACTTGTTATCATCACTCGATAAAATTTAATTGGCAAAGGTTCGATGTTTGATTCTAAAAGTACAAGAGGCACAAAATAAGGCGGCGGTAAGCTTTGTACTTACTTTATTATGCCATGTGTAATTCCGTGTGTAAAATAAAATGTAAAATTAATAATTAAGTTTTTAATACTTAGTTTGATTTTAAAACTTCATACTAAAAAGGAAATTATAGTCCCTCACAAACAATTGCCCTTACCTTACCAAACTATAAAATTATGAATTTGATGTGCGTTTGGTCCCTTAATTTTCCACTCAATTCACGAATGCACAACAATATTCAAAAATCCAAGTGATAAAAACGTTCCAACGAATATAACAGCAAAGGTTAGTTTTCACTCGACATTTAAGCAAGCTCGTCAGTATAGCCAGGGGCCTAAGCTAAATAACTTCACCCAAAGAACGTTGTAAGTCTTTGAAACAGTATCTAACTAACTCACCCTGCAGGCATTCAGATCCGTTTTTTCTTCCACGTTCCATCCTTACAGCGCATACTTTATTTCTATTTGCCCGAGCAGAGGTAAGAGGGGTGCGAGAGGAGGGGGAGGTTGGACACGCGCGTTGGGGTCGCCCCAGCCAGTTGAAGCTGCGGCAACACCGAGAGTGCTTGTCGCCCCTTATCGAAACAGAAAAAAAAATTAAGACCACCAGTGCAGTGTCGTGAAGTGAACCATCACATAAACGTGCAACGGAATAGACGTGATAAACTCACGGAAGTGACTTGTGATTTTTTTGTGGTGAAACTAAAGTGAGTTCGAGGAGCGTGCTGTGGTACCGAGCTGCAATCGCAGAAATTGTTTCCGGTAAGTCGGCGGTGTTTTCTGCAATAAAATTAGCATAGTAACAGGATTGGTTGAAAGTTTCTATTTAGCTAATCTAACGATGTTTTCGAATGTGAACTTTGGTATGCTGTTGTTAAAGTAAGTTGTCGTTTAAACAGCTATCAATCATGTTTTACGCGTTGCGGATTTTGATATGTCTGCTCTCTGACAAACTATCATGTTCTGTAATTAATTACAGCATAACGGCTTCATAATTTTACAAGAAAATATTAGTAGAATACGGTAAGAAACTAATCTAATTTCCTCGAATTCACCTCGGGAGTACATCTTTAATTATAATCGTCCTTAATGAATCCCCGTGTGATGTTTAAGATGAGAGACGGAGCATATGTTTAGATAATTAACGTAAGGAAATGTGTAATATTAGTTTTCTGACTGGCACCATGACATTGATACCTACCATGAGATATTTAGATGTTGATTGTACGATATTATTTCGTAACCAATTAATTTTGTTCCTGATTTTTTCTTCAAAACAAGGTCATCAAGTTTACGAATGAAAAACTTTATTTAAAATATGAAATAACGACTGCCAATTGAAAAATAATAAGTGACGTCGATTAACTAAGATTACTTTATTATGCTACATTATTATATGATATCAAAATACAATATAATCGATGCAAACCAGATTTAGTTTAGTTTGTAAGAATCGATTTCAGATTAATTTCTCGGGCTACGACTAAGAGTGCCTACGCACTGGGCAACTAAATCGCGGCGACCAGGCCGCGGCGTCCATGAATTCGGGTATTTGCATTTGATCATAATTATCGAACGGCGTACAGTGCGACGATCGCTTTCAAAATTCCCAAAATTCATTGGCCACTGGCCGCCGCGACCTAGTATGTAGGCACGTCCAGTGTGTAGGCACGCTAAAGAGTAAATTTTTTCCGAAGTGTCTTAACAAAATAACTATCAATGAGTATTTTACCATCTTTTTATAACACTGTATAATAACAATCAAAGTTGCCGAATCATTTCTAATTTTTAGTCTGATTCATTGATTGGTCCTTCTACGAAAATGTGTTTGGACAAGCCGGCCAGATCATAAACTCATAGTAGAGCTAATGTACCTACTTGCTATTACCATAGTGCATAAATCAATCATAATATTGAGGAATCTGCTGAGAAGTTGCGCGCGATGCCGATGAGTCAGCAATACGGCGGATAATATATGGGTCGTCATATACGATTATCGGAGTATGAAATAATGGTCCAGTAGCCACCCATTTCAGACCGATTGACCTATTGTAACCACCGAGTTAGTGTAGTGTAGAGATACTTAAATTTTGCTAGTGTGGCCCCATCTATTCAGAATAGCTAAGCATTAATCAACGTGAGACTTTAGTCTGTTAGAACTTTTTGTAGCTTGGCTAAATGTAAAAATCTTGTAGTTTTGGCCAGTAAAAAGTTTCAACAAATATCTAGTAATACTAATATATTTACTCACTGATGTAGCTCTGTGATTCCAAGTGGGTCTTACACGCCACCATACGCCATCTAGTAATGGATTAATTATTACATACAGTGATATATAATAATAATATAACTAGCTTAGAAATGTAAAGTGACTGTATAGGTATCAGTGATCACAACAATTTTAACCAACTTCAAACGGAGTGGCTTTCTGGAAGGGTAAGTAACCAAAAACGTCGGTGACGCCTTGTAGAGAGATATATGTATGGACACTCAATGAAGAAGATCCAGGTCCGTATCAAATAGTGCTGACAAAAGAAAAGACATCGTGAGGAAACCTGTGTACGCTGAAGAAGAAATTCTGATGCGTATGTGAAGTCTACCAATCCGCATTGGGCACGCGTGGTGGACTGACGCCTATGAGGATAGGCCTGTGCCCTGCAGTGGGACGTATACAACGTGTTAATCAATAAACGCAAAACTAGAAAGCAGTTTGTTTAGAATCGGAAGCAGAATCGAATTATCAAGGTTTCAACATAGGTTAAATTTTTCAAAATTTTCATTAATTTGATCGTATAATTTAAAATTTTCTGAACTCGATCTCAACCCACCGCTCGGGCACTTTCACCCTAGTTAATATCAAAAAAAGGTTCTTAAAATGTACCCATGAGCACGTTAGCGCTTTAATTCATTGCTGAAATGATAACAAATCATTTTTGCCTGGAAACTTAAAATGTTATTCGCATTTCTTTAAATGTTAACTATCAGAATAATGAAATTATTGTTTCAATCTAATTATGTTGTTATAAATAAGTTGGGGTGTATGAGGTTTTCCGCTTAGTCATTAACACGTTGAATAAGCTGACGATGATGATGAATTAACCTGAGTAAAAGTTAAGACGTCATTTTAATTAATAATACCGCCAGGAGTCTTTGATTTCAGAAAGTGAAATCATAAAAACATATTATTTTTCTAATAATTGTAATTAGACGTACATAATCAAGGTTTCAATTTCAATACTTCGTAATATTCTATAATTAGGGCCGACTTAATCACACTGATTGATATTCCGTTTCCAAAGTTTTGTATGTATATTTGAATAATTCAAACTCCAGGAAACTTGTTTGAAGAGTCTCCGCGGTATTGATCTTGTACAAAAATAAAGCTTTGAATTTTTTATTTCGTAGAGTTTATAAATGACTCAACTGGTAAGTTTATGGAGTTAATAATGTTTTAGAACTAGATTTTATGTGGTGGACAAGCTGTCAGGGTAACTTTAAGCCGCTAGTATGGACTCATAATTTGAACTATGCTTTTAGCAAAGTGCTACGCCGTAGCATCGTAGAGTGACTGTAGACTATGCTGCTACGAAAAGGTGATATATAATGTGTATTGTAGTGCAGACACCGTAGCATGATACGCTTAATAAAACTACATCACGCCGTTTATCTCGTTCGTTCGCGCCTTCGATTTATTGCAATGAAATTAAACGAAAGGATAATAAAACGTTTGAAAAAACTTATAGCTTCGTGGCGTGCCGTGCATACGAATTGAAATCCAAACACAATGATTGATAACCCGTGTCTTTTCACGACGAGGAAACGAAGCACTAAACTTTTGACGTTACTTTGGTAAAAAAGCCTTGTAAGTTCCTACTGCAGAGCAAGGGCCTTTCACGAATAAGGGTGAGAGAAAATGGGCCATATTGGTCGATGCAAAATAGTGGTCAACCTGCTGTTAGTAAATTTTCAAGCCGTTTTTATAGGCATCTGATCTGGACTTTACGAATAGTTTGTAACTACACCGCCATCTGACGGAATTATCCTGCTTACCGAAGCACAAAGGCACTCGAGATAAAATACCACTAAACAGTCACCCATCCAAAGACTGACCGGACTTGACGTTGATTAACTTCGGTAATCGTTTCCAATATCAAAGCTCCATTACACCAAAGAGCGTCTTAACAAGTTACAGTAATACCAGGTTTATAAGTCTTATTGATGTACTTGCATTGACAAATTTTAATAGCGCTCGAAATTATATTGACCAATCAGCAAGCGCCGACTTCACGCGCCTGTAATCCCTTGCCGCTATTGGCTAATTATTTTCGCGCCCTTTCCACCACATTGAACTTGGAGCGAGATAGAGAAAGATTTAGTAGCACCCAATTTAGCCCCCTACGATAACAGCGCATAATCAATTTTTATTACTTGACTTCTGGTTTTGACGGGGACTCGGGTCTGCTCTGCACAAACGAAGATTGGCGAGCGGAATTATTTTCCTGGTCGTAATGTACTTCGATAACTTCATCTAAAATCAGACCACCAATAATTTTAATTATCCAACACCATAAAACACAAGTAAAGAACTAAAACATAGCAGAAATATGCAAAATTTATTTGCATAATTGCCATGTTAATGAGCCATTTATTTTTTCAAGCTTATGATTTTGCCGAGTTGTAATTAAAATTGTGATGTAATCTCATTCATTACTCGATTAGCATATTACCCCATTGAAAAATGAAATTCGTTTTTGAAAGTTTTAGTGAATCGCCGACCTTTTATTTGGGCTAATTAATGTTTCTTTTAGTCCTCAAATTTAATAGTAAATGCTTTTTAGCCTTTATATAAGCTTGGTAAGGACATTTTAACGGGAATTCCGATTAATATTTCAATACCGGTTTAATACTGTTACTCGCACTTGAGAATAAAGTACATATACTTTAACAGCATGTCAACTATATTGTCTTTAAAACTATTCTCAAATTTAAAAAATCATGTTCGCTTTCGAGCTACTATGGGAGGAAACCTGCATCCACTGAAGAAGAAATTCCGATGCGTATGTGAAGTCTACCAATCCGCATTGGTCACGAGTGGTGAACATGCCCATACACTCCTTGAGGGCTATGCCCTGCAGTGGGACGCATATAGGCTGATGATGATGTTCGCTTGGCATGTCTTCTTGCAAGGCGATCGTTCCAGTCAGGATTTTGGCTTTGCCAGAAAGCTACACCATTGCGCTTATCTTCCTATGTGCTTTGGACAAAATAATATATTTATAGTTATAGGGAAACACCCCACCGGACTGATAGATAAGGAAATTGGTAGTGAACTTACGTAATCTGTGAATGTGAATAAAAGATGTCCGTTGTATTATACTATAATATTTATAGTTTAAAATTATATTTTTTAATATTATTTATTCTTTCAAATAATGTTTGCCCATTAAACTCAAATTGTCTTTAGGTGACGATTAAAACTATTTGCTTTTATTGAAGTCGGTTCATTTTTTTTAGAAATTCTTGGTCAGAGACATTAAAGCGGCTTGAAAATCTCTGACAGCAAGTTGACCACTAACCTCCACAAGTCCACACTAGACCTGCGTGATAGAGTAATGACCTCTCTCACTCTTATTCGTGAGGCCTTTGCCCTATAGTGAGATTCTTCAAGGTATAACATACCTACTTTTACTAAAGCATTTTCTCTATTGTGTACTTTAACCACAATATTTTATACATCTGAAATGTCTTTGTATTACACGAGCCCTATCTTACGTCCAAGCCTTTTCTTAAAAATATCTTTGCATAATGCTATGTAGAAACACAGACATGACTGGCGTGTTCAAAGCGGGCTTATGGAGGCTTCAGCGGGCTGGGCTTTATGCCAATTTGTTGAAGTTATGAGTTAGTACTCAATGTGTAAAGACGACTTAAATGCTATTTTGAGATGCGGCAATTTTATAATAGTGTAGTGTAAATGATAATTTTCTAAAGTTATAGATAAAGGAACCAAATCGTCGATACTATTTTGAGTTTTGGAGTTCGAAGAAAATTATATAGTAAAATATGTAACAACAATTTAAATTAATTTCGTCGATGTATCTACTGAACTTTACCAAAATAAATAATAATAATAATTTCGAATAAATTAACATAACACCTATAGTTGCATTTCATATTCATACAATTCATTTCAACATAAATAATTTATATAAGTAACATTTTCGTTAAATTGTATGTGATTCATTTAATATCATGCATATTACTTAGACTAGGTAGATAGTTACATATAAGGTATACCTACTATTAATAAATATTAATTATTTTTGTATTCATGAATGTAAAAATTATTAATATTTTTTTATTAGATTGCCCAAGTTTGAGCAAAGGTCTATTCCATCCCTCGCCACTCTTCCCTTCCTCGTCAGCCAATCTCGTCTAAAGCTAAAATAAATAGCTGACACAAATTCGACTACTTACATGTTTTTCTCCGTGAGGCTTTACAATCCGATCTCAATATTTAGTTATGTATAATACCTACCTTAAATGAAATAGCAAGAGCCCACAAAATACGAGAAAAATTACACAGACATACATTACATTCTTTCTATAACATTCTAGTCATTCTACACGGAGAAAAAGTTGATAAGTAGATCTTCCTTAAATCTGCTAGAATTACATTAATAACTGCAAATTTTCTTGTGAAGTCTATAAATATTACGCAATAACGTTCTATGTCATTGATATTACTAGATATTTATCTACGTGACGCATAAACGCCTTAAAATTCAATCTCAGTCAGTATTGTACAAAAATTGCACTGTAGTCGTATTCCCAGGTAGTCGAATCCCCATTGGTCTAATTACCTTTTAATCAAATTCCCGTTTGTTCTGATTCCCATATAGTCAAATCCGCAAAATACTAGTAAAATTTCACATAAATAACATGCAATTGCTTCTATATTGTTGTTATATCTATGGCACCTCGGGGAAATTTATAAAGAAATTCGCTGTCAGTTCTACAAGCTGGCGTTCTGTGTCTGATCAATCGAAGAAACTAGAAATAAATTCCGAAGCAAATCGAAATGGTCATGTACAAAATGTTTTGTTGCATTTATCGAATCCATATAGGTACGTCCACTTTATACGACTTGAAGGCACGATACCAACTACATTAACAAGAATCGTCGAAAGTTACGTGCAAGTTTGACTTGAAAGGTTAAATGTAAAGCAATAGGGTTCAATAAGCGAACCAGTAAAAACATTATATCGTACATTAATGTACCTAGAGTATCACACGCGCACAATTAAAATAGAACTTCACTTAGGTAAGTTCGTTTAATTTCTAATTAATGTACCTAGACAGGGAGTGAGCCCGTCGCCACTTGTAATGGACAATGGGTACAATACATGCCTCGAAGTCTATATATCGTTTATTTTGGAACAAAAACAAGAACATTATGTTTTGTAGTAAAGTGACTAGATTTTTTTCTCCGTGTAAATGCAAAATGGTCGTGCGGCCGACTCCTTTGTTATTTTAGCTGCCGTGCCGCTATTTACCACGAAAAGCAGCTGAATATAACCACTGCCTACAGAACAAAATAAGTGAACTTTATCGTCAGTGGCGATCTCTAACAAACAATCCCTTGTTTTGGTTTACTACAGAAACTTACGTAACTACATACATTTATCTTTCTCGTTTAGGTGAAATAAAATACCGTGGGAAAATGTGAGCTTACGAAAAATTGTTTGCTGCGAGATTTATTAGTGAACACTATACGGTGAATTAAAAATACTACTTTGATCACATTTAGTTGTTTAGTTTGCTTAGCACTACTTTACCATAGTATAAGAAATAGTACGTTTTAGTTCAATCAACGAAGCAAAATTAAATGCAGTCAAAGTCAATATAATTTATTCAATATAGGAGCTTGCAGCGCACTTATCAAATGTCAAATCTTTTTTAAAGCTACCACCGCGTCGGAACGTGTTGTCGCTGTAGAGAAGATGCGGCCAGAAACTCTACAACACAACACGACTTAATAACTATTACAATATAAATTCTTAAGCTAAAGTTATGTATACAATAATACATAGTCTATTTAATAAAATAATTGATACTATACAGTAAAGTAAATTAACTATAAGCTAGTGACCTCAGACCCAAGCATTTTGATCATTTAAATAATCATCCAGTTTATAATATGCTTTTTTACAGAGGACTTTTGTGATTTAAGTTTTAAACATGTTTTCGGAAAGATTCAAAATAGTCTCTAAAATATCACTAGTAAATCATGTCACTAAAAGTCCCCAGTCTGGGGCCGCGAGCTTCTTATTAAAATGTCTTAATAACTTTATTTATTAGCAATACTAAGGGAGATGCAGGGGGAAGTCAAAATACCTAGAAATAACGTAAAAGGTAATGATTTACGGCAATTTTGAAAATGTTTGTCCTTGTTGAGTACACTCTCTGCCCATCACTAATTTTGACAACACTTCAGGGGCAGTACCAGTACCACGGCAGGGGGACGACACGAAGCTGTGATATATTTCTCACTCAATTGCACTCACACAGCACAGGTGTTACAAAAATACAAATAAACATTTAAGGGGGTGGTTTAGACCATCAAACTGAACAACTTTCTCTATGGGACCAATATAAAAATTGCGGTAAAAAGAAACAGATGTTCCATACTAATCTACACGAGCTAAATTTATGGGAGAACAGAGCTATTTCGATGTTAGTCCCATAGTGAAAGTTGTTCAGTTTGATGGACTAAACAACCCCCTTAAAATGATTAAATTTTTGTGTTTCTTTTGTAACACCTTGTATATCCCAGCTCACATAGCTCACTATCCTTGTTTGGGAGTCAGAGTTTCCATTTTGATAAATCAAAGCTCCATTTAATTATGTTCATACCTGGTATACTTAGTACTTAATTTTAACAGTTAGTAAAGTATTGTAAATTTGGCTAAGTTGAAGCAAATAAACCATTTTATTTTTTATGATTATTATTATTATACGCTAGCCTCTTCTTGTCAATACGAGCCCGATCAAATGAATTGTCCAGGGCATGACACTACCGCCCCGGATAATTTAGTCACAGGTTTATATTTAACGAGCATTTATGTCATTGTTGCAAGATAAATGACTAACCAAGTCTAATCATAAGCTTTCAAACGAAAAAAAAGGGTCATCAAAATCGATCCAGTGGTTTTGGCGTGATGCGCGAACAAACCGGCAAAAATTGGTGACTTGGAATCAGGGACACCTAAAAACCATATCCAATTTTTATATCTTTAATGTACAGACACACTTCTGTTACAGTTTTACAATAGTAGAGAAGATAGCAAGTACAACACACTTTGTATTATACTCACGGCTATATTGCTTAAACGGGTAGTCAGAGACCTGACCTATTCTACGTACCGAAAGCTCATACGTAATACATAACATTTTTAAAATTATTTCAGTCATTGTTAAAATAATTATGTTGTTAAAACTGGCAGCAATTTTACTTAAACGTTAAGTTAATATTTTCTCTATCCGTTAAAACAGTCCTTTTTTTGCGTGACTAAAAAAATTTTACTAAATTGCGAGTAGCAATGACCGCGGTAAAACTAAGCCCGATTCGACCCGACAATCCGAGCACAGAACTAAATTGGAAACGGAACAGGTATTTTACGGAACTTGCGTAACAGGATGACATAGCGAAACTGTTACTTTTGTACTTTATATGCGAATGGTAATAGGAATAGAAGTATTTTGTGGAATCACCGAGTCGCATCGTTTTTCGCATTAAATCTGATGTTTGTTTTTTCATTTGTGATAAAATTTCTCCTGTTTGTGGTTCCGTAGTCAACACTTATAGTTTCGCCATGTCCGTCCGTCTGTCTGTCTGTCCGCGGCTTAGCTCAGAGACGCTTAGCACTAGAAAGCTGTAACTTGACATGGTTATACATATTTATCACGCCTACAAAGTGGTAAAATAAAATACCCTACAGGAAAAGTAGGGATAAATTTTTTTTTTCTCTTCTATCCCATGGTGTGGGGTATCGTTGGATAGGACTTTAAAAAATAGTGTGGGTGTGGGATAACCATTTTGCGATTTAGGGATCCGTTAGCAAAATATTAAGCTTTAAAGTGATATTTTTGTTAGAGTCAAGTGTCGTCGTCGTCGCCCCCCTGCCAGCTAAATGGTTGTTTCTGGACGTAGGCTTTACAAGTTAACGAGTAAAAGTCGACCAACTTGTAAAATGTACTTTTTAGACTTTATTAGCCGTTAAACCGCAGTATAAAACAAAGCCCCCCTTCTAAGTCCGTATATTGTGACGGGCAACTACGGAACCCTAACCTGCGCGTGGCCCGATACGCACTTGGCCGGTTTTTCGTTGAATTTGAGTAAATACTTTGCCTATGGCCTACTGAAAGCCTTCTCTCATGATAACAAGGAATGCAATCACTAACTACTAAGGATCACAAGGAGTTGATTATATACTATCACGCGGACTTGTAGTACATTGGTGGAGACAAGTGCACTAGCATGCGGTTAGATTATTTTAGGCAGTCTTAATTGACCGACACCGCGTCTAACAGAAATATCTGGGAGAAACTGCATAACGTGCCTTCCGTACCGTGATGCAACATACATTTATTTTTGTGAATTTGTCCTTATTTCTACAGAGCTTTAGGGTAGACAGATGCATTACTTTAATAGGAGATTGTTTTTTCCCAAAAAAACATAAGGGCAAGTAGCAAAAAAAAAAAAGACTTTTCATACAGACCATTGATCTAGCTGAGCTAATATATGCAATATTAGAGAAAATCCAAATTTGATTTCTTTTTTTGCAAATTTTCTATAGGTTTCTTATGAAAAGTTGTTCAGTATCGTGGGTACAATCACCCCTTAAAGTAATGGAACTGTATCCCCTAATGCACTGTAAAATAAATTCTAAAATCAATATTTCATTTGTGTTTCATACAAAAACTTTTACTTTTAAACCCTACATCCCTTTGTTTGAAATACGACATCGTGGCTAATCCAATCCCAAAACTATAGAAACAGTAATAAAAGCAACTCTCATGTTAAACCTAACCGAACACGTGGTGAAACGGTCGGAACGAAACGCTTGAATCGTACCCGCTACATGACCTCCCGAAACCATTACTTTCACGCTGTTTGTGTTCCAACACATTTCAAATAAAAGCTTATTTACGACTTCCTGTTTCGCTCTGCCACCCTGGTACCTTTAGGGTTAAATTCTCATAGATATTTTATTGATTTCCACGAAATCTACTATTAAGAGGAAAGGCGGTCTACAAGAAATTTTAATAGGCTTTTAACAGATCTATTGCTGTTGCACTGCGCCCGAGCAATCGAGCTATTTGTGCGAAAGTGACAGCTGCAGATTGGACAGATTTAATCAATACATAAAAAAGACGAATACACAATCTCGTATTTCCCGTATATATATGAGAAAGACTGACTTTGTCAGTATGTTTTCCTTTTATTGTTTATATTCGTCAAATTTTTTTGCTGAATGTCTGAATACAGCGGTAAAATGGAGCAATTTTTTGTAATTTATGAAGTTCTTATACTTAGTAATTAATTTATCGAAAAATACAAACCTTGCAAAGGCAATATCGATTATGTGGTAAAAATTTGTTTGATCAAGTGTCATTATCTAGGGAGAAAACAGTGGAATACATTTTGGCACCCGCCTTTCCTCTTAAGAAGTATAATTTATAATACGTGTACAATATTTTGTACAAGGTGAATCCTGACAGACGTTTGTGCAGGTTCAATAACTTTAATACTGTTATATTACGTATGTCTAATGTAAATTTACTTATGAAGGGAAAAATAAATAAAATGTTCATTTCATGTATAGATTGACATTGACGATTTTCAACTTTGTAAAAAAATTCAGACTTATTATATGTCAGCATTTTTTTTCATATTTGTCAATACATTGTAATACAGGGTCTTTCTTTATATGCTGACACTTTTTTAAGGGCATGAGAGACCGTGAAACTGAACAACTTTCTCTATGGCACCAGTATCGAAAAAAAATCAGCTCTCCCATACATTTTGCTCGAGTAGGTTTGGAGCTTTGTATGGAACATCTGTTTTTTTTTCGGTATTTCGATGTTGGTGCCATAGAGAAAGTTGTTCAGTTTGACGGTTTGATCATCCCCTTAAAAAGTGTCTGCATATTAAGAAGGACCCTGTATAAACTTAGTATAAAATAACATTATCAGCATGTTGTTCATTTATGGGTTCTGACCGTTTTCATGTTTTGTGTTAATTTATCAATACCTTTTTTAGTTTTATTAGCACCAAATACTGGTCTAGCATGATGCTCGTTATTCCGCTCATTTTCTGTCGTTCTGCGCGCCAGTGAAAAAAAAAAGGCGCGAATTTACTACAGGGTCCTTCTTAATATGCTGACACTTTTTAAAGGGATGATCAGACTATCAAACTGAACAACTTTCTCTATGGGATCAACAGCGAAAAAAAAAAATAGTTCGGACGTATGTGTAAAATATGGGTGAGCTTGGGGCGAACACAAAAGATCAGCAATGGTCGCAGTGTTACATAACGACCCTTGCTTGCAATAGCCCAGCCAACAATAATAACAGCGAAATCGCGAAAACAAAATCAGATGTCCCATACATTTGGCTCAAGTAGGTTCGCAGTTTTGTAAGGGACAGCAGATTTTTTTTTCGCGATTTCGATGTTGGTCCCATAGAGATAGTTGTTCAGTTTGATGGTCTGATCATCTCCTAAAAAAAGTGTCGGCATATTAAGAAGGACCCTGTATATTGCGCTTCTAGCTTCACAGCTCATCACTATCGCAAATAGACAAAGATTATAACAGAGGACTAAAAAAACCTTTTTAAATATATAGAAATAATTTAAATCAATTTGGTTAAAATATCGAAATAAGGCTCGATCGAAACTTTACTCGTATAAAATTACCGCAAATTAAATAAAAACAACAGTAACATTTTGAAAACACTACTAATTATTTTGGTAATCATTTCCATCAATCTATAATTACACGAAAACGATATTATTGGAGGAAATTCAGTGAATCACAGTAAATAAATTACTGTAATTCAATTACATTCATTAATCGGAATTCAAATATAAATGACTTCGAAAATTAAATCTATAAAATCTGAAAATGCCATTGAGTTACATTCCTTCATTTTCTGATTATTTTAATCTAAAAAAATGATTGTTATAATTGGTTTATCTTAGGTACCCTATGTAAAGTTATTCCTTTGCGTTTGCTTACAGTTCCTGAATTATTCGTGACGTATTTTAGTTTCACCGCGACATATTTATGAGGAAATTTTTTTTTCGAATCAATACTACAAGAGATATACTACACGAGATCACACAGTGAGCGTCTAGCGAATGACTAAATTCAGTAGTACGAGGATTATGTCACAATCGTTGATCAAAATAAAATAGTGGAAGATAATAAACGTTCTTGTATTACGTACACTGATAAAAAAATGCTACGTATACGTAGCCCGCCGCAGCTTACGTACCACATAACTTACGACGCGATTACGAGTGTTGCATCAGTATCGCGTCGTTAGCTACATGGTACGTAAGCTGCGAAGGGCTACGTATAAGCTGCGACAGGCTACGTATACGTAGCAATTTTTATCAGTATGCTGAAACTATTAATCTGCTTTTCATGTACTTACGAGTAAAAAGCAATGCCGTGTGATAAATTTTTTCTTTTTGAATTATTTTTCCAACGAGTAAAAGCACACGAAGGCATTGTGGTACCTTTATTCCGCCTAAAATCAAAAAAGTCTCTCAATCATGCAATGCCGCTCGTATTGCGACGGAAGAAATTAGGCGACGGAGGCTCAATTTACGCGGTCCATGAGTTACAGGCTCACCTATCTACCGCTATTTTAATTTAATCAAAGATCACAATTGAATAGAGCAGCATCATGAAGTGCATCTAGAATGTAATACAGTCAGCATGAGGAAAACCTGACCCTTTTATCTTAATCGTCATAAGCGCAAGAGAATTAGATTTCTTTGATGCTGACCGTACATCTACAGGGTATTAGGGTAAACAGTTGCTCTACTTGAAGGGGTGATTGTATCTATGGCACTGATCAACTTTTCCTAAAAAAACTAAAAGGAATTAGAAAAAAAAATGTGGACTCTTCATACAAGCGTTCCATCAGCTGATTGAATTTAGTACGGAAAGTGCAAATTTTTTTGGAGAGCTGAATTGAAAACCATTTCGAGATAATTATCTCAATAACAATATTTTCTATGTCAGAGATTTTAAAATGAAATGATTACAGATATTGTTAATAAAATAACGTCGTGTTTTGGTCCGTCCAGTGACGTCACTGGAAAACCTGTGAACTCCTTTCTAAACTTAAAATAACTGGCCATTAAGAAAAAAAATTCATTCACAATCTCAGAATTAGACATTTGATGTTTCCGTTTCTGTTTCCTGCATAGAGTTAGAAAGAGGAGGCAAGTGATTTTTTTTTAAATAGTAGTAGTTTTTCTCCATAGAGTTCGAATTACTTTTTCTCTACCATTTTGCACTTAGAGATTATTAATCAAAATAATTTAAAAATTAAATTTATATTGATAAACTCGATGAATCGCAATAAAATTTAATTGGTTTCTTAAAATTGTGTCTTCTTTCCGTAAAAAATATAAAATGAAGACCAAAAAAAAACATGACATATTGAATTCATCTATTTTCTGTACGATCTCATCTCAGTCCAGTTGGGCATCTCCAGCTCCTCGAGATTCTTGCTAACCTGGTCTATCCAGCCATACCTGAGTCTGTCTACCGTACGACGCCCGGAGGGTCTCTAAGGTTGGTACAGATAAGCTCTGTTCACCGAATCACCGAAAGGTCTTCCCCCATCCGTTCGATGTATCCAGCCGCCAGCACAGTTTTTAGTCGTCTTATGATGACACATGTGGTGATACTAATCAATCAATCAATCAATTATACTTTATTTTACACCAAAAAACATAGTATACAGACAGACTAATATTAATTTTTATTTAATTTATACAGGGAGGAACAAAAAAGGGTAGTAATATTTAATTGGGTGCTTTAGACCATGAAACTGAACAACATTCTCAATGAAGCATATAGGTACCTATATCGAAATAAAATTTTAACAATCTACTCGAGTCTCAATCTAATCGCTTTTTTTGTATGTATAATGAAAGTTGGTCTAAACCATCTCTTTATTTGATTAACCTCTATTGTTACATTATACATTACAATACACTAAAAATGATTTTTCAAAAAACATAATTATTCGGTTCTTTGGCAAATTCGGTGTGAGTTCACTAATCCATTAAAGTTTTTTTACTTAATTCGAAAACCTACGCCTTAAATCTGATTTAATATATAAACTTTAAGAATAAATTCCAAAGATACTTAAAAATAGTTTATTAGCCACCGCCGACTTAAAAACTTTTCTAGAACACTTAAACGTCTGATTAATAATTCAAAAACTGAAAAAGCTTTTGTGCTTAAAATCAGAATTATATAAAAAAGTCTACTCTATTTCATTAGAATTGGTACCTATAATTATGTAAAATGAATGCACGCAATATCACTTATTTTCTAATTAATGACCGTTGAATGACTTGATTGTTTTAAAAGCATTATGCAGTAGATAATAAATCAAAGAGATTTTAAATGTAAAAATATTCTGATCAGATAAAATAAAAAATAAAACTAAATTTAAACACTATACAGGGTGTAACAAAACACGCTAGATTTATAGTGGTGGTTTAGACCATCAAAGTGAAAAACTTTCGCTAAGGAGCCACTATCGAGAAAAATTTAAAAAAAACTGCTGTCTTATGTATACATTTGACTCGAGTAAGTAGTCTGCAGTTTTGTATAAAAGAGAAAGCCTACCATGAGTTTTCACTGTGCTGCTCTACAGTAGTTACGTTGCCAATTTCGTATGAAAGAAATTAGTTCTCAACGTAACCACTAGGAGCGCTGTACGAAATTCAATACAAAATTGGTGACGTAACTACAGTAGTAAAGTAGAGTGAAAACTCATGGTAGGCCTACAGCACGTATCTACTTATGTATGTATTGAAATAAAAACCATTACAAAAACAATTTAATTTTAAGTAGTGCAATTTCAGTGCAGTAATAATATAAGTAAGTTTGTATATACATTAGTTGTTACATACGAAATAGAAATTTAATGTTATCGGTGCGTGGGATCGTGCGGTTTTTTAACCTTTAGTATTTCAGTGAAATACAGCCTATTAAAAAGTCTTTTTGGAAATTTCATTGATAAAATGACGTGTCAAGTTGTGATAAGCTAGTCTTTCGCCCAAAAACACAATAATTATGTACCTTTATTTAATTTCTTGTACTTATTTGCACTGGAAAGTTTAATACATTATTTTTATGTCTAGACGTCGGATGATCGAAACAAAGTCCCCCGAGCAAAGGTTTATCAACTATCTTAATAATAGCAGACAATCTAGTGAGGTTCTATATTCATAAGCTATCGCAAAATTAAACGGTTCAGAGAAAAGACTTGAGTGGTGGTGGCCATTTTATATAACGTGTTAATGAATTAACGCAAAACTAGAAAGTAGTTTGTTTAGAATCGAGATCAAAATCGAATTATCATGTTTTCAACACAATTTTCTATTTTTCAATATATTGAATAAATTGTTTTTAAAACTTACTGAACTCGATCTCAACCCACCGCATGGGCACACTCGCCTTACTTACTACCAAAACAAGATTCTTAAAATGTATCCATGAGCACGCTAGCGCTTTCATTCATTGCTGAAATGATAACACATCATTTTTGCCTCAAAACTTAATATGTGAATAACTTTAAATTTTAACTATTAAAATAATAAAATTATTGTTTCAATCTAATTATTTTGTTGTAAATCAGTTGGGGTGTATGCGGTTTTGCGCTCCACGGGAATAATATTGTAATTCACTTTCAAGTTGTGTTGAATCAAGTTTAATAGAGTCAATAAAGTTGAATTTCATTTGTAATTTTATTTTTCGAATATTCGACAATGTGGTAAAAGGCTTTTTATTTCATTCATTTTGGAAAACGTTGACTGAAAAATTTATAAGGAAAAACAGTAACGAAATGTGGTAAAAGGGAAATTACTACACCAATTAAAAAATTATGTGTGTAACATTAAAATTAATTTTCAACTTCAGTAAATTATTTTTTAATTAAAAAGCAATAATTTTTAAATTATACTATTGCCAGCTTGTATAATTATGAGAGTAAATATTGTATTCTTTAATTGTACAATGTAATTATTCTATGTATGTTCTGTTTAGGTGTGCAATAAAGTATAATTGAATTGAATAATTTTTTCTATTGTACACTTTAGGGCAAAGGGATATTAATATACTAGCGCGTCCGAGTGCACTGCATAGAAGCGAAGATAATCCTGTTTTCAAGATTAACCAAATAAATGCATTGACATAACATTTAAAACACGATCTACAAACTAATTAATCTCGGTGTCTGTGTTTTGACGTTTGTATTTACGTCTGATATAAAATATAGGTTTTAATGCTAGAATTAATTTAAGTTTTTATGGAAATCTTCGAGCCACAGTAACGAGAGGATTTCCTTTTAAGGGTGTATTTAGACAATAGAACTTGAAAACTTTCCCTAAGGAACATGGGTCAAAAAACGAAACAAAATTGTACCTCCGATACAAAAGTGAGGATCAGCTGATTTATTTTCTATGGGAGGTCCAAAAAACGACCCATGTTCCTTAAGGAAAGTTGTTTAGTTTCATCGTCTGAATACCCCCTTAAAAGGAAAGCCTCTCGTTACGTTCTAACGAGTATTTTATTGAAAATCTAACAAACTAAAGACACATATATTAGTTACAATACCTTGTTAGAAATGAATTAAATGAAATGAAATTTATTTATATCACAAAAATATTATAATTACAAAAATATAGTGGTCAGCACAAGCTTCGTCAATAACAAAGATACACAAACAGACATAAATCAGCAACAGGCTTCGTCATAACAATGAAATACAAGCTCAGTCAAATAACCCGCCCGTTGTCAATCCTGGCGCAAAGGAGCCCTTAATGCTAGCAGCGTTGCCACGCTGAATAGCTACGGCTAGCCTCTGCACCAGAAACGACCCGGAACGGGGGTCACAATTTCGCTCCCTCAGTCGACGGCCAATCTCCGCAACGAAGGCAAAAAAAAAAAGAATGAATTAAATTGGTTAAAGGTATATTACTGTTGGCGCGGTCCATACAAACGAAGTCTGGTGATATTTTCAATACTAACCGATTAAACTCAATGAAATTTTGCAGAAACAATCTAGAAACATATCTCTATGCTTGTATCGTGTCAGATTTTCCTTGAAATGTTCAGTTTTAAAGTTACAGTCCCTCAAAGATTTCCATACAAATCTTAAATTAGTTGAAACTGTATATTTTAACGAATATCGGACACGATACAGGCATAAAGATTTGTTCCTAGATTGTTTCTGAAAAATGTAATTGAGTTTAATTGGTTAGTATTGAAAATATCACCAGATTTCGTTTGTATGCAGCGCGCATTTACGCATTCGGAATAAACTACTCTTAATATTCAAAATAGAATAAAACTTTGTTTGTATAGAACGTACTAGCGGGTAAATCCTCTTAAAAACCACAAACCATTTTATCAAAACTTTATTTAATTATTATACCTTATTTGTTAGCTTGTTTGTTCACGTCAATCAATATTAAATTTCAATAGCATTTCATATTACTTGGAAATTTAATCACCTAACTACATACTATCAAGCGATTTAGAGCCTTGTGGTAAGGCATTTTCTTTTTAGGTTGTAAAATTTCGTATGCGTAACATAAATTAAACTGAACGGTGTGGTAATGATGTGGTGGGATTTCGCATTAAAATTAATTAATGTGGTATCTAGTAACACTATACTAGCTACAAGATAATCTGTAACTTTAACGATGAGCGTTTTCATACATAATGTACCTAACTATAAGTTTTTAGTGTTCCGTACCAAAATTGGCAAAACGGAACACTTATGGAATCACCCCGGTGTCTGTCTGTCCGTCCGTCTGTCACAGGCATTTTTCTCGGAGACCGTAAGACACAGGAAGCTGAAACTTGGCACAGTTATAGCAATTAACGGTCCAATGACATAAATAAAGTCAAAAAAGCTTAATGTTTATATTGAGGGGAGTTGTAGGGGGCGGAAAGAGATGAAAAACGATATTTTTGTTTCTACTATATCGTGTGGGGTATCAAATGAAAGCTTATAACTTTGTTGAACAACATTTTTTCAGTAAACACAGAAAAACTGGTGTCCCAACCGATATTTTAAAAACGCCACATAAAATCTTTAAAAAAATCACAAAGATTAGAAATAAGGTGTAGATGGCGGGAAAATTATCAGGCTGGCACTAATTAGGATAGTTTTTTTTCTATACCCAAAAAACTCTGTAAAATGATCTTCAGTTACTGGGTGACCACATACTAAGTGTCAATTTATAGTGGTGGTCTTCAAATACCCATTTTAAACAACTGATAGTACGGAACACTAATTACCCGATCCCGACTCGCACTTGACCGGTTTTTTTGGTAACGTAAAGTATTTATTCACAACACAGTGAGATTCAATACAGTTCAATAAAGAGACTGGCGCCACCTATACTTAGAAAAGGATATGATGAAATCCTGTAGGCCTAGCATGCTAATCACGACAAAGCGACAAAAAAGGAGAAAACCGCCATGCGCGCTCGCAAACGTAATGTAACAAAAACAGAGGCTCGAATCGATTTTAGTCGTTTTTTCTGGGGTGGCATGCTAAACCCCCTTGACTAGGGCACTAGCGAACTTCCAAATGACAACATACCTATTCGTTGGTAATTGGTTTTTTCCCGCCTGCAATACCCACTTGTATTGGTATTAGCTGATTAATGATTATAGAGCTTGTTTTTCTCTTTTCAAATAATTTCTTTTTTAATACAGTCCGGTTTTTTGTATTTTTTAATAATTTAGTTTATTTCATACTTTTTAGTCTTGTGTCAAAATTGTAGCATAAAAGTACCATAATACATAAATATTTTTGGAATCTGCTCTTCACTAGCTTCATTTGATACCAATATTGTAATTTCTTACAAAAAAAAAATTATTCCCCCTCTCTTTTTTAATTCGTAGACGCCATCTTAAAATAACATACCCTATGTCACCCTCACAATTTTTGCAAATCTACAGACACCTCATACGTTAAAATCCATCGAGCCGTTTAGGCTGTAGGGCGTGATAATGTGTAATAGACATACAAACATACATACATAAACTCGAAAAACATAACCCTCCTTCTATACGTAAAGCATCATTTCTCTTCTTGCGCGTGACTCTGCTTTGTTCCGTACTTCCATTATACATATTATTTTGTCGCTGCAAGCGCGGCTTTCGCTCTCCGAAATGCGTGGGAACAGGTTATTTGCTATGAAGCAAAGGCGCGTCGCGCGCGTGTAGAGAAATCATACTAGACGTGCTGGCGCAGTCTGGTAAAAAGGAACTAAACGAAGATTACAACTAGACATATTACATGATGTAAAGCACTCACTAAAGTACTAAAGTTTTGCAACTACGGGGCAATCATATAATAGTCACATAAACTAACATATTACCGCCCTGTGACACATTTGAGATAACATCTTGATGAATAAATTATAGTTAACGTTTCATTTCTTATTAGAAGTCCCTTGCATCAAGCCATTTTCTACTTTATTACGTGACATTTAGAGTTTGATGATATAGCTTTACGTTTGTGTGAACGAATTACGCCGCGTCACTGTGGACTGAAACGTAAATATTCTGTTACGTAAAATGGAAACAGCTGAGAAACTCTTTTTTGGTTTTATTTGGCGTGTAACAGTTTCGGGGAATTATTATAATTTGAACAACAGAAAATGTACTACTCTTTTTACCCGACTGCGCCAGAAGGAGGGTTATGTTTTTCGAGCGTATGTATGTATGTAAGTATGTATGTATGTATGTATGTATGTATGTATGTTTGTATGTCTATTTCTTTGGCACGGCCTACAGCCCAAACGGCTTGATGGATTTTAGCGTATGAGGTGTCATTGGATTCGTAAAAATCGTGAGAGTGACATAGGGTATATTGTTTCAAGATGGCGTCTATGAATTAAAAAAGAGAGGGGGAATAACCATTTTTTTTTTGCTATAAATTACAATATGGGTATCTAATGAAAGCTAGTAATCAGACGATTCCAAATATATAAATATTATAGTACTTTTATGTTACCGTTTCGAAACAAGACTAAAAAGTATGAAATAAACTAAATTATTAAGATAAACAAAAAACCCGACTGCATAAAAAACCTATTAACTGAAAAGAGAAAAACAAGCTCTATCATCACTAATCATTTAAACTTATTTTATTGAAATGACTACAAAAGCAGTAGCACGTACAGTAAATCTTTTTATAATTTTTTCTAGTATTGCGTTAACAAAAAACCAATTACTACGTATTATGACGTAGTAATTGTTTTTTTTGTTAGCACAATTTGAAATATCGTATCATCATCAGCCTACATATAAGAGTATTAAGTAAGCGTAAAAAAAATCCCGTCCGTCGTGGTAGGAAGAGAAAGATGGCCGCTAGCTATTTTAGTATGTTGTTTTATACAAGCTCGTACAGGCACACTTTATATTTAACTCGTATTTAAATTATCTCGGTGCGACGGAAGCGCTCGTTGGCGTAGTTGAGCTTCGGTATTAGAAACGATCACCGAAGTTAAGCAACGTCAGGTCCGGTCAGTCTTTGGATGGGTGACCGTTTAGTGGTATTTCATCTCGAGCGTTTCTGTGCTTCGGAAGGCACGTTAATCAGTTATAACTATTCAGAGGCATATTAAGGCGGCTTGAAAATTCTCTGACAGCAAGTTGACCACTAACTTGCCTCCACCAACACGCACTGGGCCCGCGCGGGCCCACTCCCTCTCACCCTTATTCGTGAGACGAGGCCCTTATACAGGCCAAATCCTGCAGTGGGATTCTACAGGCAATAACTTATAATTAAATTGTATCACAACATTTATGTGTTGTATCTCCATGGATAAACCAACGTAGGTATGTTATTAAAGCTCAACATAGCACAGTTTTTACAGCCACAAAGGAATATAATTATTTCTCTACCTATGCGCTGTTTTACCCTTGGGGTATCAGGTAAATTTCGTACAAAGGCCCTACCTTTGCGAGAGATCGCTTACCGTGTTTTATTTAATTAACTTGGAAGGCACAAATAAAACAGTTTTACGTTAAAATGCGGAGTTTGTGCGATTTTGAAAATTTAATCAACGTCTTTGCTGTTTTAAAGGTTTATAATTGGTAATTTAACCTTAACCAAAACATTGAATCATTATTATGTATGCTATGTATCTCCAAGGGGAATTGAGAGGCCTATCACAATAGCGTTTTTGAGCGTAGGCGATGTCGCAACTGCACTGCAATGACGTTGCAACTGGACTGCTGCAATATCGAATCCAAACCGCCGTGATTTTTTAAGCACAGCATTATCGCCGCGACATCGTTCGTCTCGACACTGATTTCGCGGATAGAAAAATCGCGGCGATGTCGCGACGATATCGTGCCGTCAACGTCTATAGCTCAATAATCGCATGTGTGATACGGACCTTATTGGGTAAATAAGTAATTTGATTTTATAATCTATACCTAACTATAATGAAATAGGTATAAATCACTTGCCATACATTTAACATGTTCCTGAATCCATGGCTTCGTCAAATGAAATGCATCACTCACATCCACAACAGGTTTCGAGAAAAATTATATTACTATTTGTATCCTTACGTTCTATTATTCTGTTTTTGTTGCTGTATGTTTTTGGTGTGCAAATAAAGAATATTTATGTTATGTTATGTTACCATCATTACATTACGTACCTACTACCATAGAATAAAGGCAAGAAGAGTGCTATTACTAATTGGCGTCGTCGTTCAAAATCCCGTCTCCTAGATGGCGCTGATTCCTAGCCCGCCATATACGCTAAGAAATTTTGATTAGCCTTCCAATATCATAAACCAAACCAACTACGTAAGAGAGGTAGCTTAGATAACTAAAAATACACTTAGTATAGAGTATATCACTCTTCTTATTTTTTAATTTATGGTACTTTGTTTGTAAAATTTTCCCACTGAAAATCGCATAATGTCGATTGTATCTGACGACAGCCTTATTAGCTGCCACACCACTCTTGAGAAGTTTGGGTACCGACTTCCTATTAGTGACATCATCTCAATATTCAAGATTTCTCAATAATGAAAACCTAAAATGATATAGTGATACTCCAACTTACTACAGAAACTTCTAAACATTCCACTTTTTAAAATAACGAAAAAATTGCCGGTGTAGTCGTTTTTGTTTTCTTTAAATCTATAAAAAACCTAAAAAATAGCTTTAAGGCTTTTGTAGTAAGTTTGAACAGCACTTTTTAAAATTTGGTTTTCTTGATCCAGAAATCTAAAATTTTGTGGTGAGGATGCCACTTAACGGTAAAAAGACTCTTAACAAATCAGACCACGACAAAAGGGAATAGGGAATCCCATTCGTGATTCAAAGTTTATCAATTCCATAAACAAACTGACTTTTTCCATCTTTTATCAAAGGAATTCTTTTTTCCATTCTCCATCTCGGTCCGCCGCGATGCCAACTTATGTTTTGTTGAACCCATTCACTATAATAGCTTTGTCCCACTTCTTGCTTGAATGCGACGGACGTGACCAGCCCCACTCTAGCTTGGCCATTTCAACTGCATCTGATATTTCAACTTAGCTGCAAAGTTTTTATGTCGTGAGAGTCATCACTACGACGTTTTTATCTCAAGTGAAGTTACGTTGTTTGTTTTGTAGAAAACCAGTTTTGACGGTAGATTGAGTTATAGTTTTCTTACATTATTATCAGCCTGTAATCATTCTACAGCAGTTCACAGGCCTACCCTCACGGGTCGGAAGTCCACCACGCGTGTCCGATAGTCCCGATACGGATTCGTAGACTTCACATACGCTTCAGAATTTCTTCTTCAGCGTATGCAGGTTTCCTCACGGTGTTTTCCAGTACCGTTTGAGAGCATTCGGTATGACGTACATAAGTTAGAAAAACTTATTAGTACATTGCATGTCCTCCGTGCGGATTCGAATCCGGACCTCATGATTGAGTGTCCATACCACAACCCGCCACCGATGTTAGATCTATATGTTTACAGCCCAATCCATACTATCACACGCATCATAAAATCGCCGACAAAACAGAGATCCATACGGAACTAATGATACTATGAAAGTCGCTCATAAAAGTAACAATATGGAAAAGAAAATATATACAACGTGTTAATGAATAAGCGCAAAACCTCATACACTCCAACTGATTTATGACAAAATAATTACATCGAAACAATAATTTCATTATTTTATAGTTAAAATTTAAAGTTATTTACATTTTAAGTTTTGAGGCAAAAATGGTTTGTGATTATTTCAGCAATGAATGAAAGCGCTAGCGTGCTCATGGATACATGCAAAGAATCTAGTTTTGGTAGTAAGTAGGGTGAGAGTGCCCGTGCAGTGGGTTGAGATCGAGTTCGGTAAATTTTAAATTTTACAAACAAATTATTTAATATTTTGAAAAAAATTACCTATGTTGAAAACATGATAATTCGATTCTGCTCTCGATTCTAAACAAACTACTTTCTAGTTTTGCGTTAATTCATTAACACGTTGTATAATTTCATCCTCAAAAACCAAAACCGGCTAAGAGCGTAATGGACACGCCTTTTGTTTAATTATTCGTTTACTTCTTAATGAATGCATATTAAAGTAAATTTCACGGTGTGCATACAGACAAACAGATATAAAAGGCGAAAGTGTTAGGGTTTCTTGTTTTATTATGGAACCCAAAAAGGGTAACTACAAATATTGATAAAGTAATTTTAAAGCGATTACAGTCTAAATTAAAATAAAAACACAATTCCGATCTCAATTATACGTAAAGCGTTTAATACTCGTAGCAATTTTAAAATAACACCATCCCAGTTCAACTTGTGTTACGTCATTTAGTATATATTGCGTGTAACACTCTTAATCACCCATAATCGCTTCCCTATTTCGGACGAACTCTATTTTCATGCTATAAACAGGCTTTATTCCTCCCTTTCCACCCCTAAAAACCCCTAAACTCCCCATACCACCCCCCAATCCATTTCGATCCTTATCTCATCGCTCCGATATTAACTTAGGCAATTTATCGTTTGTTACAAAGTATTACCAATATTAATAAGATAACGAATAATGTGTTTTAACTAAAAGCGGTATGGTTCACTTTAAGTTCTGTTATCGTTAGAAGAGTGTTTTAATATATAATTACTTAGAAAATTATAATTACCGTTTCAGTCTAAATAGTTATTGCTTACGCTGTTAATTAAGAGGATAGGCGGGCTGTAATGCTAATTTGGAGAATAGGTCACTTTTCCGACTGTATACATATTTGTCCAATCCGCCCTACCGACTAGAGTGCGAAAGAGACAACTGCAGCTCGGACCAATTTTATCCAGATAAAATCGACGAAAACAGCATTTCGTATTCCTCTGTTTCCTCCTCCAAAACTAAACCGATTTTAAAAATTCATTCAAGAATAATATGGGAAAGACTTCTGGCTATGTCTGTATGTTTTGCTTTTTTTGTTTTTATTCGTCAAATTTGTTTTCTGTATGTCTGAAACCAGGCGGTAAAATTGTTCATTTTCGAAGGTCCCTAGTTTATACAGTAATTAATTAATGCAAAAAAGCAAAACATAGGGACATAGCAAAAGTAATATAGATTGTATGGTAAAAAATTTTTTGCTCTAGTGTCATTATCTAGTGAGGTAACAGGGGAATTCGTTTGTATGGAAAAAACGGTACTCGCCTATCCTCTTAAATATGGTGTGAAAATCAAAATAAAAGACCGTGGATGGCTCATGGCTTGGTGGGGAGGCTAAACGTAGTAGCCGTGTCCAATCTTCTATCTTTACATATAATCGGAACTAAGGTCATACAGTACCGTGGAGATGTAAAAAATGCAAGCTTTTAATTCACCGCAATCAAAATATACTGCCATTTATGCCATTTAAGTGCCGTGGTGGTCCAGTGGCGAGTAACCTTGCCTGCCGTGCAGGAGGTACCAATGAGTTTTTCGGAATTTATGTACGATTTGTAACACCAAATAATTTATGTTTTATTTTTGGAAACGACATTACGGATTTGATTTTGAGAAACTGATTAGATTCAACCGTAGAGAATTTTGAAGTGTGAAAGATAGCATTCACCTCAGGCATTCACTATAATCTGAATTCAACTACATTTATTTGAATTAATGTATTTCCATTTTGAAGAAGTGGTGGTCCAGTGGCGAATAACCTTGCCTGCCGTGCAGGAGGCGATGGTTCGATCCCCGTCCAGGCCGACTCGTACCAATGAGTTTTTCGGAATTTATGTACGATTTGTAACACCACTGGCTTTTCGGTGAAGGAAAACATCGTGAGGAAACCTGCATGCTTCAATTTCGAGGCATGTATTGTACCCGCTGTCCATTATAAGTGGCGACGGGCTCACCCCCCATCACACTGGACAGAGTTTCGGTATTACTGGTGAAACGTGGATGTTCTGAGGTTTCAGAATATCTCTGACTACCCCCTCGGGGAATATAGTCGTGAGCATATGCTTATTTATGTCACATATTTTGATATCCGCAAACAAATCAAAACAAGTACTTCCAGTTGACCTAGAAACACGAAATTTGGCATGAAGTAAGGTTTCACAGCACAAGGAAAGTAATTATCCGAAAATCGTTAATTTGTTTCACATACGATTTTTACGATTATAATCTTACCTTTTCAATTGGAACATGGGCCACAGTCAAGGATTGTGAGACTATATGCTCCATGTATTATGTCAAATCTCTCAACAAAATCTCTCAATATTATTTTTAAACTAACACAGCAACAATTGTACAATACCTACAGAACAGAATTGCTTTTCAACAATATTTCCTGTACAAACTGAATTTCGTTAAGAATTCAAGACACGCTTCCATTTTCTCTCGCGAAAAGAAAAATAATAGACATTTATTCGGCCCTTGTACACTCACTGTGTGAATAAAGCAAAATAATGAAGCCGGTTTCATAAAAAGTAATTTGGACGATAACTTTTGATATAAAAACAAAAGAAAAATATAACTTTGCGTATTGCATTTTTAAAGCCTACTTAGATTTTGTTTGAAACACGATTGACGTCCTGTAGGGCCCGATTATTAATAAAAAACCAAGAACTTGTCGATATAACTCTAAGTAGAGAAAGCGAAATGTGCAGTCCAGAGATAAACGCCAATAAGACCTGCCTTATAACAAATAGCGAAGAATTGCCAACTGACTGTCAGATTCTGAAGTACGTGAATCAATATATTTACTTAGTTCAAAACATATCTTTCATAGACAACACGAGAAAAGAAGTAGAGATGAGAATAAAAATTACGTGGAGCAATTTGCTCCACGTAATTTTATCAATGTTTACATTACTGGTCGATGAAATACGTTTTCGAATCTAACATCCGAATATCATCTAAAAAGAAAGCCATGGAATGCAATTAACTCTTTCCATGCTTCTGTATTAGATGTCAGAAACAGGCACTCACTATAAACATCATACACAAAATAAAGGTGATTCAAAGAGCGGTAGGTTGTATCCATACTGAATGGCATAACGCTTTCTTATACAGTGAATGAATGAATGAATAATTTATTAAACAGCTAAATACAATGTCACTAAATGTATATAATACAATATTACTAAATGTAGATAATGCTACTGTTTACAATTAAGACATTTATTACCACTAATATATTTATAAACAAAACTAACGAACTTTTTTTCTAGTGAAACATGGATGGTCTGAACTTTCAGAGTATCGATGACTCGGGGAATATAGTCATGAGCATATGTATATTTTTATAAAAAATGCACATGGCTGACCGATTCCAAAACAAGGGAGCTACCAGCAATTATCAGCAGGGAAAAACTATGTGCCGGCCACAAACTGAAAAAAAGATTAACCGAATTTAAACAAGTGTTTTGTTACATTTAACCGAATTTTAGTGACTACTGAATTATACAACGTGTTAATGAATTAACGCAAAACTAGAAAGTAGTTTGTTTAGAAACGAGAGCAGAATCGAATTATCAAGGTTTCAACATAGGTTACATTTTTCAAAATATTAAATAATTTGCTTGTAAAACTAAAAAAAAACTGAACTCGATGTCAACCCACCGCACAGGCACACTCAGCCTATTCACTACCAAAACAAGATTCTTAAAATGTATCCATAAGCACGTTAGCGCTTTGCTGAAATGATAACACATCATTTTTGCCTCAAAAATTAAAATGCGAATAACTTTAAATTTTACCTATAAAAAAATGAAATTATTGTTTCAATCTAATTATTTTGTTATAAATCAGTTGGGGTGTATGAGGTTTTGTGCTTATTCATTAACACGTTGTATGTAATACTTAACCAAAATTCGGTTAAATTTAACAAATGTTGGGTTACATTTAAAAAAGCATTTGATTAAATTTAACAAACAATTTTTTTTTTCTTTATCATGTTTTTCAGTGCAGTGACAATGCTATCGATCATTCTTGTTAAAGAATGAGATTTGATTACTCGTTCAAAAATGCAAGAGGAAAATTATATGCGTGTTTTTAGTAATTGAATAGAAGTTCCGCCTGAATTGTGTGGCTGGGTAGTGCTCGATGACTAAGCATTTTCGTAGATCCGAGTGAAGTAACGCTGACTCATTGCCTTGTTATGTTTCCAGTATTTTTATGAATACGCAAATATTTTTACGTTTCAGAGTTATCTATTTTTCTTTATAAATACTAAAGTAATTTTAGTTATCCAGGGCCATTGACTTACTAAACTCACTTCGCGCTCAAAAGTATCCGAACCAAAAGAGTAACAAAATGCATAAAGAGTAACAATTACGCGCCAGTCTTCGTTTGATCGACCACCTACGTACACGTCTATAAATTGATAAAAACTACACAAGCAATATAAAAAAAGATTGTCAACAGATTCAATGTTTTTTGTTGATTTATATTACTATCACGTACTTATATTTTTGAAGGTTAGTCTGGGACACTTTTATTCGACAATTTTGTATATATTACGCCCTGGATTGGTAGACTTCGAGTCGAGTCCCGGCCGCTATAAGATATTTCATTTTTTTATTTGGTTAAAACTATGAAATGTTAAAACTATGGACTGCTGTTTTTTTTTTTTGCGATTTCGATGTTGGTCCTATAGTGAATGTTGTTCAGTTTGATGGTCTAAACAACCCCCTTAAAAGTTTTAAATGTTTATTTTTACTTTTGTTACACCTTGTATAGTATTTATATCAATGTAATCCAGCGACAATGTCTAAATCCATTTAGGACACAAACGATTAAGTGAAATTTGCTGAATACTGAATAATTGGAACACAAGATTTAGGTTACGCTGTTAAGTCTATAATCAATAACCACTTTACCTGTTTCTAGTTTATACCTACTACTCAGAAACGTTATGCCACGTTATTAAGGCTTCATTTTAAGGTAAACAATCTACGCCGTAGAAGAGTTCGTAGCAAAAATTGCTACGCCGTAGCGCTACGACTAGTCACGATACTAGTTTGTAAGTTTTCCTAGTTCATAAATTTTGTTTTTACACCGTTAATTAAAGTTCAATATTAGTTTAGTTAGAGTAACTAATAATTCAAGTTTTCATATTAAATTGGTTGGCATTCTGCTCATTAGTCAGATACTGGGTGATTTTCAAATCAATTCAAATTTTCAGGGTTGGTACAGACCATCAAACAAAACAACTTTTACTATTGGAGCAAATCTGAAATAACAAAAAAAATCAGCTGTTCCATACATTTGGGTCGAATAACTATACTAGCCATAATTGGTCTCATAGTAAAAGTTGTTTCACTATGTGTATGTTTTATGTATTATTTATTTATTTATTATGGCTTACCAACTAGGCACATACAAAATACTAGCAGAATTATATGTAAATTTGCGTCTAAATTATAGGTAGGCACAGCGTGTTGTTTTTGTTATTTGATGGTCTGAAGCAACCTTTTAAGTAGATATTTAACGGATTTAAGTTTACAACGCGTATAGTATAATATAGGTATATTCGGAATATACAAAGTCTAATTTTGCCCTAGTAATAATTAAGCAACGCCATGGTTCAACGGGCATCTTACCTAACGCAAACGTATACGCCGTACTCTAATATAGTCGGACATATCCAATATATTCCGACCGCCTCCCTTCGGTGTCTTAATAGTGATGCGAACGATTTGGTAATTTATTGCATTTACGGTTTACTAACAAAACGGTTGATTAATATTACTACAAGCTGTTACAAAAAATACTAGTATTATTTAAAGGGAGGTTTAGTATACGCCGTATTCTAATATAGTTGGACATATCCAATATAATTCTGATTGCCTCCTTTTTGGTGTCTTAATAGTGATGTGAACGATTTTCTAATATATTACGTTTACGATTTACTAACAAAAAGGTTAATTAATATTACTACAAGGTGTTACAAAAGATAATAGTATTACTTAAAGGGTGGTTTAGTATACGCCGTACTCTTATGTAGTTGGATATATCCAATATATTCCGACCGCGTTCGGTGTCTTAATAGTGATGAGAACGATTTTCTAATATAATAAGTTTATGGTTTACTAACAAAACGGTTAATCAATATTACCACAAGGTGTTACAAAAGATACTAGTATTATTTAAAGGGGTGGTTTAGTATACGCCGTACTCTAATATAGTCGGACATGTCCAATATATTTCGACCGCCTGCCTTCGGTGGCCAGTATAAGGCCAGTATGGCAACGCTCTTGATGGATGGCGATGCCGCGCCGGTGTAAGTACTTAACCTGTCCCGCGCCTGTCCTTGTCGGTCAATCCCATTCTCTTCATACAGAGATCGGGATGCGACCCCGCTGCCCGCATCTCCGCAAGGCCGTTGCTCTGCGTAAGTACATCCGTTGCCGTATTGTGAGGACTATATAGTTATGCTGGCACTGATTAAAATTTACCTGCTCACTTTCACAAATAAAGGTTTGAGAGTTTTATTATTTCTTTTGACGTTGTCTTCATTTTGGATGTTGTTCAATTTGATAGTCTAAACTCTAAACTACCTCTTTAAATACTAGTAGGGTGTTTTTATACACCTCATTTAGTGGTGTATTTATTTGTAGAGAGATAGCTCATCCATGGCACTTTAAACAACATTCTTTAGGGAGTGCTTTAGACCATCAAACTAAATAACTTTCACATTGGGACCAGTATGTAAATCGTGAAGAAAAATTTGCTGTTTCAGACATTTTGAGTAAGCTATTGACATTTTCTATGGAACAGTCAATTTTTTGCAGCGATTTGGAAATTGGTTCCTTATCAAAATTTGTACAATTTAATGTTCTGAAGCACTCATGAAACTTTAAAGTATGTAACGCATTAAGTTTAAGTTCTGTATTAAGTTAACGAAAATATCCATCGCGTATCCAATTTAATCGATTTATCGCACATCACTATCTCTAAACGAGGCCAAGAGGGTGGTGTATTTGAAACTCTTGAAGGTGTTACGATACGCTCCGGACCTGTGTGTAATCGACGATGTTAATATTAACTTAATCCGAGATGGCGTTATCGGTTCACCTGTCTCAGGTTCGATGTAAGGGATCTATATGTTTTCAAAATTTGTTTGATTTCTCACAAAAACTATTTAAAAATTTTAAACGGTGGCAAAATGCACTTTAGGGCAAATTTTTGGATTTTATTTTAGGTTTTATAAGCTATAAGATTACTATCTAGTAACATTTCGAAATTACAATTTCTTTTATCACAAGGCGGCATATATCTTCTTCGCCATCAAATTTTAGCCAAATTAAAACCACACTTACTTCCCACAATATATCCACAACAAACTATTGTGCAGCTCGCATTTATCTGATCCTAGTTACCTTTACCAGATCGTTAGCCCATCTGGTGGAGGCCGTCCAACCAAATTTTCCGATTCAAAGTCTCCACTCCAATCTGTCATTAGTTCTTTAAAGGTGTCTACACACCAAAAGTATCTACCGCTATACGGTGTAGACGGCCTTGTCAGCAACATGTCGACGACAATGTCGGTGGGTCTGAACCTATGCCCCGCCCACTGCCACTTCAATTTACAGATTTTGTAAGTTGGTAACTCTAGTTTTCCTACAAAATACTATCTGATCGATTTTGTCAATAATTCCGAGCAAAGGAAACTCTATTACTCGCTTGTTGAGTGACCCCACTAAATGAACATGTCAATGTATTTAATAGTTATCATTACTGACAAAACACACTGGTTCAAGACCTTTGTCTTGAGTTACTGAAGTATTTTAACGAGAAGATGTTGATATTATAAACTTATAAAACCAGGATTAGAAATGAAAAAAAATGTTATGATGCAACAAAATTGGTATGAAATATCTTTTGGAATTTAACGTCAATGTGTCACTATATTTATTCCCCAGGGAGCCTTGTACTTGTCACTGTATTTATTCCCAGGTGAGCTGGATATAAAACAACAGAACTTGTTTACGTTGAACATTGTTTTTAAGACTATGTATACAACGTGTTAATGAATAAGCACAAAACCTCATACACCCCAACTGATTTATAACCAAATGATTAGATTGAAACAATAATTTCATTATTTTGAAAGTAAAAATTAAAAGTTATTCGCATTTTAAGTTTTGAGACAAAACTGATTTGTTATCATTTCAGCAATGAATGAAAGCGCTAACGTGCTCATGGATTTATTTTAATAATCTTGTTTTGGTAGTAAGTAGGGTGAGAGTGCCCTAGCGGTGGGTTAAGATCGAGTTCAGTAAATTTTAAATTTTACAAATAAATTATTTCATATTTTGAAAAAAATTACCTATGTTGAAACCATGATAATTCGATTCTGCTCTCGATTCTAAACAAACTACTTTCTAGTTTTGCGTTAATTCATTAACACGTTGTATATCCATCCATTCGATGTTGAATAGCACACGTTCTTAATAAACTTCTATAGGATCCTTCTTAATATGCTGACACTTTTTTAAGAGGATGATCAGATCATCAAACTGAACTACTTTCTCTATAGGACCAATGTCAAAATCGCGATAAAAAAATCTGTTTTTTTTTCGCGATTTTGACTTTGGACCCATAGAGAAAGTTGTTCAGTTTGATGGTCTGATCATCCTCTTAAAAACTGCCGGCATATTAAGTTGGACCCTGTATATTACTACAAATATAAAATAATCCAACTACTTACATATCCAGTGAAACAAACATAATTGTACAAATTGGTGCCGATACTAAAAAGGGTCAAATTGGCGGCAACAAAAATCAATGACCCGTAAAGTAATTAGGCGATAATGCTGCCAAATTGTAACTACTGGCATTCTGAGGTTTCTCTTTGGGACTCTAGCTATTATTAGTTTAATCGCCACTTACTCTCAACTAGTTTCAAATGCGTCTGATAAAAGGGTTTAACTTTGTAAACGCTAGTATTATTTGAAACTGGAGACCATTTTTAACACCCTTTTTGACCTTTTGGTTCTAATAATTAGTAAATAATGTGTCCCACTTCAGAGCATAGCTCCAACACGTAATGCTGACAGAGATTAATCGTGGCTAATTTGCAAGCTGCACCAACAAGTCTATGACCAGCTGTAGTATTAAAAATAACTGCGCAACGTGATTTCTAAAGTACGGAGGCGCTCGTGATTAAATTACTACAAAAATGTTCAATGGGAGATTTTCTTAGGGGTAGTTTAAACGTAGGTCAATATGCCTCTATAGATGGCGTTAACGTGACATGGGTGTGTATAAATTAGGCTTAAAATAAAAAATATACATACATATCACTAAGCCTGAGGCATCAGTTAGCGAAAAAAAACTATTTTACTGTTTCATTTGTATTTTATTATCAGCAAAGTTGCACACCCATCTCGCATCAACGCCATCTATCGACCCATTTGGAACTAAATTTTCCGGTCATAATAGTAGTAAGAATATATACCTGAATTATTCCTTCAGTTAATCAGAGGAACATGTGGACAAAACCCCCCACTCCCATCAGCTTATTCACCGCAAGCCGGTGAGAGATTCCATAAGAAGAAGTGACTGACAAACGCACAGGGTGCTCTGGCCCTGCATTGCACTGAGCTTCCCTCTGGACTCAGTGGACCGGAAAGGACCAGAAGTCGATGGGAGCACCACATCTGAGATGCTTAACTTGGTCGGAAATTTACGATTGTAGTTAGTCTCTTTTGTCTTATGACGTACCTTTAATAGTAGAAGGAGATGGAACTATAGATATTTGTATATGCGGCTGTCCACTTTTTTTTGAGCTAGTGTTTGTCAAAAATAGACCGTAAACATAAGGCCATATGTCACTTGGTGCCTTTTGTCCATACTACTTGACACTACACACTCAAACCTAAACGTCAAAAAAAGTGGACACTTTACAATTGGTATGGCTCACTTTATTAGGTATAATCTCTTTGCTATGTTTATTTGTCTTATTTTTAAAAATGGCAGTCGCTTTAGTCCCAAAAGCATAATTTTAAATGTTTTTTATAAATATTTTTACCATTGAGTTTTGTTTGTGCAGCAGAAATTTTCTCTAAAAATTTTTGAAAGCTCATTTATGAAAAAGCGAAAACTGTATTTAAATAAAAAAATGTTTAGTTCCATTTATAATGAACTTGGGGACATATTTACATAAGTTTTCAAGAATTTGAATAAGTTTAGTTAATTTTCACAAGTTTGAAAGATTTTTCTTAAGCAATTACAATGCGTAGTAATGTCACCTTCGAGAAAAAATAAATTATTTTCATGAACTAATTTCCTTAGACCATTCAACTAGGGACCGGCCTCGCGTTAGCATTCCCCTCTGCCAAGGTAAAAGATCAACTTATCATGTGCATTTTCATACAATTTTATTCCTTAACAGTTGTCAATAAACGAGACAGCCTATAATTGCAGAATAATAGCTTCAAACTAGTCATTATTTTTAACAATCAAAATTAAAATCCAAAGTAATGGAATCTTATCAAATCTAAACTATTATAAAATTGTAACAGAAGTTTTGCTGTATATTGAAGATATTTACAAGAAAAAAATTACTGATATAGTTTTTAGGTGTCCGGAGACTCAAAATTTATTATGTTTTGTTTGTTTTTTAAGAGCATGACACACTACTGAACCGATTTGCTTATGATTTGATTGGAAATCTGGTAAATAATTTGTGCGGCCGAAGTAGCGGGTAAAAAAGTAAAAAGCTCGTCATAAACTTGTTGGGGCAGCTTGCAAAGTAAAAAGTTGCAGATTTCTACCTCGTCCTCGGGTGTCAAGTTAAACAGTCTAAGCAGGAAGCTGGCATAGGTATTGTATTTTCCAATAACATAAAAGAAAATAATCAGAACAAAGGCAAAACAAACGTATCAAGCTAGCCCAGAAAAACAACATAAAACATGAATAAGTAAGTCATCAAATATTCAACAAAACATTACATCGTTCAGCATAAGTAAGTATAATAAAATAATATTTGCGCGCGAAATGACGCATTTATTTAAGTGGCAGTTACCCGTTGAAGATTTTATGGCATGAATACATTGGCAACACCTTAATGCGTTAAAGGATGTTGACTGGTTTCAGCGAGAACTGTTAATTTGGCGCAGAAAAAAAAATACGCCGATGGTTTAGCTTGATCCCATATTTATTTGCTTACTCAATATCTATAGTCAATTTGTTAGGCATGGTTAGCGAGAGACAGACATCGATTAACGGACAGTTTTCTTTCTTGTATCGATATTGGATATAAAATTATGGGGAGCTTGCCACAGATGGCATCACCCAGAACAGCGTAAGTTATAGCATCGAAGCCATCAGATGACGCTACCTGTCGCACTAGCAAATGTGTATGTAAGACAACTTGCGACGTCACACTGGTAACCCGTAAACTACTACGATTAAGGTTCACAATCATATGCAAGACATAAATCGTGCAAGAGATATTATCACAGAGATTCGATATACAGAGTGTTAGGGTAAACAGT
Organism: Agonopterix alstromeriana; assembly: GCA_963924505.1. Classification (NCBI taxonomy): domain Eukaryota; kingdom Metazoa; phylum Arthropoda; class Insecta; order Lepidoptera; family Depressariidae; genus Agonopterix; species Agonopterix alstromeriana. The sequence goes on from OZ004667.1 coordinate 14,969,271, forward strand.
TGTGTTTCTTTAATGGGCGATTGTCCTCATGATACTGAACAACTTTCCCAAACGAACAAAGGAAAATGCGAAAAAAAAACTTTTCATACAAACTTTTGATCAGTTGGTTGCATTTGTTATGGAAGTCCACATTTATTTTTTTGCTTTATTCCTATAGGTTTCATGGGGAAAGTTGTTCAGTATCATGAGTACAATCATATCTAAAAGTAATTCAACTTTTTACCCTATATACAAGGTTCAACTCGTGACCGGTCCCTAGGCTTCATACCTAACCTGGCAGATTATCATTCCTTTTCAATGGAGAAACATTCCAAGTAGTACCCCAATAGAATCTTGATTGAATAGAGCCTTCTTGTGTGACATTATTTTGTACTTGTGTTACTCCCCGTGGACAGTCCACACCAAAAGCCTCGCTGACCGACTAACCCTTACACTACTATGTGAATAACGACATTTACCTATCTAAAATCACAGAATGTTTGTCACGGTTCTGTTCTAATATATGATCCCATGTGAATCTTACAGTGTCATTGGACCAGCAACGTGTTGGTCTGCCATTTTTCCCCTCTCTGATATACAAGGTGTAAGTGTAGACAGTTGAATTACTTTGAAGAGTGATTGTACTCATGATACTTGAACAATTGATTTATGAACAACTTTCTGCACGGTGCAGGTTACGAATCTATTGCATTATTGTTCCGAAAATGATTGATACAGCGCGTAAACAAAAAAAAACCTAAGTCAGTTACAGCATATAATTAATGTAAATGCATAAACCTGAATACTAATGATGAGATATTCAAATGCGTGGGCATAAGATAACTCAATTTGTATTTTCAGTAAATGTTAATTTTATAATAATATTTGAATATGGTTTCAATGCGATTTTTAAATTAGTGAACTATTTACCTTTCACGGTTATAATTATAAGTGAGAGGAGGTCCTGCAGAGCTGACGGTACCTATGTAAGGTTTAACAAAATTAGCTGAAACTATTTTAAGGGGAGTATCTGTCGAGTAAGGTTTGGCAGTTTTGTATGGGACAGCTGTTTGTTTTTCGCGATTTCGATATTGGTCCTATAGTGAAAGTTGTTCAGTTTAATGGTCTAAACCACCCCTTAAATGTTTATTTGAATTTTTGTAACACCTTGTAGATACACTCAATGAAAGAACAAAGTCACGGGCAAAAGTTACCAATATTTTCAGCACCTCAGAAACTAAAAAAAAAAGGAAAACACAACCCTGTAAGTATTTTGGCTAATCATCGAATTGGATCGAAGATTGTAATTATGCGAAGAAAAATGATGAAAGGAACTAAAATTCCTAAAAGGATTTGTTTTAACAATATTACAGTTCCTAAAGTAGAAGATAAAGGTAAAATGAGTTAAAACGTTCGCTGTTAGCGAAACAATGTGATGTGTGAGGTATATTGCTCATGAAATTCGGCTTAAGGAAATTGCCTCTCCACCGAGGTACACTTGAAAGCGTTCAGAGAGGAAAATTTGATAGCTTATAGCTTTGATAGCGTAAGCACGAGAGTGATGACGCGAATTCTCGTAGGTTGAAAAAAAAGCTGATTTTTATTATTTTTGCAACATAATATTTCATAGAAAAAACAATTGCGAAAAATTAACGGAGAAACGCGGTTTTAGTCGGGATACAAAATAGTCTATTTTTTATCCATGTATAAAACAGACTTGATCATGAAATAACAAAATTTTTAGTACAATATCAACACTAAAAATTTCTCCATTGTCCTGGAATACTCCTACCTCCGTGGTGTAATGGTTAAGAGTATTGGGTTCTTTATACGGAGGTCGTGGGTTCCCACGGGGGACACCTAGTGATATGTGCGATTTTCCCTAGTTGGTTAGGACATTTCAGACTGAATCACCTGATTGTCTGAAAATAAAGATGATTCCGTGCTTCAGATGGCACGTAAAGCCGTTGGTCCCGGCTACTATCTTTAGTGGTTAGTAGTCGTTATATAAAAACCACGTCAGAGGCCTTAAGGTGGTCTGAAAAAACCAGGGCTTGCTGCCCACATCATAAGAAGAATATTAAAATTTATAGTCCGCAGTTAATGTTCATATATACGACCTACTGCATGGCACAAGCCTACCTTCAGGGAGGGTGTATGGGCGTCAGTCCACCACGCGTGCCCAATGCGGATTGGTAGACTTCACATGCGCATCTGAATTTCTTCAGCGTATGTAGGTTTCCTCACGAATTTTTTCTTCACCGTTTGAGAGCCAGTCGGTATTACGTACATAAGCTAAAAAACTCATGTCGTCTCTCGGTAACGCGCCACCGACGCAGTTGATGATGGGAAGAAATCATTAGAAATGAATTAAAACACTAAATACTTAACTACATTCTCTTTCTTCTACTGAGACTAAAGGCACTTTCACACTCGTGCGAAGTAAACGCGTTGCGTTCCCGCGACAAATAAAAATTGGATGATTCTAGATCTAAGGGAAGTACTGTACAGGGTCCTTCTTAATATGCTGGCACTTTTTAAGGGGTTGATCAGACCATCAAACTGAACAACTTTCTCTATGGGGCCAACATCGAAATCACGAAAAAAAAATCAGCTGTCCCATACATTTGGCTCGAGTAGGTTTGCAGTTTTGTATGGAAGAGCAGTTTTTTTTTGCGATTTCGATATTGATTCCATAGAGAAAGTTTTTCAGTTTGAAATACTAATCATCCCCTTAAAAAAGTGTCAGCATATTAAGAAGGACCCTGAATAGGTTTTGATTAGTGAACATGCGAGTGTAAAATATGTGGCATAAATGTCCGTATCTTTTGATTGTGTTGACTTAGAACTGTCTAGTCTCAAAAGGTCTAGTGTTCTAAAATGACTAATACCACATTGTACGATTCCTTAAATGTTAACAGAACACCAAAAAGTATTTGCATAAGTAAATTACGGCCCACATTCGAAGAACATTAATCAAAATAGAACATAAAAACATTTTATGTTATTTTAGTATTTTATTTGTCGACACGGAATTGTCTTGTTACATTACGGGCACATGACACGACATAAAACTCGGTGGTACCGCACATCCATTAAGTCTGATTACTAATCACTGGTAATGGAAACTTGGGTTTAATTTACGATTTTCGAACATTAAAACAATGACTTGATTGTTTTTGTTTTTAAGGGGCTATAGGTTCAGACGAATATTTTCTTCGAGCAACGCGATTGTTCAGCCTTCCGAATAGTGTGATCGTGTCCGTATTTTCGATTAAAAAGAATTAACAAAATTTCTTTTTTATATTTTTTAATGATTTCACTGGATAAATTAATGATAAATATGTGAGTGTAAATACCAAAAATCGGAAACTATTTCAAATTCTTCTAAAACCAGAAAAATTTTTAAGAATTCATGAAAATACGTCATCATTGTGACGATTTTCTATCGAGTGAAGTAATTACAACCGTGTATTCAATTTATGATTTCACTAGATAAACTATCCAAAAATACTGAGGTATAACTTTGGTTTCGGTAAATTGTATAAATCTATTCGAAAGATTAAAAATAAAAGATGTTATCAAGGTATTTCATACTACTATTTGCGCCTTAAATACTGCATCTTGTACGCATCCACTCTATCCATACCATTCGATGAGAACGAACGCGTGGCTCCGGTTAGGATTTAGCCGCTTCCTTTGAAAAATAAGATGAATTTTCAATAAATAAGAAAACCTAATCATTCTATGTTGTATTGTGAAGTATATTGTAAACATTTTCTTCCGATCAACAATGTAAGAGTAAAATGGTTACAACTGGAAAAAAGGGGGTAAATTTAGATTCCTTTTTCTTCAGTTTTATTAATTAAAATAGAAAACTAAATCACTTCTCATGTCTTGTAGATTGTTCAGTTTTGTTTTTTGCTTATAAAGTTTTATGTCAGTTAATGTATAAAAATGGTTACAAAGTTACCCAATTTTTGGATAAAATCGGGCGGTAGAACCTTTAACATACAGGGTATTCCAAAACTCAACGTCAAGCCAGGAATAGGAGAGAAAAAACATTACCTTTTATGCGATTTATGAGGAAGCTAGGTAATTTATTTTATTTGATCCGTTGTAAACTGTCATATCTCCGTTCCTGGCCATCTATCAACTCTTGATACATAATAACATTCTTAATTCATCAATATGCAGAAAGTAAACCGAGCCGTAGGTACAATACCTCCAAACTGAAGCATGCTGGTTTCCTCACGATGTTTTTGACCACCGAAAAGCCAGTGTTGTTATGAAATCAGAGTCTAGAATAACAGAACAGTTTCCCTTAATGTTCATATGTACTAAAATGAACGTATACCAAAGAGTCAAGTAGATGAAGTGTAAGAGAAGCCATAAACATGAAACTTTGTCCATGCCGCTGATTTGATGGAATCGCTTAAACTTTGTTCAGTATATGAAGTCTCATAAATCTGGCAATGTTCTTGCTACGACGAAAGCTTTTAGAGATTTGTCAGGGGACGTCTTGTCTTGAGTTAACTTTGGCAAGATCAAGGAACGGTTCGTTAAGTTTCATTCCGAGTAACTAAGTTAGCTAAGCAGTAGGGACAAAATTTACTCACTTAAGGCTCTGTGTTGCAAATGACATAAATAATTTCGTAACAGAATTTCTTTTTATTATATTTTATACAGTTTTAGGTGAGGTATTCTATACTCAAACTCAGTGGGCGGGCATGCATGAAATTAGCTTTATATTTAACAGAGATCATTAGTCTATGCTATTAGACCATCAAACCGAACATCTTTCACTATGGGACCAACATCGAAATCGCGAAAAAAATCTGCTGCCCATAAATTTAGCTCGAGTAGATTTGTAGTTTAGTATGGAACATCCGATTTTTTTTCGCTATTTCTGTTTGATGGCGCTAACGTACGTATGGATACATTTTAAGAATCTTGTTTTGGTAGTAAGCAGGGTGAGAGTGCCCGAGCGGTGGGTTGAGATCGAGTTCAGTAAATTTTAAATTTTACAAACAAACTATTTAAAATTTTGAAAAAAATTACCTATGTTGAAACCATGATAATTCGATTCTGCTCTCGATTCTAAACAAAGTACTTTCTAGTTTTGCGTTAATTCATTAACACGTTGTATAAAATCGACGGCTTAGTGGAATAAAACGGCTATCGCCATAGTTGTTGTTTTCCGATTAAGCTTGTTTCGGTATCTAAGGACCCTAATACACCTTGTGATTTTTTTTCAGAATTTTCTGACGAATATTTGCTGACTTAGATAAACGTGTATTGTATATTGATACTTTATTCCACGACATTCGTAAAAAAATTCTGGAATAAAAACACTATGCTCAATGCTAAAATGCTTATCATGTTAATATCGTCAATGTATATTGCGACTTTATTCCAGGGAACTTTCATTTTAGTTTATAACAGCAATGTTTAGTTTCGGACTTATTTTGGAAATAGTATAAGCATAAGCATATTCTCAGGACTCAGAGATATTCTGAAACCTCAGAACATCAAAGTTTCACTAGTAGTAGTAATATTTTAGAAATGTTTTAAGGTTATCCTTATTGCAGTTCGCATAAGCATAATATAGAAATAGTAGAACAATTGACACGACGAGAAGAAGATAATTATTATACCTACTACTTACCAACCGACAGTAAATAAATAAAATTATCGTCAAAGAAATAAATCATTAGATTATTGAGATAAGTACAGTTGAATACGAGGCCGTTATCAATATTGAGATCAAACATGAATAGTTAAAGAAAACATGTTTGAATGGAGTTTTTCAAAGGGGTCTCAAAAGTGGATTTGGGTAAAAGGAAAGCTTCAGCTGCTGACGTATGAAGACCGCTGTGTCAAGCCATTTTGGTTCTTTTGTAGCAGGGAAAAGAGTCTCGCTAGGGGACTAGCTGTGTAGAATGAGCTGTCGACTTTCAACTGGGGCGTCCCATAAGGCCGGGTACATATTTGCTGGGAGATGAGTTTACATAGTGGGCTTGTTCGTACTAGAAAAACACATTCAGCTCTGGATAGGATGTACTTCATTTCGTATTAGCTATTTTGTAACGTAGTGAAGATTATATTAGTTTATGAATTGAACTATATACAGTCAATTTTGTTTCAAGTCGTTATGGGCTTCGTATTTTACCCACTGTGTATGCTTCCCTCATTTTTAGAGTAAGTATTATACAAAATACTACTAGTGAAACGTGAATGTTCTGAGGTTTCAGAATATCTCTGACTACCCCCTCGGGGAATATAGTCGTGAGCATATGCTATGCTATGCTATCATACAAAATGCTATGATAGATATTATTGTTACGCACGTGCATACAGGGTGTTAGGGTAAACAGTTGCATTTAAGGGTTGATTGTACCCATGAAACTGAACAACTTTCCTAAAGAAACCTATAGGAAATTCGCAAAAAAGAAGGACCCTGTATACAAACTTCATGTTATAGGATTAATATTCATCAAATGCAACCGTATACAACTTTATATTGCATCGAAAAATATTTCACTTTACAAGACAAGACAGTTTCCTTATTAACAGTACCTAAAGAAAGAACAAAGGATAGCTTCTTTGATTAAAGAAAAATTAAATATCGCGTCTTCCTTTCATAGAAATAAAGGGAAGTGACTGGAAAAGAAATGAGTAGATATTTCTCTTACAAGTTCTTTGATAACTAATGAATAGATATACCTTTTCAGTAGGTTAAAAATTAATTAGTTTAATTTAGCACAAGTTATGAGCCCAATATCACAGCGCTCTCGTAGCGATCTTAGACAAGTTGCGAGGGCACTGGCGAGGTACTCTAGATGTTAGCGGGACGCGGAAAGTGTGGAGGGGAATGGAAATGCGTGCCGCTCAAAAGCTAGTACACCTACCCCAACGTCTGCACCTCGCGGAATGGTCGCACACTAGGGGAAACACGATTAATCTTTGACATAATTATGAGCCACTAGAGTTTACCCACGACTTCGTCCGCACAAATTAAATACCAAATTTTCATAAAAATCGGTTCAGTAGTTTTTGCGTGATACTGTTACAAATAAACAAACAGAATGACAAAAATTCTAAAAAACGTTGATTTGGAGCCCTGAATACCTAAAAACCATATCATAATCATTTTCATGTAAATATCTTAAATATGCAGACACACTTTTATAATATTTAAGATATACATGCACATCTCACAAAAGCAACAAATGGAACAACTAAATAAATCCAACTGGGCTCGAACGGTGAAACCCGCGCGGTAAATTCACCCCAGTCGAATAACATTCTTCTATGATGACGTCATTGTAGAGTCACCTATTGTCATAAACACTGAGAATGACTACGGTGTCCACATACCAATACTTGATAGTAAGCGACAGACGTCTAGATCTAGGGAGGAATTACCTAGAAAATGCCATTTGCACAAAATTTTAAAGGAATTTCTTTAGTTTGGAGACCTTTTTGCTTGCCTTTGGCTTTCAACGATTGTTACATGGCAGAAATGTTGAAGCTGGTTTTAAAGTTTGATTAAACTGTTGTTGAATACATCATGACAATGTTAGATAGTTTAAAAAGGGTTTTTTTCTGCCGATAACCTAGCTGCACGCCTGCGTGTGACAGCAAGCTGTCATTTCTTTCATGACAGGCGCATTTTTGCAGGCGATGCTCGACCGTGTTCAGCGGCTGCGGATTTCTGTCAAATTTCAAGGTTTTTGTTTTCAAAATAACGACATTTTACTTCTATTTCTTTTAAGTGCACCTCTAAACTCGAATTCATAATTCGATGACCAATTTTGACGTAAGAACTTAATGAATTATTTGGACGTATTATGAATGGATCCATTAAAAAATTAAGTTAAAATTGGTTTTCAAACTCTGCATTTTCATAATTAGAGAGCACCAAAAAGAAATATTCTTATAAAAAGATAATTACGCATCAAAACGGCAATTTCCGTTAATTATACATTTTAATCCATTATTATGTCAATTGTATGCATAACTAACAGGTGTTGCAACTTTATAAAACGTAATTTTATAAAAGCGAATTTTAGCCTCTGTCAAAGAAAATAATTACATTTTAAACATGGAAGTTTTACAGAATCAAGTTTTTAAGTAGCTGTCTGAAGTTTAACTAGAAAAGAGAACATTTTGCGAGCATGCGATGCATGAACACAATTTGTAGTTATATTACGAACTGAATAATAAAGTTTTGCTAGAGAGACGTTGACATAAATAGGTCACTAAGTCACTACACGTCCCGGTAAGGCTTTTACCTGGATATAAAAAGTTACTTTTTAATGCATATGCTCACGACTGTATTCTCTAAGGAAGTTAGAGATGTTCTTATTAATTATACACAGTTAGTATTCTGTAATTACATTACTATGGCAAGCTTGCCGTAGGTGGCGCTACATGTTACATCAACAAGAAATCACAAACAGAACGAAAAATGAAGGCGAAAATGTAAACCTTAACTTCTTTAACAACACCTATAAGCAGCAATATTGATCGCAGGACTAACATCGCACTATCGAACTTTTCACAGAGAATCTATTTATACTACGACTGCCGGTCGTAGTCGTACTAAACCTCGTTGTCGACGTCGGTCGTAGTCGTCTGACTACTAGGTCCAACTAAGAACGGTTGGACCCAGACGGTCCCCATGCAGCCCACCTAGTCTGGTGGAAGATCATACATACTAATATACATGAAAATTTTGAATAGTGGTATCAATTCTGAGCAAAATTGTTTATAGGTTTTCTTATAGCTAATTCGTAAAAAAGTCGTCAGTTTTTCTGAAGGCAAAGGAGTGTACAGTTTCAGCTCACTAGTTTTTAATCACATACAAAAACAGGCAAAAATTGTGTTATTATTAAAGGTAAATTTCCATTATCCTTTACAGGTTTACCTAAAAGCCTTACGAAGCTTAGGAACGTCTGCCGAGAAATTGGTTTCCATAGACTTTTTATTCCACATTTATTTTCATAATCTCTAAATAGATGCTATTTGGACAACGGCTGTTCTCCATATTTCAGTAGTTCCAGTTTGGGTTGAATCTAAATCTCTATTGTTGGCTCCAAGCCGAGTCGTATTACTGTTAGGTCATGAGGCCACTAACCTTTATATTGAATAATGAAAAAAAAAGATACAGCATTTTCATATGATTATGTCACAAAGAAGACATTTGAAGAAAGAATTACTTCAGACCAACATATTCTTTTAGTCTTTTTAGTTAAGAGATACAATTTATTTTTAAAGAATAAGGTTTTCTTAAAAATGTCTGTGAGTTATATTGAAATTGAGGGTGTTGTTTTAATAAAAGAAAGACAACGAAGGATAAAACGTTTGTAGGACTTTTATCCAACATAATATTCGGAATATCTTGAATATGTTTTTCATTCATTATTATGCTAATGCATTGTTATACAATTGGTGATAACAAAACAAACTCTTTTGCTAATATTGGTGACTTAAAATTGAAACTAAACAATAAAGGGATAATTAAACCGATGTTTGAACAGGTTGAGGCCATGAGAAATCATAATAATGAAGACTGCGTATACGGGAAATAACAGTAATTCATCGCCACAAAGGGATTGTAAATCTAAGTAATTTATATTAATAGCCCAAAATTTTAGTTAGTTTTGCTGCTAGTCGCCGTTAAGGGACCGATTTTAGAGTTAACTATAAGTTTAATAAATCAAAACAGTATTGTATTCTAGATTTCGAAGATCTGATAACATGTTTGTAACCAATGGGGAGTTATGGGAGTGCGAATTCTTGTGTGGAGACCATTGTACTAACCTACATAAACGAAAGTACGTGGAAGTAGAATCCAACTAAAAACACTGAAACTGATGACATTTTTAAATTATTTTGCTGTCGTAGTTTTATAAATTCTTACAGCAGTACGGAAAATCAAATGAAGACTGGCGCGTAATTGTTTCTCTTTGTGTTTTGTTTTTCTTTTAGTTCGGAGACTTTTGAGCGCAGTCTAGTAGTTGGTAAGTCAATGGTGGAGACCATGAACTTTTAAGTACAATATGGGACGCCCTCAGACTATACTGAGGAAATAATTATAAGTAGCTGATAGTGACCGGATGAGGAGGACCAAGAAAAGAGTATTGTGGTGCACCTTTAGAAAGGCATTTCAGCAGTGAAGTGATAAAATAGGCCAATTAAGGTGCGTTCATTTTGACGCAATTTTCGCGAGCGTTGCGAGCAAACCTCTCATCAGGAGCTTTATGCAATTTCAAATTTAAGTACCTATTGATCAATAAAATACATATTTTTCTATTTATATCATATTATATAGATTGAAAGCAACCACGCGAGCATTGTAATCGCTCAGCGCACGCGTCGCCCACGTGTCAAGAACGCGTTGTGCGTTATAATATGTACTTTATGAACATGAGAATGCGATGTAAAATGTATTCTTCGCACGAGTAGGTTTCAAGGAAATGGTAAAACTAGGATGTTTCAAATCTTAAATGATCTTTTTATAAATCAAAGCCAGAAAAAAACTGAAAACTTAACAAGAGAAACTATAAATTTCGCGAAAAATTCTAGTTTCTTCAAAAAAGTAATAAATGATGTTTTTTCCTGACAATAAAGTAAAAATCTGTGTGACAATATCCACGATATTTATTTAAAGGTACCTATACTCCATTCAAAATAGCAACGTAATTTCGAAACTCTTCCTCTCACTTATTCTTAGAACTGCTTTAGTATCGTCCAAGATATATCGGATAGTATATGTATCCAATAAATTAATTACATTTGGTAATCAGAATTGGTTAGAAAGCTAAATAGGAATCGGAAAATCTCGTCGTCCTTATTTGGAATGAAGTATAGGGCAAAAGTATGTTTGCGCAGAAAATATAAACTATTAAGTTTGTAACTTTGGTAACCTTATTGATAACATAAACTTATATTAATTAGTTTCCAACCAATCAAATTCAAAACACGAAAAGGATTAAAAATGCCAATGTGATGCGAGTACCAGACAAGCAATTTTTATGGTTCATCTCAGTTCACAAGGAGTACAAAGATTTATACCAAAAAATAAGAGTATCTCTGTTGAATAATAGCTGCTATTCCGTTGACACCAGCCTCCACAGTAATCTTCAAGTTATACGCCGACTCTTAATGCGTCAAATAAACATTACGATGTTTTATTATTACGACCTATTTTAGCATAATTCTGAGAACCTCCTGTTTTATTAACTAATTGGGTATCTTGGACAAATGAGATATACTAAATTTTACTTATGTATAATTTATTTTGTATGAATAATATTATTGTACTCATACATTATTACTTCTGCTCATATCGTGTTAAAGTTCTTCCTACGTACATTTTTTGTTTATCTAAAAGACAAAAAATCTGCCTCACAAATAACGGTTAAGGTCGAAAAGACACGTAATATGAAGTTATAATACTTATGATATTACATTATCTAAAAACGACAGACTCCAGTACCACAGGTCCGGCACTCTAAAGAACGTTTTTGAATTTCGAAATGGCGTCTGCACATGCGCACTTTTTCCATGACATGACGTGTAGGGTTGAAAGCCACGCTTTGCATTTAACGTCATCGACATTTCAATACTGTTAATTGTTCGTTCTATTATTAAAAATAGTATTTGAGCTAAAGAATTATTGAAAATGTGAATTTAGCGTTATTTTTCAACGTTTTTTATGCACTGAAAAGACACACTTTTATGTAGTCAATTCCAACGGGTGCGCGCGCCTGACTGCATTCCCTTGCTCGGCTTCCCTCAAGTTTCCCAAAAAGTGTGAGGGGAGGTGGGGTATCTGAAGTCAAAGGGGGACGGGGAGTGGCCGTTCTGTATATAGAACTAAATATATACTAGTACCTATACTGTGCCAGTATTTTATTTCTAACAAACTGATTTATTTTATAGCAAATTATGTTATGTGTAGGTAAAAAAACGAAACGACAAACAACAAATAATAGCACTATTTTGTACGCGGCCTTATCTCCGGACATGTAATGTGATGTCTCACATTACTCCGACATGTCGGGTCATGACATAATAACGTCTTTTGTTATATTTATGACAGTTCCTTTTATAAGGCGTTACGTCGATCTAAACGCAAATGGCCATCAAATGGCTTCTTTCCAAACGTCCATCTTGTTGTCCTTTAATGCCATCGAGGTACAGTCGAGAAATAGTTTTATTACAGAAAAGATATTTCTGAAAAAACTTATCAGGATAAGATATCGTATAAAAAGTTTCTTTGGAATTTTTGTTTGTTTCTTCCAGTACCTATTTGTTTGGATTGGCGAATACTTCTCGGATAAGAGCCTAATCTAGCCTCTTGAATAAGATGATGATGATGTTCCAGTATCACGCCGTCACGCGAAAATTATTGAACATATTGTCATGCAGTTTACACTATGACAGAACCTATGATCTAACCATAGAGATGCTCCCGGAATAGGGGTCTAACATAAAAATCGAGGCACTTTTTATTACGACGATTTTATTCGGAAAAGGAAAAAGTTTTACATTTTATGAGTAGTCTTCATCCAAGCTCCTGCTATGAATAATTTTTTTGTATCAATAAACAAACAGAATTTGATACATACATTTTTGAAGTTGGAAAAAAAATACTATTGATTACTTATTCCATATTACATTTATAAATAACAATCATACAATGCATAAATCAAAAACAAAAACATCGTGAGGAAACCTACATGCTTCAATTTCGAGGCATGTATTGTACCCACTGTCCATTATTTGGCGACAGGCTCACCCCCCGTCACACTGGACAGAGTTTCAGTACTACTGGTGAAACGTGGATGTTCTGAGGTTTCAGAATATCTCTGACTACCCCCTCGGGGAATATAGTCGTGAGCATATGCTTATGCTTATACAATTCATACCTAATAAATTAAAATAATACAGTATGTTTGTTAGCAATTACCAATTTAAAGGCAGGAAAATATTTTAATAACTATGTTAGTACAAACACGTAAATGCTGCGTGGCACAGTGCTTCGACTAAGGATTTGTCTTTTCATACAAAATGTCCCTGTCAGATTCTGAGTATGTATGAAAAGACGAAATAAAACAAACAAGATTAAAAATTTATACATCTACCTATAATGAAGAAGGAAGATGTAAATGGGAATTAGGATTGATGGTTGGATTTTATGGATTGATTTTACTGATTCCAGTAAAATAAATAATTAGAAGATAAAGATAAATTAAAATAAATTAAATTTTTACTGAAAAAATTTTGTAAAACTAATTTAAACGGAATCCTTAAAAACGGTTACCTAGTTTATCTAAGGCCTAGACTATATAAACTAGCCATTTTCAAATCTTTCAGCGACATTTATGCATCTATGAAGTGGCATCCAATTTAATTCAAATCCGCTCTCGTGCTGCTGGTAAATCTAAATTGCATTTTCTACAAGTTCTCTACAAAACGTAACTTACGAATAGTAATGAGATTCCTAGCATATTCTATCGTGTTATGTCAACACTAGGAACCATCGGAATATCCAGGTTTCGGAAGAGTTGGATGTCATTTGATATTCTACGTCGGTCCTCGCCTTGATTCACGGATAAGAATTGGCTTGTCACGTTCGAGTGCGACTGTACGCGGCGTCTTACTATATTTCCTGTTCGACTGTACTTTTTGAATATGTTACATATCTAGTTTATTTTGAGAACATGCTATTCTAGTGTGAGTTTTCTTGCAGGGTTTGTTAAGATTTTGATGTAAAACTCGTGTTTCGTCTGTTATACCAAGTATCTCTTGAGATATTTGTCTTACACCGTCTTCCGATTTTCACCGCGCCCCTGGTGTGTATTTCTGTAGTACACAGCTTGTGTAATCAGTCACTTCAAACCACATGAATAAATATCCCTACAGAAGTAGGATTAGGAGTGTTCGAAGTCTTCATATATATAGCGCGCGTTAGAGGACGTACGAATGGGTACGCGCATATACCCAGGCTGAGTGTGTGCACCTGTTATTATACTCCATTCAAAATAGCAACGAAAATTTAAGGCTGTTTTTAATTACAGAAACAGAGATTTGAAACACTTACTCTCACTTATTCTTAGAACAGCTTTAGTAACGTCCAAGATATGGCGGATAGTACATCTTTCTGATAAATAAATTATATTTGCTTATCAGAATTGGCCAGAAAGCTGAATAGGAATCGGAAAATCTCGTCGTCCTTATTTGGAATGATGTATAGGTCCTCTAACGCGCTCTAAATGTGAGTGCACCAATTGCCATAAAAAGCTTTCATTCTGTATGGATATTTTATTCATGTGCTTTAAAAGTTCAATCCAAAGACAATATATTTCAATAGCCAAACCAAGTGCGTGATAGTGAGACGATTGCTTTATCACCGATTTCAAAAAGCTGTTAACGAGTTAATCTATATATTACCAGGTTTGTTTTGTTAAAGTGGAAACTACCAAGTTATTAGCAAACTTCATATTTTTAACTAGTAATTAGTTAATGTAAATCGAATAGCTTTGCTAGAGATAAGCTTTAAAGATAAAAGCTTTTAAATAGGTACATTCCAAATTCTTACATAGTAAAATCAGAAGCGGATCTCCTTTATACGTACAAATAATTGTATGTGCGTGATTATCAACATAATTATGATTATTTTGGTTAGTGAAGTGTTTGTTTTTCTCACGTTGTACGATGAAATAATATTCCAAAATAATATGTTATACCATAACAACATCAAAAACAATAAGCTCGTATTTATTTTATTTATTTATTTGTATTAAATTGGAAAACCAAAAGCAATATAATGTAGTTTGCTTTTATATAGTTTCCTAAATATATACAATCTGTTATATTTTCCGACAGTCTGTCTCTTTTATTACTGTATAATAAAATAAAAAAACTTTGTTTTTATTAAACCTTTTGGACTAGGCTTTCTGAAATCTCAACTCGTAAGTTGAACTCTGCATGACTAGGTTACAAATTTATTATTTCAAGTTAATATCTAAGTATGCATTTATATTAATTCTGAAAAACGTTTCGTCCACGACAATAAATGTAAGTTAAAATTTTATTTAAAATTCGAGTTGCTTGACTGTCAGTCAGTTGCAGAAACGTTCATTGATGTTAATCCTCCATTAAATCTCTTGCTAGCTTTTACTACGTCAACGAGACAAAAAGTGACAGCAAGAGATTTAATGGAGGATTAAATTTAATGAGCGTTTCTGCAACTGAGTGTTTGGATGTCAAATTATCCTAGATTTTAATAGGTAAAGCAAAATCATTACATAAGATATTTATTTATCCTTCACTACAACAATGCATAAGTGTACTATATATATTTAATTTTTGTTTCAAGCATGTCGCAATGAGTAAAAATGTCAATGCATCGCTTACTAAATATTTACACAATTTGCAAGCTTATATTAAATTATCTTTCCAGTAACCATTCACCACTGGCTACATGTAAATCATCTATTATAAACCAGTTAATTGCGTACACATCACAGCACTTTGAACATTGCTTTATAAATGTCCAGTTTTTATGCTTTAACATACATCGTTCAATTATTTCAATGTTGTTTCGTATCGTATCGTCAATGGTCAAACGTAAACCCAAATGTATGAAACAGCAGAAAATTGTTTGGTCCCGTAATAAAAATTGTTTATTTTGATCATTTGAACCACACCTGAAAATTTGGAAAGTGATTACAAAATAACCCAGTAAGAGAAGAAGAAAGAAAGGTGGGATTTAAGAACCCTCCCTTTCTGACGCAGTCGGGTAAAAACAGGTGTTTCTACAAACTAAAATACAAAGATTTTGTGAAATACTTCATCTTTGTAAATTTATACTCAACTAAGACAACTTTGAAATAAGCGGATATACCGAAAACGTTTTCCAAGAACATCTTTCCAGGTAAATAAACTTTAAATTTAAGCCCTCTTTCAACTAATAATCATGCTAAGTCCTTTGAAGCATCTCAAGACTAAATATACAGATATATGTTTGCGTATGGGACAAAGTTATAACGAGTTGGAATGTTAAATATTTGCATATCAAAGAGCCTACGTGACTTTTACGTGTGGATAAATTAATTAACATCTCAAGAGAGTCAATGACATCACGTTACTTCAAGAAATGATTATAATTATGAAAACCCAAAATGCTCAGTTCCATACAAAAATGGTAAAGAGTTTCATCTATTTGATTTAAGTAAATAGTAGTAGTAATTATAGTCACCGAATGAGAATTTCTATTATTCATTAAGGAGACGAATTATTTTTTAATCATTTTCCAGAACGCGATTACAGACAGAATTGTCTGTAGGTAATCGCGTCATGGAAAACGGTTCTAACGATTAGGATTACATATTTTATTTAGATAATGTTTTAGATAGAGTTCAATTCTGAGAAAATTCGTTTTCACATCAGTAGGTAGGCTGAAATGTCTATGCTACCTGGCTCGGCAGCCAAGTAGCTTGCATATTTCAGCCTGCTGCAATCTCAACTTAGATGGCGAAATAAATGGGAATGGACGGGAAGGAAATGTTTTTGTGTGAAAAATAATTTTCTCAGGGTTGAAATCTATCCTACCTACTCACTGTTTGCACCAGGTTTGCAAAATAAAACTTATTTTAATTTCATTTTTTTTTTCAATTTCAATTCTAAATTAACTTGGAAGATCGATCACAGCAAAGCTCGATCCACAGGTACTTTTTTATTATACGTATTACCGACAGCGTTCAAGAACATCGCTGATTTTTGGTTTGTTTATTGTAGGAAACTTGACGAAAAAGCGAATTAACGAAAGTAGTTTCAACAAAAAAAACAAAATTCTTTTACCTTGAGGTAGCTTTACGGAAAAAAAAAAATTATTATTTACAACTCTCGTCTATAAGGGATCTTAAAATGTACCTACTAAGTATACAAAAACTAAAATGTTACTGAAAACTAGAAACTTCAAAGAAAAATCCACAACCTTTTACTGCATTCACACAAATATATTGCCAGCCATAAATTCACTTAGTTGCCCCGAAGGATCGTAAAGTTTTTACATCAGCTCGACTTACTGAGTTATAATGTAAATGAGTTTTGTAACTCGGACTGCCCCTTGAATCTTAGTCAGTTTGAGTAGACGTGACAGATTTGAATCTAAGAGGGTAGTTTGGGTAATTAAGGTTTAGTCGAGTTTGCACTACAATCACACCAAGTCTGAAGCTTGTACGAGTATGTATTACCGTTTTTACGATAGAGCAAGAAGAAAAAACCTTATTAAAAAAACTATTTTCTTGTATAAGGACCCCCCTTAATTTAAAACTTCTTAATATTTTTTATTATGTATTAACAAATCCGCCGTAATAACATATATTCTGTAAAAGTTTCAACTGTCTAGCTATTACGGTTCAAAAGTTACAGCCCTAAATAGATAGGACGGACGGATAGACGGGCAACGTAGGCTTAGAAATAGGGTCCCGTTTTTACCCTTTGGGTTCGGAATCCTAAAAATTACCAAAATATGCGACATTTATTTTCGTCGATATTGTCAAACTAGTAGAATCTTACGTCCTACGATTCGTCACCAGATTCTAGCATAGCATAGCATATGCTCACGACTATATTCCCCATGATATTCTGAAACCTCAGAGCATCCACATTTCACCAGTAGTACCGAAACTCTGTCCAGTGTGACGGGGGGTGAGCCCGTCGCAACTTAAAATGGACAGTGGGTACAATACATGCCTCGAAATTGAAGCATGCAGGTTTCCTCACGATGTTTTCCTTCACCGAAAAGCCAGTGGTGTTACAAATCGCACAAAAATTCCGAAAAACTCATTGGTATGAGTCGGCCTGGACGGGGATCGAACCATCACCTCCTGCATGGCAGGCAAAGCTACTCGCCACTGGACCACCACGGCTACGGCACCACCAAATTCTAATACAAGTACAATAACTATTGTTGTATCGGTATAATCATAAAACGATTTAACGTTCGGGGCCAAAGTTTATGTCACGTGTTTATGTGACCAACTTATCGTATAGGATATTGGTGATCTTAATAAAATATTTATGTATTAGGTCTCAGCTAGAATTCAGTGTGTAGTGAAAAAGGAATTGGTTGAGTTCAGTCACAAAATACAGTGCCCAGTAAGGACCATTTTCCAGTTATGCGATTATCCCTGTGCGAGCGGTATTCTCTTGTCTTATATTGCGTGCTTCGTATAATGTTGTCTTTTGTACATCGAATTATAGATGGATTATATTAACTAAAATAATAATTGTAGTAAAATTTCTTTTTCGTCAATGCATTAATTATACTTTATTTTACACAAAACATAGTATACAGAGAGCAAACAAACAACATGTCATGCCATGTTTTCAAAAGCATTTAAATGTCACACCGCGTCAAGCCCTATCCAATGGTATGAGAATCACTGGCGCTGGACATCACGTTCGAAGTATAAAATTATAATTGAAGTATGAATTATTATTGCTTGAAAACGCCACCCCCCCCCCCCCCCCACCCCAACCCTCCTGTGCACGGGGTTATCTGAAACCTTTAAGATACTTTTTTTTTTGATTCAAACCTTCTGGGTATAACAACAGTATGAGAAAAAATTCGGACACTGCCTGTCCACTACCAATTTTGACATCACATCCTATCCGTGGTACGGGAGTTGGACAACAATAGGTAAGCAGTGTGGTGTGTATTCCTCTCTCACTTACTCTCACTCAGCAGACATGTGCTAGCCTCCTCTTGTCAATGTGAGACCATTTGTATGAAGTGTCCAGGGTGTACTATAACTTTACTATTCTGGATTCGAGTGCCAAGACTAAAAAGTTCCATTCTAAGTTTGTTATTTATGTTACCCTTTTCTGAAGAATCCTGCTGAATTTACTGTAATTGAAATAAAACTATATAGTAGTGGACTTGTGTGTACTTTTCTGGGAAACAAAATTTTAAGCCCAATACTGATTTAAATGAATTTTAGTTGACTGTTATCGACAATAATACACTAATAATTTTGGTGAGGAAAGGTTGCTCCAGAAAAGTTTGCGTTGCATTGAATTGAGGGATGCTGTATGTACCAATATACAATCAGAGAATTAAAATTTGTTTAAAAGTTCAAAGAAAAATCAACCTAAAGTTCTTCTCTCAACATTGGCAGTAGAAGATGATATCAAAAGATTGTTTCGCAAATCCGATGTAAACTTTAAATAACACAAACACTTCAGTCAAAGAATCTTGTCTCAAAGTATTAACATTTAAGACAAATTGAAAAAAAGATTACGTAGCAAAGAAATGATAGGATTTCCTTGTCTCTTTGAGTAATCACTGTCTCTCCTTTTTCCTTCAGCATTATTTTTATTACTTCATTAGGATTTACTTAAATTGCAAATTTGCTTAAGTGAATTGCTTAGCATTGAAATAACAATTTTGGGGTTGTGAAAAGTTAAGGATTTTACCAAAATTTATACGAAGAAGGTTGTCACCTCAGGACTGGGAGGTACTAAAGGTTTAAAATTACAAAAAAATGGAATCACGTTGCAAGTTGTGCCGCAAGCGTTTCTGTCTTTCGCGTGGTCTTTGCGCGGTTCACGTTTGAACTTGCCATAAGGCTTCAAGTTATGTTGAAACCTCAACTGTTTTTTGCTTCAAAAACAATCCTTGATATTGGATTTGATACTCCCACAAACTACTTGAGATTGGCAGAAATGCAGAGGCACATGCAAAAGTCCATTATTTTATACAGGGTGAAATTGATATCATTAGCATCCTTTTCAACTAGTCAACTTTTACTATGGGAGCAAACCGATCGGAGCAAAAAAAATCTGCTGTTGCATACATTTGAGTCGAGTAGGCATTGTAGTTTAGTAACAGCAGATTTTTTTTGCTCTGATCGGTTTGTTCCAATAGAAAAAGTTGTTCAGTTTGACGGGTAGACTCTTAGTTTAAAAGAATGCTAACTATATAAATTTTACCCTGTAAATAAAAAAAACAAAACTAACAACACAACGAAGGAATTACGATCGTGAGTCTATCTACGTATCTATGTAAAAAACCAAACTACCTTGATTTTATTTAACGACAAAAGTTATGTTACTATTATAATAATTATCATTTTGATAGAAAAACCCATTATAATGAAAAACCTTACACAAGTTTTACTCAGCCAAACACGATGCTTTGAATTGCCACAATAGTACTATACTAAACAAACGTTAGCTACATCTCAAAATAGGTGACATGACAAAGAATAGGTACGTAAATAGAAGCGACACTACCCACATAAAGCGGAGTTATACAATACAATGTCTACCTCGGGCCCCTTTGTACAATACATGTCGTCCTTTTCAGGTCACTTCCAGTAACATGCTCAACAAAATAATTATAGTGTGACGGGAATTGTGTGGAAAGCGTTTGTTTTAATAGACTGTTGAGCTGAAAAGTCGTGATTGACTTTTTTATGTCGATACAGATAACATCAGAGCTGTCCCGGCATAACCAAGCTATAGAGCGCGCCTTATCGAGTATGAAACTTAAGCACATTCAGGCATAGATAACCTACTAGTTACAGAGACATCATTCTTGTTTGCTTAATGCTTTAATTACCTACGCGCATCAAAACACAGAAAAACACCACACACCGATCGAAAAAAAAAACTCAAATAGAATTAAATGCATTGCATATTAAACGTGATGCTTCAGACCATCACACTGAACAACGTTTACAGTTGAGTTGAGAAAAAAATAAATTGTCCTATAGAAAACGCAATGGCTACTCGACCCAAATTTAAAAGCAGTTTTTTTTTTATTTTGTGTGATAAGGCCCGCTGCT
This sequence comes from Agonopterix alstromeriana, assembly GCA_963924505.1. Classification (NCBI taxonomy): domain Eukaryota; kingdom Metazoa; phylum Arthropoda; class Insecta; order Lepidoptera; family Depressariidae; genus Agonopterix; species Agonopterix alstromeriana. The sequence goes on from OZ004667.1 coordinate 14,990,123, forward strand.
TGCTACTGACATTGGCAGTTGTTGCTCGAAATATAATTTGCCACACACATTTTCATTAATGTATCTACAACTCGTTTCCCATTAGTTACCTGACCCAAAAACGAACTTGAGCAAGTATCATCAAAACTTACATAACTACACACATTCCAAGTCACAGTTAAGTAATTAGGTTTCCATCTAAGTACACTAGTTAATGGATGTTATAAACGAGAACATAATTAACCTGATTTCCGAAACACGGTATAATAAATTCTAAACGAGCGGGCTTGGCAGAATGGATCTCTTGTAATTAATGGAGCAATGTATCCGAACGGAAGCGATAAACCACTCTTAATTTGTCCAAATATCGCCCTTACGAGAAGTATTATGTGACGATGGATTGATTCACAGAACATTATAAGAGAGGTTATAAATGCAAAGTAGTGCATTTGCTTCGGAGACGGCTGTCGCCACTTGTCTTCCCGCTCACGCTGCTGCAATTACTCATGCCCTCTCGCTCGCACCACGCGCCTTATGGTGTTATGCAAATCATTGCATAACCTGTGGCTACACGTTCCACGCCTACTTTGCACTTCTAACCCCTCTTATAATGTTCTGTAGATTGATTTATATTTCAGACTCTAAGGGTCAATTCAAAGTCAACAGCGGCCTTATTCGTTAGTTTCCGACCAAACCCAAAGCTCAAAATGTTTTATTCAAAATAATATCACATGGATAGCTTTCTGACGTCATTTTTGACTCTACCACTGCGTCGAAAGGTGTTCCGTTGTAGATGTAATATGCGACCTCCAAAAGACTTCCTCCAGGATAAGAACTGCCTAGACAATTTGGAGATCTCAAACAGGGTCTGAACCCAAGTCGACTGGAGTAAGGAGGACCTGTCCAAATTGAGTTTCATCGACGAATCAGACCTCAAGTGTGAATGCGGTGTTGCTCCTCAGACTACGGCCTATCTCCTTGCTCTTCCTGCCCGGACATGTACACGTGAATGGAGTTTATGGATGCAGCAGATAGGTATAGTGTCAGAAAACTGGACTGGAAAAATTCAAAATCATCGATTCGACAAAAGAAGAAGAATTGACGGGCTAGAAAGGTTAGCGTGTTAGATTCGGTTCATACTTCTTCTTCTTAGTCGTAACCTCATAGCTGAGGGACGTGACCATCGTAGGCGGCTTGTGCTACCACAGCTCTCCAGTGCTCGGACCTTCATCAGGCGGTTCTTATGACATAAAAATTTTATGAGTATCAAAGTAAAAACAGGAATTTTACAAATGAAATAAAATGTCTTAAGTTTTAAAGTTTCAAACACTTTACATATTATGGCATTTTGCACCGTGAGAATGTAAATTAATCATGCCAGAGATAATATACACGGTGCATTAAACGTTGCTGTAAAATTGGTAATCCTATGTACCACGATGCCGTGTTAAGATTATCATCACAAGAGCATCCACAAGGCTGAACAACGCAGCACTAGCGTGAAATTACAAGCAAAACGAAGGCTATCCAAAGCTGACAGATTTAACGCTTTCCCTAGTTAATTACTGTTGCAATACGAGTAACCTTACGGTACACTGTAATTTACAATTTAAATTAAAAACTCGAGTACAGTAGTCGAGCTATAGGATTTCCACTGTCAAGTCTGGCTGCTCGAGCTCTAAGCCCCTCTTCTATTCCAGGTTTAGCCCGCAAGCAGACGCGGTTTACCGGAGCCACACATCTAGCACTTCATATATGGAATTCACGATGCTTAAACAGTGATATAAACAAAATTGCGTCGGCAATTATGCCGTCTTGCTCGCACGCACGTGGGGACGGTATGTGCTTCTTGCTCTACTTCCCTTAAGTTACCCTCGAAGCGCGCGGTTAGGTGTGGTATCTGAAGTTAGTGAGGGGCAGGCAGTGGTCATTTAGTATGCAGTACCTACCTACACTAGTATCTCTTCTGTGCAGGGGTGTGGCCGATGCATTCACTACAGCTACTAGATACATTGTAGAGCCCCAATGGTCCTTAGGGACCCAAATCTACGATTTTGAAGCAAGCTGGCAATCACAATTTGACGCTAAACGTGATTAATAGAAAGCCTAACAACCAACTGCTATAAAAGACCGCTATGAGAATGATATGCTCACATTTTCGATTTCGTTACGAAGATCTTCAGATAGGAGATTAACTTTCTGAGCCCCATGATAGCTCATTAACAGAGTTCAAAAAGTTACAGTGGCAATTTTTTTTATAAATAATTATTAATGGATTCTTGCTTGAGCGTTAGCACTGCATTTTCGCCAATGTCAAGTAGTTTTTGGGAGTATCTATCCCAATCTCAGGGATTGTTTTTGATCAAGAACAAGAAGAGATAGAGGATTGCGGAGCCTCGTTTCAGGTAAAAACACGACGCGCGAACACCACGCAAGACAAGTGCTCATATCTCCCGAGGCTAAAATTGGTCAAGGGCATCATCTTTATTTTGACGTCATATCGTCACTGATAATAAATAATGATCCCTGTGTTAAAATTTTTGAAACATACACTTTTTTGTCATTCCATTTTCAACAAATTGGTAGGTTTGGCGTTCATATGATAGTAACATTAACAGTATGTGAAATGGAATCGTACATTTTGTAATTAGCATTTAGAAATTAGATGCTTTAATGCAATTAACGTTTAGATATGGAAGCATCCACCCACACTATTCAACACGCCTACAAACGTTAACACGAGCGTAAAATTGTAAACATAGATGTAAACAGATTTGAACCAACGTCATCTCGGACGTACCTATTTAGCTCCAGAGTCCAATGTTTGTGAATGTGCAAACATGGGCTCACGTATAGAGTTTGCTTTTGGTTTACACTCACTCGTTTGCTGACTAGCCAGCGTTAACAAGATAAATACGGAACGACTATGCATTTCTATAAACTTCAAAGTCCGATATTTATAATTACCAGTATTTACAAACACGTTATTTAATTTTACTGTTTTTCGCTAGATTTCTCGCAATTTTTTGATTGTCAAATGCTAGCCAGGCGCCTCCACTACTTTACAAGTCAAAGTCGTGAGTTTTTCTTGCCGCCTTGGCCAGACTCCTGCTCGGACTGATTCCAATCCGTCAGAGCAATCAATTAAAATGCACCGCCAGGTTCATGACCCGGTTCATCTCGCAGCAGCAATCTTATCACTAGTGAATAAAGGTCTTTATTTGGAGCTATACGAGTAATAAATCTGACCTTTATTCACCAGTGATATGATTGCCGATGCGAGCAGATCCTCTTCGATGCTCTTCTGGTGTGAATCGACCCTAATAGTTACCATGCCGGAATGCCAAACCAGTGTCCTGGATTCGAATCCCGGTTCGATCATGGACGTAATCTGGTTGGTTGTTGTAACAAATTTTCTCATAACCCCAATTTGGCTATACGTCGAGAGTTTATGTCAGTGTGAGTGAACTAGCACAAACTTTAATGCATTGTGTGTTGTGTGAGCTCTTCACAATTGAATTACAAACAAGAATGGCAAAGTAATCCAGTCGCAAAGAAACGGATTAAGAAGTCTTACGATCTCACCGCAAAAGGGGTTTTATTTAATGTTATTTGAGTTGTAGCTTTAGCTATGCTATTTTCTGTTTAAAATTCTACTTTTGTAGGGAATTTATTTATGAATTGTGTTAGGAAACTTTACTGAAATTCATAATTAATGTAATGTTATTGTGTAAAATAAAGATATTTATATTAAGATTAGCCGTGGTGGTCCAGTGGCGAGTAACCTTGCGTACCGTGCAGGAGGCGATGTTTCGGTCCCCGTCCAGGCCGACTCGTACCTATGAGTTTTTCGGAATTTATGTACGATTTGTAACACCACTGGCTTTTTGGTGAAGGAAAACATCTTGAGGAAACCTGCGTGCTTCAATTTCGAGTGTATTGTACACACTGTCCATTATGTGGCGACGGGCTCACCCCCCGTCACACTGGACAGAGTTTCGGTACTACTGGTGAAGCGTGAATGTAATGAGGTTTCCGAATATCTCCGAGGAGGTACCTCAGGGAATATAGTTGTAAGCATATGCATAAAGATATTGACAATTAGGACATAATAATGTAGGTAAGAACTTATGTTTGATCTGACCAAAACTAACTGCAACCTCGAACCTCCTCTCTACAGGATATATTTTTAGTCATTATTTACATTGCATCGATATTTCTGGGGAATTCATCTACAAAGATACTTTTTTTTCAGGATCAGTTTTAAGTCAGTCCAGAGACATTAACTATGCATTCTATTTTACTTTGATCGAAGCATTTGGCTTGACAAACTGAGGAGCCAACATCAAAATCGTTCAAAATATCTGTTGTTCCATACGTTGGAGTCGCGTAGGTAAAATGTAGTTTTCTATGGAAAAGCAGATTTTTTTTATTCAGTTTGACAAGTATGGCATAGGCATGGTATAAAAATGGTGCTACACGGACTAAAAATGTATCCTATACTAGCTTTTATCCGCGACTGCGTCCGCATAAAATTATAAAATCGAAAAATCCTTTTCATCCTCCCATCTCGAAAAAAGTAATTTTGCTCTTCGATATCTGAGTGCAAAAACCGTTTTTATCCGCTAGAGGATAAAGTAAATTAAATTTAGAACATCGTTTGCACCATGTGTGTGAATCAAAACATCATTAAACCTATTTACTTGTCCCTCCATGGTGCCGAATTTATAATATAACCTTTTTTTTTGCATTTATTTTTTCCTCGCTGAGGTGGGATGAAAAGTTACGTGTTGCATTCGAGTGCAAAGATTTTTCCACTCGTGCTCTTTTGATTCCCTCGTTGAGAGGATTCTAATTTTAGAATCCTTCGCTTCCTCGGTCATCAAAATTGAGCACGCGGTTAAAAAGTTACTATGCACTCTTGTATAAGAAATAACTATTATTTTTTAAATTTCATGTTTCTATATTCAGCAGTTCAGGTTGTGCATTGTCTGTCTATCTCATTTCATATTTAAACTTATTAACACCTACGCCACGAGTTAACGGTAACACAAAGCGACAGACTATGTAGTATTAACTTTATTGGTTCTGAATTTATGAATAAAATTACTTCTGGTAATTGGACAGTGAACTATGAAACAATCAAATTACTTTTATTTGCTAAATTTATACATAGTATAAATAAAATATTACTACCTATAGATGGAATGTTTCGGCGTGGGCGTAGAAAGACATATTACTATTGATCTAAATATTTTCATTTGGATTTTTCTAGCTCTTGTAACTACAGAACATTATAAGAGGGGCTAGAAATGCAAAGTAGCGCTTACGTAGACGGCTGTCGCCACTTGTCTTCCCGCTCACGCTGCTACAATTACTCATGCCCTCTCGCTCGCGCCACCACCACGCCGCGTGCCTTATGGTGTTATGCAAATCATTGCATAACCTGTGGCGACACGTTCCACGCCTACTTTGCACTTCTCACCCCTCTTATAATGTTCTGTTGTTGTAACTAACTAATCAAGGTCAAAGGATTGTAAGAATACTAAAAAAAAGGTAGTTATCTGATAAATCAAATAAAATTAGTTTTAAGCTTCGAATAAACTTTGTAACGACGGCGGACGGGCTCCCCCCCGTCACACTGGGCAGAGTTTCGGTACTACTGGTGAAACGTGGATGTTCTGGGATTTCAGAATATATCTGACTACCCCTTCGGGGAATGTAGTCGTGAGCATATGCTAAATAAACTTTGTAATTTTTTTTTCCATGTTTATATTTCATAGTAGCTTTTTTATTTATTGGTTAAAACAAAATGTGAGTTACATGTTATTATTAAACGTGTTAATGAATAAACGCAAAACCTCATACACCCCAAATGATTTATAACAAAATAACTAGATTGAAACAATAAGTTCATTATTTGAATAGTTAAAACTAAAATTAAAGAATCTTATTATGATAGTAAGTAGGGTGAGTGTGCCCGTGTGGTGGGTTGAGATTGAGTTCAGTAAATTTTAAATTTTACAAACAAATTATTTAATATTTTGAAAAAAATTACCTATACCTGCTGAAACCATGATTTTTTGTTTCAGCTCTCGATTCTAAACAAACTACTTTCTAGTTTTGCGTTAATTCATTAACACGTTGTATATGTTTATATATTATAAACATGATAAGATCCAGGTTGCAAAAGACAAAAAGAGATCCTTATTGAAACATTATAAATTAAAATAATTATTATCTGACGGGGCTTGAACCCGCAAAGTGTTAATCTGTGCTTTCATTAAAATTAAGATACCGGTACTCTTTGATAAAAAAACGACTTCCTGATTCTATGCCGTTACTATACCGATTGGTCCTGAAATTTTCAATTTCCTTCGAAGGGTCGTAAAGTCAATTTAACGTAAACTGGCAGCTACACGAAATTCCAAATTCAGAATCTGACCTAAAGAGGTCAGCTTCTGAAATTAAACTCATTCCTCCATTTATCCCAAAAACCAATTAACATTTTCTTTTCATCAATTGTTTCAGATGTGACCGCCTAGCCACAATACACGAAATCGCGTCGAGAACAATGCCGATCAAAACGATTACCGGACAAAGGACGATGTTGTGCAGTGTTCAGTGAAATCCGGACGTAATAGAAAATAAATAAAAAAAATGCCGTTGAAAGCCAGTGTGGGTTAAAAAAAGGACAAGATGGCCGGAAAAGGTTTCGGGGGTGAGGTGATCGGCTTTTTTCTGGCGGTCGCATTCTGCGTCACATGTCCAGAATATGGTAAGTGCTTTTATTTATTCTAAGCATTGATGTAGAATACTATGGACGCCGGGTCTAGTACAAAATACTCGAATAAAGTGTCCAAGACTAAAATACACAAACCAGTATGTATAGTAATATAAACCAACTAAAAACATTGAAAATGCTGAAATTCTTTTCCGTCCCACTCCCCTATCGGGGACGGGGTGCGCGTAGTCGGCCGATCAAACGAAGACTGTTGCGTAATTCGTTTTTTTTTACGTTTTCGTTCTCTTTTTAATCGAACTCTTCTGAGTGCGGACCCTCGGTCCAGTAGTGGTAAGTCAATGATTCTAGGCCATTCTTTATTCAATAAATGACGACTTATTGGGTATATTAACAGAATAGACAAACTGTAGAACGACCATTTAGTTCGAGAACTAGCGTGACATGAAAAAAATCAACCTTTTCTTCATATGATTCAATCTTCGTATAATTTTCATTATGAGTTGAACTAAATCATTAAAAGCCTGAAGTCAAGAATCAATAAAAGTTTGAAGTTGAACGGAATGTATTAACAGCTCTATGGAAGACAAAAAAGAACGGAGATGTCGCAAGGCAATTAGGTCTGTCGCCATTATATTAGGTCGTAACGTCACAGTGGGCATGGCCTACTATGATGTTCAGTTTTTTTTTATTTTTTTTATTTATCAAATACATAAACAAACATCTTATGAACTAAAAACATTCGAAACGGACCGCCATTCAGTAGGCCTACCATGAGTTTTCACTGTACTTTACTAAAGTAGTTTCGTCACCAATTTTGTATGGCAGAAATTAGTTCTCAACGTAACCACTAGGAGCGCTGTACGAAGTTCAATACAAAATTGGTGACGTAACTACAATAGTAAAGGACAGTGAAAACTCATGGTAGACCTACTGAGAGGGGTTTTGTCAACAAAGAGTCCTGAAAACCTGTATCACACCTTGGTTCAATAAATATTTTGTATTTTTGTATTTGTATTAAAACATATCTAAAACGAAGAAGTTTCTGGATACAATTTTAGGGGCCAAACCTGCGCACCCGTCTTGTCCCCTGCATTTTGATGACACTTATGAAAATTGCTTTGCAACACCGTTGTTCCTTTCTGTCTTCCATGAATAGCCCACATATCAGTGGCACGCGGGCGGGCACTGCATACTGCTTCTATTGAGGCGAAGAAGGTTTTTTGTTCTGTTAGTATAATGGTTAAGTACAACGCTGGACTGCACAAACCAGAGATCTTGGGTCTTTTTGTTCTGGTGTTTGTGTTTTTGTTCGTCTTAATTGGAAAATTAAAAAAAAAGTGTTTTTTACAACTGTTATAAATCAAAATCACATCAAATTAAAATGTTTTATTCACAATAATATCACATGGATAGCTTTCTGATGTAATTTATGACTCTAGAACCGTGTCGGAAGGTGGTCCGTTGTAGAGAAGATGCGGCCAGAAACTCTAATACAAATTCGCCAAACTGCAGGGCGATTTGTTTTGGAAACGATCAGGTATAAATACATTTCTACACGGTTTGCATATGCGAGCGATACATTTATAAAAGTTGTTAGTGATCACAATTATCTCATTCCTAGCCGAACAATACCCGAGCTCCGAATCACAGTACAAGTCATTATATTTCTTTTTTTTAAAAATTAAAAATGGGTTTGCTCTTGACCTCTATCCAGTCCTTAGGACAAAGATGGGGTCGAAGATGTGGCGAGCTAACATAGAAGAAGCCTATTCACTCGTACTTTAAAATAATTCGGGTTGTGATCGCACGAAAATACTAGGCACTACTAGATATACTTGTGACTCCGAGCCAGGCCACTTATCAAAATATTAAGTTCTTTAAACCCTTATTTTTATAGTCTCAATATTATAGCCGTAACTACCTCAAGGTATTTGGCACAGAAAGCAGTTATTTATACAAACATTTTAAAAGTTAAATGTTGAATTTTCATGAGTAACAGATTGGTAGGTATTCGTGACGTCACGGAATACCATTATTGATCGTCGTAAACAAATCCATAGCTTTTAAATGTCAAATTTGTTTCAAAGGTCACTTCAAACGGCTTTATACAATATTATTGTTAAAAGTCAGCTTGGTATGTAAAATGATGTATTTCAAACAAACGTTACGCATTCAGAACAAACCTACTGAAAGTTACGAAAACTATTTCACTAAAGCAATGCTATAGCATTTGATAATAAAACAACAAACAAACATCGTATAGATTTACATACCGTACCACAAAGACTAACCAGAGTTCACAGAGTAACAAATTGTTTTCAAACCCAATTATCGTAGGTCGAACCCTCAAAATGCGAACGCACTAAGTTCCTACGGATCCTACCAAAAGTTTAGGTAACACATTTAACCAAGCAGAACTAGTTTTGTTCGAATTTTGACGGCGGACACCCTCAAAGCTCGTTTCGGCAGGTATACCTAGTAATTGGCTGAATAAACAATAGTGGAATCTAATTTAGAGTTTGGCTGAATTTGTACCCGATGATTGTACTACATTTTCGTTTGGGATTCTTGTCCCCATACTAAGTAAGCAGTAGTGACAGTAATTGATATCAGGCATCGAAATGACAACTGACCGACCTTCACACTGCTCTGTCACACCAGTGTGGGCAGGAAATTTATTTCTTGACCTTTTCACCGTTGGAGAGACGAAACATATTGGCTCCTAACCATCAGAATCGTGTTAAGGATATAAAGTTTCAATCTTAACCATCATACTAATGTGTGCGTATGTGCGTGTGTCCGTATGTGTATATGAGTATGTGTGCATGTGCGTGAGTGCGTATATGGGTGTATATTTATGTTTGTGTGCGTTTAAATATGTGCGCGTACATGTGTGTGTGTGTTTGGGTGTGTGTGTGTGTGTGTTTATTACGACAATACGTGCGTGCTACACGGTACACGTTCGCGGTATGCGGTACGCGTACACGGTATGCGTGTACACGTTCGATGTCCTCTTTGATATGCCTGTGATTGCTGTCATCTAGTGGTGGTAATTTTCTCACTTAGTTTTTTTTATATTTATTCAACTTCATTCTTACAACTGCTTCTTTTTATTGGTACTGTTTGATTAGTATATTGGGCTCGCATATGGTTGACTTCGCCTCTAATTAAAACCTAGTTAGGTATATAACTGAGGTTAGTAAAGGTTAGGGGTAACTGAATTCGAGTCGATTATGGTACCTTCAATGGGACTAGATAATTTGTGTACAATAATCTATACTTATAAAACCGTTAAGTGACTGACTGACAAACAACGCACAGTCTAAACCTAGAACATAGAAACCTTCAATTCAAGTACATCAATAGAGGATGTAGGGGTGCAATAAGAATGGATTTTTAAAGCTTGGACCAAGGTTGCACCCCGTTAGGGGTTCTAAAAGGGGTGCGACCTTGGTCCACGCGGCCGTGGACGAAGTCGCGGGCTAAAGCTAGTTAAGGGTATATTACTGTTGGCGCGCTCCATACAATCAAAGTCTGGTTATATTTTCAATACTGACCAATTAAAGTCAGTGAAATTTTTCAGAAACAATTAGAAAGTAATATCTATGCTTGCATCTTGTCAGATTTTCATTAAAATATACAAGGTGTTACAAAAATGCAAATAAACATTTAAGTGGGTGGTTTCGACCATCAAACTGAACAAATTTCACTATGGACCAATATCGAACCGCGAATAAAAAATCTGATGTTTCATACTAAACTACAAATCTACAAGAGCAAAATGTATGGCTAATAATGTACAGCTAATTTTTATTTTGCAATTTCGATTTTGGTCCCATAGTGAAAGTTGTTCAGTTTGATGGTCTAAACAACCCACTTAAAAGCTTGAAATGTTTATTGTTACTTTTGTAACACCTGGTATAAGTTACAGTGCCTCAAAGATTTCCATACAAATCTTAAATTAATCCTAGCATTGAAACTGTTTATTTTAACGAAAATCGGACAAGATACAAGCATAGAGATTTTTTTCTAGATTGTTTCTGCAAAAATCCATTGACTTTAATTCGATAGTGTTGAAAATATCACCAGACTTCGTTTGTATGCAGCGCGCATTTACGCATTCGGAATAAACTTCTCTTAACAGATAATTTTTTATGTTCCGGAATGTATATCAACGCAAAAAAAGTACATATCTAGAAAATAAAACACTGAATAGTGTTATGTCTTTCCTAACGTAAAGCCTTACATAAACCAGCCTATTTTCTCCCTAACAGAGTTAGTTCAAGTACCTATTTACCATCACCAAATCGTCCCGCTAGAACCTTACACCAACACTGTTGAAATACGTTTACTTAGTAACAATTGAAAGGGCTTCATCCCCTAATTCCAACAAAGCCTTTACCAATATTATTAGTATTCTTAGATGGTGAATGGGGAAAGGGGCTAGTTTGGATAAAAAGGGGGTAAAATTATGCCTAGTGCTTTAGCTGACAAAAATAGAACGGTTTTTGTGGCAATTTTAAATTAAGTTTGAAATTAAATCAACAAGGTTTTGAGCTCAAATAATGAGGCTGTTTTTTTAGTAAAATTGAGTTTATACAGGGTTTATATTTTTGGTTGAGAATATGCGAAATTGCTTTGTAAGCTTTTTCATTCAAAACATAAAATTTGGTTGACAATAGTATAAAAGTTCTTCTGAATTTCTGAGTACATTTACAATAAAAAATATATATATTTTAATGAAAACCAATGCCTAAAAATGGCGAATGCCAGAAAAATGCCTCTCTTTTTGCCTATCTTTTTAGCGTGGCCATCAATCAATCTTGAATATTGTAGTTAAGAATAGAGTTACAAACAAAACTTGTATGACAAGTATTTCTTTAACTGAGTCCAACGGAGATATAAAGGCTTGAACTAAACGTAACGAATATATTTTCGACTTTAGGCCTTTATCTGTGTTCGACCTGAGTCAGATTTGTTTGTAACTTTATTCTGAACTAAAATATTCAAGTTTGGTTGATGGCCGTGCCAAAATAATAGGCGAAAAATAAGGCGCCACCTTCCGTACAAAAACCCGCATTGTCTTCGCAAAAATTTTAACTTACCGAATCGTTTTCAAAAATTTCTAGCACGTTTCCTTTTTTTTTTATGTAGATGCTATAATTCATTCCGAATGAGGTAGGCTACCTGATTCGCTTATTTCAATTTTCTGATTACGAAAAGTTATGTACTTTGCACTGCATGCATAGCCCGAAAGAATGGTCTCATCACAGCAGTGTTGTTAATTAAAAAATTTCTTACTTAAACAAACAAACTAAAAAACAAAACCAATTTTTTTCTTCTACATAAAGAAATACGCGTGATGTTACATGGGGGGTAAGGCTGAAGGAGGGGGGAGTATAAAAGTGGCCTCACATGATTTATTTGCAAATATTTTTAATGTACAGACACGCTGACTCTACAATAAGGTTTTTGACAGCATATAAAATATAGAATCTATTGATAGCATCCGTATTGAATATCAATTTTGGAAACCAACATACTGGATATTTTAAAACAAAATCGATAAAGACAATAGTTTTTTGTCTACTTTACGTAAACTCTACGTAAACGACTGTGATTGGCCGAATGGTTGATGACATCAACAGCTTGTAAACAGCTGCGTGTAGAGTACGAGTGTCGTACAAACTTTACGTTATCGTGACGTCACCTGCTTGTAGCCACGTATATTGTCAGGAAAAGCGATTTCGCGGGATATTTAAACAACATTTTTTGTTTTCGTTTTTTCTTGCAGTATATGTAATGGGACATAAAGTATACATTTTCTATAGAGTCCTTAGACATCAGTGATTAACGTAGAACAGTTTTTAAAAACCTGTCAAATACCCTATTTCAGTATTTATGTACCTATTTATTGTGTATAGATAGATGTAAAATTAACATACCAACCTTTGAAATCTTTATGTTTAACACACTATGTTTAAATCTAAATAGTTGGATACATAGCAAACAGATGTGAGGCAAGAAACAAACCCGTATTAAGTACAAAGTAAACCCTTCTATGTTAATTAACAACATAACAACAGTTCAATTGTGTCCCGACACAATTAAGCTATTCATACTAGAATTTATAGTTTTGTACTTTGCTTCTTGTAGTGTTGTGTTTTAATGTAGTTGGTTATTCTGGGATTATTTTTGTGCAGTAAAAGGGAATAAGTAATTAAATTTAAACGCATTACATACTTTATCTGTACTAGCCGTGGTGGTCCAGTGGCGAGTGACCTTGCCTGCCGTGCAGGAGGCGATGGTTCGATCCCCATCCAGGCCGACTCGTACCAATGAGTTTTTCGGAATTTATGTACGATTTGTAACACCACTGGCTTTTCGGTGAAGGAAAACATTGTGAGGAAACCTGCATGCTTCAATTTCGAGACGTGTATTGTACCCACTGTCCATTTTAAGTGGCGAAGGGCTCACCCTCCGTCACACTGGACAGAGTTTCGGTACTACTGGTGAAACGTGGATGTTCTGAGGTTTCAGAATATCTCTGACTACCCCCTCGGGGAATATTAGTCGTGAGCATATGCTATGCTTATGCTATGCTACATACTTTATAGGTTGCTTCAGAACATCAATCTGAATATATTTTCCTAAGAGAAGAACTAGGAAATCGTACAAAAAATCAGCTGTTTCATAAGTTTTGGTTAAGTACCTAACTAATGACTTTTTTCTGGGAAACAGCTGACTTTTCCACGATTTTGATGTTGGCTCCATAGTGAAAGTTGTTCAGTTTGATGATATAATACACCCTGTTCGATATGTAACGCATTTAACGTGTTTGTGTTTATACTAATCCTAGTCAACCCAAATGTATGGGACAGCAGATTTTTATTTCTAGATTTATATGTTGGTCCCATAGAGAAAGTTGTTAAGTTTTATGGTGATCAGCCCCTAAAAATGGTTTCAGCTATTTTTGTTGGACTTTATACGTGTTATGGTAGGCTGGTAGGGTGGTATGATAGAAGTTACATTACTTTAATGGGTGATTGTACTCATGATACTGCAAAACCTTTCCAAAGGAAAATAATGGGTAATAGGCAAAAATAAAATGTGTACTTTCATACAAACGATCGATCAGCATTTTACATTTAGTATGGAACACCCTCATTTTTATTTCACTTTTTCTATAGACGTCTTTGGGAAAGTTATTCAGTATCATGGTACAATTACCCCTTTAAGTAATGTAACTAATATTTACCATAATATCACACTGTATAAAATACTTCTTCGAAACCGGTAACATATTATGTATTCATTCTAATTATAGCCTCATTGGTCAAATTTAACTACACGACCATGTATAAAAGTATATTTAAAGGGATTAGCAAACATCCTTTATATAAAACAAGTCCTCAGAAATATCTATGTGAAGTACTTCAATATGCAAATGGTAAAGAATGATATAATATTCAACATTTTATAACATTCTAGCCTTCAAGCTTTAAGTTTATAACGTCAAGCACGTTTTTGCGTGCTACGCATGCCTACGAGAAGCTACGCTCGTAGCAATCTGCTACGTATCGTAGCACTCGTGCGTGAAATACGTGTGTATTGCGTATTAAAAGGATACTGTCGACTTTGTACTGTTCAAAATATACAAGGTGTAACAAAACACCCTAGTAATATTTAAGGGGTGGTTTAGAGCACAGAGAAATGACAAGCTCCCCTTTAAGGTTACCATAGATGTGTTTAGACCATCAAACTGAACAACGTTGTAAAAAACATCAGCTGGATAGAGCTCAAATGTATGATACATTTGAGTCGAGTACGGACTGCAGTTTTGTATGAAACAGTGTATAATTAATAATACTTTTTTTGCATTTTTTGGTTTGGTTTAACTATAATTAATTTCTAATTACTTTGTAATCTTTATATTTGAATGATCACTTTTAAATAGTACAATTTAATTTGTACTGAGTTCCGCGGAACTACTAGAACTTTGCCACGAAAATTACTTTTAACAGCTTTTATTTGGAAATTAATAAACAACTTTTTTTACTCAATATGAAAGAAGAGCGAAGTGTCCATATTAACTAAAAACTCTGTCGATAAAAAAGCCACACAAAAGCCCGCCGCTTTACAAAAAGAGCTCCATATAAAAACACAATATCAAAGCCAGTCAAAAGAGTTGAGATTCCAGAGCTCTAAAGTTTTTCACTATAAAATTTCCGCCATTACCCCGGCATTTCCCGGAATACTCGGGATTACCGATCCCGTGGGATTTTACTCACTCTTTGAAGCAAGGCACGTGCGATGAGCGCTCAAGTAAGCTAGGGATCAATTCTCTAGATCTCTCCGAAAAAATTAAAAGAAAACTCTTCTAGATTCCGTGAAGGTCTCGAATAAGGTTAAACTCGTTCAAGATACATCGTGAAGGGATATTTTGATAATTTTACCTTTGTGGGAAGTCTGTTTTTATCAGAGGAATGAAATCTCTTTATCATATTTAAAAATTTTCGAAAACAGTAGGTATGTTCTTGTATCTTGTTTTTATAATGATAATAATAATGTATTATTCGTTACTTTTCTTGTGTTGTTTCATAATAAAATACAAGTCTGGACTAGAGTCTTCATGGGACTATATAATCTGTGTGACGATGGCTAAGATATTTATTTGTACATTAAACTTCGTTGGGAAAAGGTATGGATAATCAATCATAGTGCAAAAGTTTAAATTCCGCACGGATGACATGCCAGTTAGATTTTCTAGCTCATGTACGTAATACTGATTGCTCTCAAACGCTGAAGGAAACATCGTGAGAAAACCTTCATTCGCTGAAAAAGACATAATGATGCGCATGCGTAGTCTACCAATCAGCGTTGGGCACGCGTAGTGGACTAACGCCTATACACCCTCCCTGAGGATAGGCCTGTGCTCTGCAATGACACGTATATGGGCTGATAATGATGAGGACAGCTGCTTACAATTGTATCGAATCTACCTAACATTGATACCTCATAACAATACTATTTATTTCATTTAAATTTTCACCCTCTTTTCGTTAACTGTTATTGTTCACATACTGTACCATTGCTTGTACTTGTAGCCTGCCTGAGTTATAATGATATCGTACTCGATAGATATACATAAATCGCTGTTATTATACTAATGGAGTACAATTGAACTCCGCGAGCCGACTTTAGGAAACAGAACGAGTAATTTCCGTGTTAGCGTGCACACTTTATACTAGTCTTTCAACATTCAAATAAAAGTACGAGTTACAAATGATGTTGTAGGAAACCACCTCATATGTCCCTGTCTTGTTAACTGAAGTTAATACTACTGAATTTTATTGCAGTTTGGACTTTGTTAAAGATATGACAGTGCAAACGATCAATCTTTATGCCTGTATAAATAATAATGGAATTATATTCGTATTTAAATCACTTTTATCATATCATTATGTTGCACTTTTTACGTGCGTACATAAGCATACAAACTTTTTTCAATTTAACTATAGTTTTGTTTATTGAATTCTTTTTTTGTTTGTCGAAAAAAGGTCGAAAATAATATTGTTAGTATAGACAATTTTGCTATAACAAAACCACCGTTGTATAATACTGTTTAATGTGTCCGGCCAAGCATAAAGTCACAGCTTTGAAGCCCTCGGCCCTTGGGGGAAAATAACTATCAAAGAGAAGAAGTTTTGTATTGGGGCTAGATGTTTTGGTACATTGGGACTTCATGTTACCTACTACAAGCTTCCTTGGGGAAAGATTCTTGGAACAGCGAGCAATACGTTTAAAGCGTAGTGCTGTATGCCTTGTGTTAACGATATAACTTTGTCATAATATTTTGTAACACGTGGGTATGCAGATAACACGCTAATTGAAACCTGTTTGTTTTTTCAACATTTTGGTGAAAGATAACATCGTGAGAACACCTACATTCATCAATTTCGAGGCATGTCCCCTGTGTCCAGTAGAAAAGGGGACGAGCTCAATACCACATACATTGAACAGACCATTGTTACTTAATTTTGGGTATTCTGAATAAAGTTAGAATGTCTGTGACTATATTTTAAGCTCTAAGAATATAGTCACGAGCATAATAATATTATTTATATTAATGCTTAGAAGTTTTTAACTTTATGGCGTGTTTCAGTCCTAATTTGAAGCAATATTATGTTAAATTCTGTCCTCATTAGATGTATTCAAAATTAAGCATTGAATACGCAAAAGTGAAAAGCACTTTATTGCGAACATCACTTTAACATGCAAATCGTCTGGAATTATCAAACAAAAATTTTAATAATAAATAAACATCTTGGAGTTGAAGGTACTCTTGTAAATCTATGACTTGATATTCTCATAGATTACTTTATCCTAATCGAAGTAACAGAAACTAGTTAAAACTTATAGATTAGTAATATTTAAGTGGTTAAGACCATCAAACTGAATAACTTTCACTATGGAGAGAACGACGAAACAAAATTAAAAATCTAATCTGCCATACATTTAAGTCGAGTCGGTACTGTGCAGTTTTATATGAAATAACAGGTTTTTTAATATTCATAATCATTTATTGCTTTTACATGTTTTACATAAGTTACAAAATACAGTAACAATAATTTCATCTCGATGGCTCCATAGTGAAAGTTGTATAACTAGGGTAAATAATTTAGATACAAAGAAGTAGAATAGGTGAGTACACAATTCGTATTCATCAATCAAATATTTGCTCCTTGCGGGATTCGAACCGACAATGATCGCCTTGGCTGGCAGGTTCACTGAAAACTAGGCTATCAGCCTGATGGCTATGGTGAAAATTCTTAAAAACTAACGCTAAAATTGTCTTAATACAGAAAATACAAAGCTATAAGCTTTTGTTAACAACACTCAATCCTGATTATCTAACTCTTAGGGGAAATATTATAAAGCCACAAAGATAAATACGTAAACATCTCAAGGGATGCATTAACTTCTAGATAACAACATTAATAATAGTTAAGTTTTATGTCTTGTAAGTCTATTCAAGTAGAAGGTTTAGTTTATACCTAGTTGTTTTTCACAGGATTTAAGATAAGATATCGTAAATATTTCAAATGTGAGCCTTGCTAAACGCACTGTACATTTAATAATAGTTGGTAGTTGTAGCTATCTTTCTGACGTCCCTGAAAGGTATTAAGGTCATGAGTTGTTGAAACTGTATCTTTTAAGAACGAGCGAGCCCTTGTGATTTGGTTATTAATATAGGCCTTAAGGTATATAAAAGTATGAACATTCAAATTTAGGCTTAAAGTTGTGCTCTGTAGATACACTTTACAATGACAATATTGACAGCTTGCGGTAACCTGATTGCAATTGTGTGTTGTCCTTGTAAAGTGTATCTACAGAGCACGACCTTGAGCCTATATTTGAATGTTCATTCTTTTAACCGTGTGGGAGGGAGCGGCGGCGTCGGATTAGAGTACTCTGTGGTGTAAGCTATAACCTTTTAGGCTGCCGGTCCACTGAAGCGGAGCGAGGCTGAGGAGCGGAGAAATGAAGAAATATCAACCAATAGCATTGCATAAAATCTCGGAGCGGAGATCCCATTGGCCAGCATTCCCTCGCTTCTCCCTCCGCATCCTCGCTCCGTATCAGTGGACAGGCAGGCTTAGTCTGTAAGTTAAGGCTGCGTATAAAATGTTCTTGAGCACAACTGAAATAACAGTTTAGTCATAATGCGTCTAAAGTAGTATAATTTTACATAATACTGAAAGTTAATGAACCGTGCCCAAAGTCTCTTTTAAACTAACAACGTACCTATTTTAATTATTGAACATTGCGACAAACATAATAAAACTAAATGCTAATTTTGTTTACAAACTGAAATAACTTTTCGAATTACAGTATAATTATTCAAAATAATTGTCTAGTGTGGTCTTAAAACTTTAATGATTATTCAACCAATTACAATGCCCGGTAAAGAATAATATGGCTCATTTTCTTTTTATAAAACTGGGTTGCGTCTTCCTACACGCAGTATTTTTTAGAAGAGGCTATTAGTTTCGCCACGAGTATATAAATTTTACATATCCTAGATTTGTCCTAGACTATCGTAACTTGCACTTCAAGTATGAAGTGGTAGTAAGCAAGTAGGATGAGGTCAGAAAATACACACTTTTTTTTACTGTGACTATAATCCAAATCGAGGTGGTCAGAAAAATTGCTGTAAGTACCAACTTTCTGTCTTGTTTCTGGTCTTTTTTCTTTTTTGTAGTGTTCAATCAATCAATCAATCAATTATACTTCATTTTACACGAAAAAACATAGTATACAGAGAGTAGTGTAGTGTGTGTGTGGAGTGTAGTGTGTTCGTTTCTGTTTACTATTTATTCATTATAAAATATTATGTGTACTAACAACAACCTTATAGGAAATGATTAAAGCCATAAAGCTTTCTCGGGCAGTTATAAATAAGGACTTTGGGGTTTATTACATCTCGTGAAGTACGGCCGGGTCGGGCCAGTGCCCAATAAATATAATTAAGGCCATACTAAAAATATGAGTAGAGAAAAGCTCACGCAATCTGACGATTATGCGCTCGCCCGACGAATGTGTGCTGTGGTCATATTTCTTTCATTCTAAACGCTATCCGATAAGTTTAATGTTACGATTTAGGATTAGGACTTCGTGGTGAAAGTTTGTGTTACGCGAATGTTTTGAATGTGGCTTGAATATAAATTCGATCTGTAGTTTTTGGATTAAAACCAACACAGTTCTTGTTTTTGTTGTGCAAGGCGATTAATATAAAGGTTTCTTTTGCATAGAGAGCTATACTCCATTCAAAATAGCAACGAAATTTTAAGGCTATTTTGCGTTACAGAAACAAAGGAAACACTTCCTCTCACTTATTCTTAAAACAAGTTTAGGAACTTCCAAGATATGTGGGATAGTATATGTATCCAATAAATTAATTACATTTGGTAATCAGAATTGGCCTGCAAGATAAATAGGAATCGGAAAATCTCGTCGTACTTATTTGGAATGAAGTATAGTTACAAGTGTAAGGCGCAAATACTTATTTCATTTTAATTTGAATACAAAGGGAAACGAATCAATATTGTGCTGAAACTTAATATTTTGTACTAAAATGTTTTTTCTAAAATCTTTATCATATCACAGGACATTTTTTATATTCCTGTTTGGATCCAGGGTGGTTTGAATTTTGACGTCAAGTTGTTTTAGCCAGTCTTCCGCTGCCGTGGTCAACCTATTGAGTATTTCAATTCCACCGGGAGAACGGGGTATACTGCACTCATTTATCACATACTAGCAGCCCGTCCCGGCTTCGCACGGGGTAGACAAATAAATTTTAAGATTCATTTTTCGACACCTTCGGTTACATTGTTCAAATTTTACCAAGGATCCCTAATTTTTTTCAAAATGAAATGTAGCCTATGTCAAATTGGAAGAATGTAGCATTCTATTGGTGAAAGAATTTTTTAAATCGGCCCAGTGCTTTTTGAGCCTATTCATTACAAACATACAAACATACAAAAATAGGTACAAATCTTTCCTCTTTATAATATTAGTGTAGATGTAAGAGTTACAAATAGTCATAAATTAAAATGTTTTCTTTTTATGAGTTCACATTAAATATATGGGTTTCAAAAAAAAATATTTTCAGTTAACATGTTAGGTATCGGATTTTGTTTTAGACTTGTACAGTAGAAAGAAGCTTTTAACTGTCGTAAAATTTTTTTAAATCAGTTTAACAGCATTTTTAACACGATTTCTCTAAATTGACGTGTATTACGGAAAAAACTCGAGTTGCGCGCGTGACGAGAAATCTGTAATAAATATGCTGTACCTAATAAGTCTTTTGATGCTACAATTTTACTTTACAATAAAATGAGTAGGTGACAAAAACTTACCTTAAGAAACGACCAACAACATTTTGTGTAGGACTAAATTGTCAAAACACAGAGTAATTAAGGCACTACCTAAAACAAACTAAGGTGAGCTAACACAGATAGCATAAAGCTTAGTTCGTTTGTCGATAAACATCAATCTAGGCCGAACAAACTCTGTTAGATAGTATACTCCGGTCGGCCGTCAGTCCACTTTATAGAGTATGTAACAAACTACTACAACTGTAAAAACTTCGTAGCTTGTAGAAAAAACACTGTAATTCGACATTGCTCTTAATTTCATCATCTTCAGTTTCCATAGTCCCACACTGCTGGGACACAGATACTGCCTCAAGGCACACCCCAGGCACTCCGTCATATAAAGTGTTAGACGATCTCATAATACTTAAATATTACTAAAATAGAAACAGTAGATAGCGTCAGCAACGCTCCGTCCCGCTCGCTCGCTCGCGCGCGCAGTCTTGTGCGCTTCTTGCTCGGCTCCCTAAAGTTACCCTCGAAGTGGGGGTTGAGGTGGGGTATCTGAAGTTAGTGAGAGGCAGGAAGTGGTCATTCTGTATATAGAGTACTGAATATTGATGTGCTGTGGGTGAGATTGCAATACAGTTGATGGTTGTTGCAATGATTCTGACCTGACCGCCCTAAATGATTAAGGTCATGATTAAAAATGTTTTTGATATTTAAAATAAAGACAACAATGACTATGGAAGCCGAGGCCGGGACAGGCCATGAAAGAGATTGCGTGACGACCTGGATGCCCACGAAGCAGAAAAGCAAATGATGGCACGGGATAGAGAAGTCTGGAAAGGCTTAGAAAAGGTCTTCCACCTTTTCTCAACAAAAAAGTCTAAACAAAATATTTTAAGATGCATAGAAATGGAAACACATAACGCGTTGGTGTGCCGTATCTTTTTAAGCCCTGATAAAACTGGTGAACCTTTTCTGGGTACTATTATTTCTTCTTAACTGTTATCATCACAAATATAACTAAGAACTTAGTCACACATTTGAAAGTTTTCTTTTAATTCATTACTTATAAATTTTAATTTGGAAACTAAGCAAGCTGAATAATAAAATGCCAGACTTAGCGGCTGTATAAAAACGTTCATGTTTTATTAGTCTAGAAATTTTTCACTCGAATAGGAATTGGAAACTATCCAAATGAAAAATGTCACGGTATAAAAGCAGGTCGATCTATAAGTTACAAAGGAATTCCTT
This sequence comes from Agonopterix alstromeriana, assembly GCA_963924505.1. Classification (NCBI taxonomy): domain Eukaryota; kingdom Metazoa; phylum Arthropoda; class Insecta; order Lepidoptera; family Depressariidae; genus Agonopterix; species Agonopterix alstromeriana. Next base: position 15,011,984 of record OZ004667.1, read on the forward strand.
TGATACGGTGATAAAACTTTCAGGTATTACTGAAATAGACTGACACTGATATGAATCTGACGAAATAATTTATTTTTGGAATCGACTTTATGTATTTGATTTGGAGAAACTGATTAGATTCAACCGTAGAGAATTTTGATGTGTGAAAGATAGCATTCACCTTAGGCATTCACTATAATCTGAATTAAACTATATTTATTTGAATTTATGTGTTACCATTTTGAAGACGTAGTGGTCCAGTGGCGAATAACCTTGCCTGCCGTGCAGGAGGAGATGGTTCGATCCGCGTCCAGGCCGACTCGTACCAATGAGTTTTTTGGAATTTAAGTACGATTTGTAACACCACTGGCTTTTCGGTGAAGTAAAACATCGTGAGGAAACCTGCATGATTCAATTTCGAGGTATGTATATTGTACCTACTGTCCATTTAAAGTGGCGACGGGCTCACTCCCCGTCACACTAGACAGTGATTCGGTACTACTAGTGAAACGTGGATGTTCTAAGTTTTCAGAATATCTCTGACTACCCCCTCAGGGAATATAGTCTTGAGCATGTGCTATGTATTTCCTTTATGGAGAACTTACAGCTACATAACAGTTTGATTTATTCATACAAATTGATGGTCGAATGCTGACAAAAAGTTTCCATATCCCACATCTAAAACTATAGCGAAAAACTTTATGAATTGACTAAAATTTTAACGTTTTGGAAATCCGAAAACGTTGCTTACCGAAACTTCATGAAACTGCAGAAATTGCAAATGCAGAAATTTGTAGGATTGCACGAAGTTTACTTGCAAATAACGCAAGTTGATTATATGTTATAAAACTATTGTGCTATTGTATGTACTCGGCTCTCGGATACATACTATTCAGAATAACGAATAGTTTGTTGCTAACAATAATCCAACTTAGTTTTGTGAGGTCATTGTTTTTGTGGCATGCTTTCAGTATCAAAAACGACCTTTTTTGTCGTGTAGTTGTAGCTAGGTTAAGTTGGCTGCATGAAGAGAGAAACGCCAAAGAAAAGATGGATGGATTGTGTGAAAGATGACATGTGTAAAAAAGGTGTGTGCGCTGAAATGACGGCTAAAAGATTTGAACGGAGGAAGACGACATATTGCGCCGACCCCAATTAATGGGATAAGGGCAGGAAGAAGAAGAGTTGTAGTTTGGTTTACTTTTAGAACTGAGGGTTTTATATTATATGCTGAGTTGTGATATATTTCTCAACAAAATAATGGTATTAAAAAAAAAACAGAGAAACAACATTGATTGTCATGATGTAGAGGAAATTGAAATGAATTTTCAAAATCTTTTGTAGTATGCTGTCATTTAGCGGTCTTGAAAACAGACCCTAATGGCTAAATTAAGGTAGTCCCTTGCGACCACATACTCTTTCAGGGTAATCAGAAACCCCTAACAACTAACATGGATCTTTTAATGCACGCATTTGTAGTAGGGCTTGCTTGAGCATGTTGAAGGCAGCATTTTAACATATTGATAACATCAGAGTAGAATAAAGTTTTTTTTTACTAACCAGCTTTGTCCGACTTTGGGGCGAAGGTCTCCCCTAAATTCTTCCACATCTCTCTGTTCGGTGCTACATCCCGCCACTCGTTGCATTATGCATCCAGCTCGTCTCGCCACCTTTTCCGGGGTCTGCCTCGACCTCAACTTCCGTCGTGAGACACCCATTACGTAACGATTAATGCCCACCACTCAGTGTGCATTCTGCAAACATGCCCAATCCAGTTTCACTTTAGTTTTGCCAACTTTTCCCCTACGTCAGCTATCTGAGTTTTGGAGCGCAGCGTTGTGCTGCTGCTGCCTTGCTGACCCTTGAAGTTGAGAATGCTTTTCAAACGATAAGAATAGGTGGAGGAAGTTTGGCAGACGGTCGTACAGCCCACGACGAAGTCTTGTTCGAATCTTTTGCTGAGAAGGAACGAGCAGGCTTCTGCACCAACCAACGCACAGCATAAGTGCCGAAAATGCGGCAAGTCTTGTTGCTCCCGAATTTTATACAGTCACGGAAATCGGTGTCCAATCCAAACAGATGATGCTTGACATATCTAGCTAGATTAAAAAGGCCCATCATCATCAGGCTATATAAGTCCCACTGCAGGCCACAGGCCTATACCCTCAGTGAGAGGGTATGGGTGATAGTTCACCAGGCATGCCTTATGCGGGTTGGTAGACTTCACATACGCATCAGAATTTCTTTTTCAGCGTATGCAGGTTTTCTCACGACGTTTTCCTTCACCGTTTGAGAGCAGTCAGTATTACGTATATCGTTCATCCGGTGGAATAACCGCACAATTACATTTTTGCAAATTTTACGGTTTAAAGGTTCACCCTCCAAGATGGGCCCAATTTTTCGTCAACGAAACAATAACACCGCTATCTACCGAAAACTACTGGCAATACAGTGGTGAGTTTATTCTTTCAGATAAATATATTTACCTAATTAATGTGCCATTAATTAATAACTCAATTTTGGAAAAGACTGCAATTGTGTGGTTATTCTCCCGGATGACTGATATATCTAAGAAAAACTAATTGGTACATGGCATGTCGGATTCGAATTTGAACTCGGATCCCCATGATTGAGTGTACCTCGTAAAAAGTGTCTCAAAAAGCCCAAAAAGGCCCATGATGAGGAAGAATATCCATCTTAGACCTGCATACACTGTCGTTGCAGAAAAATTGTGTCACAGCACAGGTAACGATCTTGCTGACCCTTGAAGTCTGTGATTTGCTTCCACTCTCCTACAAATAGCGGTTATACCGTGCTTATTAGCGACACGGAAAACTTTGCATTATGTAGGTCGCTGCTATTGCACTGCTATTCACCTTCGTTATTACGTTGCGCTGTATACCAAATGTCATATAATTAAGCGACCCATGGAAATTATTAGTTTACTATACTTTCACCTTTTTCGATCGATTATGTGCATCGAGAAATGGATTTGAAGCAATTGATATGATGAATGATAATACGATACGATGGCAATGTAGTGCATTTTAAAATTTGCATCGAGCGTATGTGGTAAAGCTTGACACGAATCCGGTATGTCTATTTTTTTTTATCTTTATTTTATCTTTTTTACGGATAGAAGACATAATTTTAAGAAACCAATTTCCTTTTTATTACGATTCATCGAGTTTATCAATATACAAATTTTAGTTTTAATTTACTTTGAGTAATCTCTAAATGCAAAAATGGTGGAGAGAAAATAATTCGAACTCCATGAAGAAAAACTATTTACTGCTTTATTTAAAAAATCTGCACTCTCTTCCTAACTCTATGCTAGAAACAGAAACGGAAACATGAAATGTCAAATTCTGACATTGTGAATGTATTTTTTTTTCATAATGACCAATTATTTTATGTTGATTTTAAGTTTACGAAGGAGTTCACAGGTTTTCCAGTGACGTCACTGGACAGACCGAAAAACGACGCTATTTTATTAAAAATATCTGTAATCCCTTTATTTTAAAATGTCTGACATAGAAAATATTATTATTGAGACAATTATCTCGAAATGGTTTTCGATTCAGCCCTCCAAAAAAAAACGTGACATACCGAATTTGCGAATCCCCAAACATAATGTGCCATGAATTGATGGATTTAATATGTATAAATGGGACTACAAAAACTACTTTATAGTAAATCTACACTAATATTATAAAGAGGAAAGATTTGTACCTATTTTTGTATGTTTGTAATGAATAGGCTCAAAAAGTACTGGGCCGATTTAAAAAATTCTTTCACCAATAGAATGCTACATTCTTCCAATTTGACATAGGATACATTTCATTTTGAAAAAAAATAGGGATCCTTGGTAAAATTTGAACAATGTAACCGAAGGTGTAGAAAAATGAGTCTTAAAATTTATTTGTCTACCCCGTGCGAAGCCGGGACGGGCTGCTAGTGCTATATAAATAGGTTGAATAGATTATCCGGAAAACTATTGTATCTATTTTATCAGCTATAACAGCTTTATTTGAGCAAATATAATTTGATTGTTATTTGGTAGGTATTGCAGGCGGGGACAAACCAATCAATAACAAACCAAAAATTTTCTTTGTCCCCGTTTGCGATACCTACCAAATAACAATCAAATTATATTTGCTCAAATAAAGCTGTTATAGCTGATTAGTGATTATAGAGCTTGTTTTTCTCTTTTCAGTTAATAGGTTTTTATGCAGTAGGGTTTTTTGTTTATCTTAATAATTTAGTTTAATGGTTGAGTTTTAAGGCATGAAATAGTCGTTGTTCTAATCCAGAAAAAATATATGTTGTTATTCATGAACTGTTCTTGATTATTCTATGGCTCAAAATACGATAGTTATTACTTCTCTCGATCATAAAAGCATGCAAAGATAGGTAAGTTTAGTACTATTTGTCAAGTTTTACTTAAAACTTATTAACACTACAAATAAGAAAAATACACTGAAAAATAGGAAATGACATGGAATTATTCTCAGGCTAGTTTTTTCCCCCACCACCCAAGAGAAAATATATTAATGAAAAATAAGTTTTTTTTCGGACACGCCTTCAATTGAAGCGGGATGGCTAATTGCAAACTTACGCTTGTAAGAAAGAGACGCTTGCATTCGAATAACCGGGCCTGAAAGCAAAACTACATAAAACTACAATAATTTACAACATAATTCGTAGGCTTCAAATTATTACGAAACTACTATAACTAGTACAAACTAGTATGTATACGTAGTAAGTGCCAGTACCAGGTGTAATTCTGTCGAAGTTTGTACGGAGTCACGCAGCCTCGGCCCCCGCGGCCCGACTTCGTCCCTCCCGCGTCCTTCCCGCCCCGTGCGAAGCGATTAACCAAATTGTAGGGAATGGCTTACGGCAGTGCGGTAGTATACCTACCTACTTACCTATTTAGTATTGAAAAGCGTGAGCAGAGATATTAATTTTTATTCCAACGGGAATATTGTATTGTAGTATAGCATATGCTCAAGACTATATTCCCTGAGGGGGTAGTCAGAGATATTCTGAAACCTCAGAACATCCACGTTTCACTAGTAGTACCGAAACTGTCCAGTGTGACGGTGAGTAAGCCCGTCGCCACTTATAATGGACAGTGGGTACAATACATGCCTCGAAATTGAAGCATGCAAGTTTCTTCGCGATGTTTTCCTTCACCGAAAAACCAGTGGTGTTACAAATCGTACATAAATTCCGAAAAACTCATTGGTACGAGTCGGCCTGGTCGGGGATCGAACCATCGCCACCTGTACGCCACTGGACCACAACGGCATTTACATAATCAAATTCCACTGAACCTCGAAAACGTCCATGGCTTTATTATTTTGCGAATTCAATGTTGGTCCCTAATTTTGAGTAAACATTGTTACTAATCAACCTACTAACAAAGTTATGGATTTTTGTCTGAAATGAATGAGTATTTAATTAATTAATTAAATTTAATGTAATGTTTATTGCTTTCACTATGCATTATACGTTAATGAATAAGCTCAAAACCTCATACACCCCAACTGATTTGTAACAAAATAATTAGATTGAAATAATAATGTCATTATTTTGATAGTTAAAATTTAAAGTTATTCGCATTTTAAGTTTTCAGGCAACAATGATTTGTTATCATTTCAGCAATGATCTTGTTTTAGTATTAAGTAGGGTGAGTGTGCCTGTGCGGTGGGTTGACATCGAAATCAGTAAATTTAAAATTTTACCAACCAATTACTTAATATTTAAAAAAAATTACCTATGTTGAAATTAATATTAATACTTACAATAATTCGATAATAATTACAATAATAATAATAAATACAATAATAATAATAAATACAATAATAATAGATAATAATTACAATAATTCGATTCTGCTCTCGATTCTAAACAAACTACTTTCTAGTTTAGCGTTAATTCATATAGATACGTGATCGACCCTGTTCAATATTGCTTTCAATCATCATAAAGGTGACCATTTCTTCACATTTAATTATAATCATGTAAATTTGCGATAAAATTTACAAGTGTAATGAAATGACGAAACCATGGCAATATTACCATAAAAATATATTATTCATGACTTCCTAAATATGTTCATGCGGATAAAGGAAACAAGGAAAGTTATATTAACTTGAAGAAGTTAGATTAGTGCTTATCCAAATATAGGAGCATGTTTACTTTTTGCTTTATGTTTTATTCACTTTCATTTAACATTTAGGTACGTTTTTAGAACTCTGGACGCTGGACTGGAGTTCGGGCACTGTTCGCGAAATTTAAACACGAAGAGTTTGCTATGTTTAGCATTATTTCTGACTACTGGGGAATCCAGTTTTGTATTTATTTATTTTAGATGCACGCTCATAGAATACATTTAGTTATTGTAGTAATTTTTCTGCATTATAGTAAAGGGATTAGGGTCGTGAGTTTATACAATTGATTCTTATTTCTGATTCGAGCATGAGCGTTTTTAACTCGTATCCGGCACCTCAAATTCATATAATATTAATCTCATGCAATGAGATTCTATAAACAAGGAGTTTGCTTCAGTGCGCTCTAAGTTATGCCTAGTTGTTTTACATTACTGTTTTGTGACCTAATACCAAAGAGATTATACCTAATAGAGTGAGCCATACCAATTGTAAAGTGTCCACTTTTTTTGACGTTTAGGTTTGAGTGTGTGGTGTCAAGTAGTATGGACAAAAGGCACCAAGTGACATATGGCCTTATGTTTACGGTCACTTCTGACACACACTAGCTCAAAAAAAGTGGACAGCCGCATAAACAAATATCTATAGTTCCATCTCCTTCTACTATTAAAGGTACGTCATAAGACAAAAGAGACTAATTACAATCGTAAATTTATGCGGACTCTATGGAGATCCTTCCTCTGAGCCTAATACATTTGAAAGATTTGAAAGGACTGGAATGTCTGCGGTTATGTATGACAGCCGGATATAACTGATGCGTATAAAGCTGACATTAGAGACATGCGCCATTTTTTGTTTTTTTTATTGTATGACGTGGTGGGTCCTGTTTATTAGAATGTCATTAGTCTCATGACACTTAATATTTCCCAAAACAATACAGAAATGAAAACCTAGACAAACCTTGCCGATCCCACATCCGTACCTAACTTATAATCCCGTCTCACTCTACAGATTTCTACTCCTACTCCTTCACAGTCCATGCTGCCCGTTAGTGGATCTCACTCCCCACCCTCATTCATGAATCTCGGACCATATCTTCTTTTAAAAAGCTAGTAAAAGAACACTAATTTTGTACTCAATGAGCTAGTAGATATAATCTTCTTATAGAGTGGGCAAGCCCTGGTGTCAAAGTTTTTTCAGACCGCTTTTCGGCCTCTGACGTGGTTTTTATGTAACGACTACTACCACAAGAGATAGTAGCCGGGACCAACGACTTAACGTGGCAGTAGATATAATAATATGTGTTCGACGGCCCGATAGCACAGTCGGTAGTGAACCTGCCTGCTGAGCCGAGTGTCGCGGGTTCGGATCCGTAAGGGACAAATATTTGTATGATGAATATGAATATTTGTACTCGAGTCATGGATGTTTGTATCTATATGTGTATTCTATATCGTTGTCTAGTCATCATAACACAAGTCCAGGCTAGATTCGGGTATTTTAAATGTGACTAGATAATTTGTGTGACAATGTCCAAGATATTTATTTATTTATTTAGTATACAGGGTGTAAGGGACAGCCCTCCGCAAACTGATATGGTGAACTCAGACCATCAAACTAAACAACTTTCACTATGGATCTTACCTCAGGAAACGCGAAAAAAAATCAGCTATCCCATACGTTTGGGTCGGGTAGGTACTGCAGTTTCATATGGGACAGCTGATGTATTTTCGTTTTCCGTAGGCTCCATAGTGAACGTTGTTAAATGTAATGATCTGACTTCACCGTTTCAGTTTGCGAAGGGCTGTCCCTTACACCGTGTATTATATATTTTATTATAGGTATGTATTATTTTAATGTGTTGTGTTTGCATACATATTGTTGTTATCGTTTTATACAATTCAGATTGGAAATTTATCCTAAATTTTTTGTCCGTTTGTTTTTTTTAAATGCTCCGTATTATTTTAGTTTTGTATGCACATTATGTCTGCCTCTCATTTAACTCTTGTGCGTAAGTCACTGTAAGCTCGCCCTTTGTACATGTCTTTTCTATTGTTTGTATGAATGTGTTTGTGTGTACAATAAAGTTTTTTAATATAATAATGAAATATGTACCTCATTATGTATGGGAAAAACATTGGAAGCACGAAAAAAAACTACTGTTATATAAAACTGCACACCCACTCCACCAAAATGTATGGGACAGGTAATTTTTCTCCACGATTTCGATGCTGGTCCCATACAGAAAGTTATTCAGATTGATGGTTTGATCATCTCCTTTAAGAGAAGTTTATTCCGAATTCGTAAATGCGCACTGCATACAAACGAAGTCTGGTGATATTTAAAATATTAACTGATTTTAGACTTTTTCAACTAAGATTAGTTTCTAGATTGTTTCAGAAAAAATTAATTGACTTAAATTTGTTAGTTTTATTTTATTTATTAGGTACTCAAACAAGTCACAATCAATTTTAAAACTTATAGTTACATGAGTGAAATCTTTTAAGTCTAGACTGTGACTCAATTAAATGAGTACACAACATGAGTAGAAAAGTGAGACATACTTAAAATTACAATTTTTAAAAGAACAAAAATCTATTACCAAAAATACAAACAAAAAAGAAAATAATAATAATATAATACAAATTTTAAAAGATCAAACATCTATAACCAAACAATAAAGAAAATAATAATATGCTACAAGTTGAATTATTACAGTAAAATTGAATTAAAAATATCATCAGACTTCGTTTGTATGGAGCACGCTCCGAATTATATTCCCTTAAAACTATTTCGGCGACCTAGGTCTTTTAATACCGTCAGCATATTAGGAAAGACCCCGTATACCATTGATGAATTATGCTGGATAGCGTATTTTTAATTCATATTTTATAAATAAAACCGACAATAAAAACCTGTGAAATGTAAGGCTGACAATTTCATTGTATAATATTATATGGTAATTAAAAAGTCCCGGGGCTACAGTACTCTTTGACTATTTATATGTGGACTGGTTACGCGTGTAATTCTACTAACAAACATTTCTGCCACTTTTTGCGGGGGGCGAGGTAACATGAAATCCGCAACTTTGGATTTTATTCCCCATATCTTTAGATTCTAATTTTGAATGTTAAAAATCTTGAAAAGTGGTCTCGTGTGAACCCCAAACGTTCTAAGTTCAAAGTTATTATTTCGCAATTATAGGCTGTCTCGTTTAGTGATAAGGTGTAAAATTGAATGTAAATGTACCAGATCAATTGTGCTTATACCGTGGCAGAGGGGAAATGCTACCGCAAGGCTAGTACTTATAATAATTAGTCAAATACAGTACTATACTATCAGTTTATAATATAAGCCGATCAACAAACCATGTACCTATGGAGGCGCATTAGCATTATAGGTATATGGTAATGTCTGGCATCGAAATGTGGCTAGATAATCAATACCGCAACATGACGTGCGGCAGATGATTAATTAAACGAAAATTTTCACATAATTAAACCGTGATAAACGTTAAACGCCATAAATCTTAACTTGAATGCCGTCTCTGCGAATTGAGGTTAAAGTGGAAACCACAAAAGATGAGTTACGTAAGCAGAGAAATGGGATAGAGGAATTAATGGTACCAGATTGTTCGAGAATATAGGTCAAGAAATAAAAGATAAAAACTTCTAACAGATGTTCAGACTTGTTTACAATATTTTCAGAATCAAATATCAATCACAAACAAAACTGCCGCTGTCTGTGTAATTGCATCTCAAAGGGTAAAATAAAAATACAAGAAGGAAAATGTTTGTTATTTTTGTTTCTCTGAAGTATCTATTCAGTTATTTGAAGCCAGTAGAATGAACAATTATTCGGTCGGTTAATGATTTCCGGGAACGCCACTTTACCATTTACAAAAACAACTATGTTGCTGAGAAAAATCCTCGAACAACGTAATCTTACTTACGTAATACGTATATTGTGTCTTGCCACAATTTGGCTCGCTATCGCAACGGAGGCATTTCTAACAGGATTTATAGCTACGACTCTTTCTCTAATATTGTTTACTTCGGTAATGGTCAGTTTTATTGCTTGGATCCGTCGACAGCGTTTATTTCATTTGGTTCCTCTTAGGAGCTATGAATCGTCGAATTAATGAGTGTTTGCTCAGGCGGCTTAATTACTGATGCGACGATTGCTTTCGCAATTGCTTTTGTCTGCGTTCATTCGTTCATTAATTAATTAAAAATTAGATTTCAAGGTGAAAGTCATTAGGTTGAAATTGGAACAAAATGTGCTTTTGTTTCAAGCTTTTCCATTGAATTGCGTTACGATTTGTCTGAGCGAATTCTCGTAACAATTGGTTCGATTTCCTATATCAGATTTTCTATTGAAACGTCACACAAAAGGTAAATGTTGTCGTAATTTCTATATTTTTATGATCGCTAGCACCTACTACGTAATATAGTTCCGATATTTTCCTATTGAACGTTGGTTATAAAAATATGTTAGGGTTTCCGCTATAAAAATTTTCCTTTCTACCCTTCGTGTTTTGTTCGAGCTTTGTTCCATTCGATCCCTTGTCCGCCATTTTGCGATATTCAATACTGTCGACAATAACAACGCCTGCCTCTCCAAGTTTATTATCGTGTATGCATTAGCATTGAACAAAAATAGGAAGTGTTTGGACGGGGAATGTTTTTTTTGTACGCCGGCTTTTATTGAATGCGTCGATTAGGTGCACTGATGTTAATATTATCATGACTTTTTGTTTTACCACCATTTTAAAACTTAAAGTCAAAGGAGCTGGAGGTCATCAAAAGGTCATCAAACATGTTACAGCCATGTTGTGATATTTCAAATAAAATTAAATATTGATAAATTATGTCTCAGGCGGGACTTGAACCCGCAATCTTCCAAACCGGGGAATTGCTTTTTCCAATTTAGCTACTGAGCCCACGCCAGAGAACAAAATTTGTGTACCTATTCGTCTTTAAGGAACGTGGCGCCATCTACTGGAGTTTTCACAAACTAACCAAATCGTAAGTCTAGAATTACAACTAGAATTCACAACACGTCCCTTAAAGACGAATAGGTCGTTTTCTGGTATAGTGGGCTCAAAAGCTAAATTGGAAAAAGCAATTCCCTGGTTTGGAAGATTGCGGGTTCAAGTTCTGCCTGAGACATAATTTTTCAATCTTTAGTTTGATTTAAAACTTGGATTTTCAGAAGATATATAACATATACACGATTTTTTATCAGTAAGCAACAATTTTGGGGAGTTAAAGTCAAGCCATTTTGAATCAATTTACTAACAAAGACATCTAGATAAGACTGCTATAAAACTAGAAAATATACAGTCTGATGCATGGAAAAACTGACAATGCTATCGTCATCTAAAGGTAAAAAGTCTAAAGCGCCATTTTGGACCAAATTTGGTTGTATATATCATTGGAATCAGCGATTTTTTCTGCGTTGATCTGTCTAGGTTTCGTAGCGTGCGGTTTTTTGAATGATTTTTTTGACTGAGGTTAAATTTATTTGAAATCTATTCAAAAACAGAAATCGTTAAAGAGGATAACAAAGAAGGGAATAAAAATTAAAGTTTTGACGTTTTGTTTGACACTGACCTTCACCTTTTTATCTCTGTCGCCTATTTGGTGCGAAGAGAGGGAAGGACAAAGAAGACAGCTTTTAGATAATGTCTTGTACCTTTGAAGACAGGTGTCTCCTTTAAATGACAGGATAATAGGTGAAGTAAGCTTTCGTTTAGATGCTATTGAAAGGTAGATTTAACAAAGAAGAAGAAATTGCTTAACTAATTCAGTCTCAGAAAATATTATTATCAAATTTGAATATAGAAAGATACATTTAAATGGAACTATAGGCGTGAGGCGAATAATTGGTGACAAGATTTATTCGCAACAAGACGTTTCATAAAATAAATTAAACAGTTGAAGTACTACTAAAATTCTCAACTGCCATAATGTGAAACAATAAAACAGTTATAAATGGGTGTGAGTAAAGTTGTATGGAAAAAATTTTCGTTTTTTTGTTGACTGTCCAGTAATACAACTTACATAGATTTTTAGAGGACCTTTCAAAATACATTAAAAACATCACATTCATTGCTAGGCCGCATTGGAGCTGTGCTATTAAACTCCTAAGGTTGTATGAAGAAATCGCTTGTTAGCGCTAAGACTGCCTTGATTTGTATCTTCTGTATTTCTTTACGGTATATTTTGCTGAGCAGATAATATGTTTCAATTGATTGATTAAAAATGAGTTGATTATTAAAGATTTTGGTTAATTTTTCATGAACCTTTAGAGTAAAATATCTCAGCTCCGATGCGAGCTAGGCCATAAGTGTTCATGACAAAATGTTTGTTTTTTATAGAACTATAGTTATACAATACTTTAATTGGTGGCTGCAACTATTTCAAAAATGACAATACCTTAACTCATACCCATTTATAAACTAGCTATTGGCCGGGACGTCATCCGCGTGAACTTCAACACCCCGCCATTGTACCACTTGAGGGTCTATTTTCGAAAAATCCGTTTCAGTGCAGCCCTACATCTTCAGTGGTTTAGGCTATGCAATATCTCTCAGTTTATCAGTCAGTCAGCCATCAAGGAACTGTTTCATAAGTATACAGAGTCCTTCTTAATATGCTGACACTTTTTATGGGGATCATCAGACCAACAAACTGAACAACTTATACTATGGGACCAACATCGAAATCGCGAAAAGAAAATCAGCTGACCCATACATTTGGCTCAAGTTGGTATAGAACAGCAGATTTTTAGCGATTTCGATTTTGGTGCGTTAGAGAAAGTTGTTCAGTTTGACGGTCTAATCATCCCTTAAAAAAGTGTCAGCACATTAAGAAGAAACCTATAGATGACTATTTATTTCCTTTGTATAATTTAGATAGCCTTCATGGCAAAATATGGTTACATAATGCGCTTCGCTTCCTCTCGAGTCCCATTGTTGTTAGGAATGTACAATAGATCTCTATAGTAATTAGGATAATATAATGATGATCATTGCGTTAATGGCAATTAACGTATGCTCAGATTATGTGTTGATATGAGTATATTATCTACTTACATGCTATTCAAATCCACTACAAGGTGTCTTACTGAATAGGGTTGTCGACTACACTTGTCCGATGCGATATATAGGTAGTAAATTTTTTACGTCTCTTTCTCAGGGGGGTATAAGCGCAGTGCTCTGTTACTCGCGTTTGACAGCTGCGATAAGTACCTACGGCGCCTTGTATCTCATGAGATACAGGCTGTCGCGTATTGACATAAGGCGCATTTTAGTTTTCAATCCTGAAGTGCATAGTTCGATATTTAAAAAGCGCGCTAAATTGGGATGAATGCGGTATCTGTTACGGTAGTAACTATTGAATAATCTGTGACAAGGGCGCGGTCGTGAGCTGATTTATAGCAAATTGTATTTCAATGACACTTTGTAAAAATTGTATTCGAAAAGATTTACGGATTAATTATAGGGCAGGGTAACAAGTAACAACATTACCATTACCAACTAAAAGTTTCCACAGAAAAAATGCATGATAATTCCATGCGAAGGTACACACACAATCGTTCTGATTTCAGAACTGGAGGTAATCATTGACGTAGAAAACTATGGACGCCGGATCTACAATATTCTCGAAAAATGTGTCCGAGACTAAACTACACAAACCTAAGTACGTGTAATATAAACCAAAAAAAAAACATTGAAAATTCTGCAATTCTTTTCCATCCCACTCCCCCATCACATCACGGTGCGCGCCGTGCGCCCTGGTGTACGCGTAGTCGGCCGATCAAACGAAGACTGTCACCTAATTGGTTCTCTTTTTACGTTTTGTTGCTCTTTTGGTTCAGACACTTTTGAGCGCGGACCCTTCGTCCAGTAGTTGGTAAGTCAATAGAGGTAACCATCAATTCCAACAGCCACCGCTGATCATATCATCTTATTATTCTTTTAAACAAGTTTGTATACTAGGTTATTGGCCTCGTGCAGCCTACTTTTGGAAGAAGGGCCTTTTTACAAGTATTTAGTTACTGCAGAGTGTCTGCGCTACTTTGCGGTTGGCTTTTGCCCAAAGCTTTTAGTTGGGCCACTTAAACCACTTTCCTTTGTACTTTTGCTTGCACGAAGGCAATAAGGGACTTTCTTGTCTCCACAAATATCTAAACTTTGTTTCTTTTAATATTACCTAATTTTAAATGAAATGTTGAACATTTTTACTAATTTAAACATTACAAATTCTAATATAAAATTAAAGTTTTATTGTTTTTATTCCCTCTAAATATTATACACCTTTATACAGTGTGTAACACAGTATTCAGTGTGTGTAACGTTGAACCGTTGTCCCGGTTTAATATTTTGATATTTTGAAAAAAATTACATATGTTGAAAATATGATAATTCGATTCTGCTCTCGATTCTAAACAAACTACTTTCTAGTTTTGCGTTAATTCATTACCACTTTGTAGAACTGCAGAATTTTTACGATTTCAACGTTAGTACAGTTTATACAGAAGAGACGTGTGGCGGTGGCGGATAATCTAAGTAATATAAACCTTACAGTACGTAGCATAGCGTCGTTATTTTCGTAAAGGAGGATCGCGTCTTCAGGTGACGTCGCCTGGAGGCGCGGGCGTAATTCTCCAAACGACGCTATGCTACGTACTTTAAGGTTTATAATTTTGTTACTTTGACTAAACCACGCCTTATACGCGAAATGAAGTATACACTCTGTATAATATATTCTATCCCATTCATCCTAATTTTCTCTGTCAAAAATGCTCGACCGTGAAACTAGGAAAACATTGGGGCACGGGCAAAACAAATATTATGTTTGGGTGGGGTAAAAACATACAGTAGAACGACCTTCTAGTAGGTGCCTCTATACAAAGTATCGAATGACGGTATATGATACTCTTTCAAGAAAAAAATGGTTGTTTAGTCCAATCTTATATTTTGTTACATACTGATATCACCATAAGACCTGTCGTCATGTATGGCTCGGAGTGTTGGGCCGTTAAAGTGACGGACGAAAAACGACTGCATGCAGCAGAGATGCGAATGTTGAGATGGATGTGTGAGGTTACTAGAATGGACAAGATTAGGAATGAGTATATTAGAGGAAGTTTGAAAGTGGCTCCTGTGAATGAAAAGCTGCGCGGTAATCGGTTATCGTGGTATGGACATGTGATGAGAAGAGATGAGTGGCATATTACAAGACGAATGTTAAATCTGAATGTGGATGGCTGCATGAAGAGAGGACGACCAAAGAAAAGATGGATGGATTGTGTGAAAGATGACATGTGTTAAAAAGGTGTGTGCGCTGAAATGACGGCTAAAAGAGATGAATGGAGGAAGACGACATATTGCGCCGACCCCAAATAATGGGATAAGGGCAGGAAGAAGAAGACTGAATGTTGTGTTACAAATTCAGAAAAACTTAATACCAGTGTAAGAAAAAGTATCACTAATCTTTAAACCACATACTCTACCCATCAAACTGAACTTTTGTGTTTGGAGTGTTGTTCTAAATATGTAATTTTACCTAGAATATATTTAACTAACCCATTAAGGAATATAGTCATGAGCATTTAAACTTATGATCATGCTTATGTTCCTGTTTGTGATTATTTTCCTACTATTACTATCGACTACTAGGTACTTTACAAGGTCTTTCTACCACCTTGTTAGGTCTGCAAATCATAAATAATTCAAAACTAAAATTGCTTTTTGTTTACGCCACTAGTCAAAGCATTAATGTACTTCTTCGAAGGAGAAGTCCTTCAAATTATCATAAACAGATTAGGAAAATTGGTCAAAGTCTAGGGTGATTTTATTCAGGCAAAATTCGATTAGATCGAGGCTGTCTAAAAAGTTGATCGAAATATTGGGTCAGGTATTAGGTTAGGCTGCCACCAAACGAGCCTTCGAAATTGAAAGCTTTAGCTCTGCTTTGTTATCTATCAACAATATTAATAAAAATGAATACTTGCTGCGTTAGAGTGTCTGTACCTTGGAAATGTTTGTAAAAAAATACATTAAGAGGATGAAAGATAATTAATGCATTGTTATAATCTTTTAAATGTGTTTATCTGTACTAAAGCATTTTCGTTAGTACACGCATCACGTAAACTGCTGATTTGGATGGCGTTTCCAGAAATTACTATTTGGGGGAGACCTATTGCAATTTGCAGCTAAAAACACGCAACCACTTACTGAATCGTTTGTGCTCTCTTAAATTTTATACTAGCAAAATACATACTTACTTTATAACCTCGGCTATGGGTATTTTTTTCTCGTTATATTTTCAAGTAAGTAAATCATTCTACGTATACTAAGGTTGTGGCAACCTCCTTTGTTAAACGCGTGCCAAACTCTACGCTTTATTTTAGAAAAAGAATAAGTCTTTTTTAGAATACAGAATACAGACATGACACGTCACATGCTTTTATATTTTCTTCTATTCTGAAAACACATTTGTTCCTTGTAAAATAATTCATTCGAATGTAAATACTTTAACACGTGTAAATAAATTTATTTAGTTAACGGCGACTTTCCTTTCTCGCCAAAAGGTTTTACAAAAGTAGAAATAAACATTTAAAACTTTTGAGGGCGTGGTTTGGATTAGACCATCAAACTGAACAACTTTCACTGTTAGACCAACATCGAAATCGCGAAAAAAATATCTGCTGTCCCATAGTTACATTTAGCTCGAGTAGATTTGTAGTTTAGTATGGATCATTTTTTTTTCGCGATTTCTATTTTTGTCCCTTAGTAAAATTTGTTCAGTTTGATGGTCTAAACCACCCCTGTAAATATCATAGTGCCACATACATGTCAGTAGTCAGATTCTTTGCTACTACTACCAAACACATTTTATTGCTATAATTGTACTAACGCATAGGCATATGGTTATGTTCCCCGGTGGTGTATTCAAAGATATTTCAAACGTGCCTATTTCACAAGTAGCGCCCAAACTCTGTGACAGCTAGTAAGCCCGTCGCCACTTGTAATTGTAGCGTGGTTTAAAATAAATAACAGAAAATGTTATTAAATCCGACCGTAAGTCCATAAAGTGCTGTAACTGGTTGTAAACTGTGTCATGTTGAGATGACGTCACGAAGGCTATGAAGTGTACACTTACTTACACGTGATTGGTTTCACGAAGTTTCCGCCCGAGCAAACCGCTATAATAAACTCGGTTGTTACAAATTTGGATTCTAAAGTTAGACACAAAAGGCTCATAGTATAATGTTGTTCCTCGGATAAATTACTTGATAACTATATCATTTTCCAGGTAGGTAAGCAAGAGGGTTTTGTTGTGAATAGTATTGAATGAAGGAAACCTTAGATTGGAAACAATTATTATGTTTTGATATTATATTTAGCTTGGCTTTCGCCAACAAATATTTTAACGTATTTAGTGAACGCTCTGTCACCCACATTATTTAAATATTTTAGTTCAGCGTAGAGAAATGTACCTATGTGTTCATTACCAAAACTCATACTCAATATAATTCAATATACAAGGTGTTACAAAAATCCAAATAAATAAGGGGTTATATCAAACTGAAAACACTATAGGATCAATATAGAAATCGCGAAAAAAAATCGGTCGTTCCATACTAAACTACAAATCTACTCGCACTAAATGTATGGGATAGCAGTTTTTTGTATCGACTCGACCCTGCGACAGCAAATTTTTTTTTCGCTATTTTGATGTTGGCTTCGTAGTGAAAGTTGTTAAGTTTGATGGTCTGAAGCAACCCTTTAAGTATTACTACACTGAGATAAAAATGGTACGTATACGTAGCCCGTCGCAGCTTACGTACCACGTTGCTTACGACGCGATACTGATTACGATTATGCGATACTGATACTGATTACAGAATCGCGTCGTAAGCTACGTGGTACGTAAGCTGTGACGGGCTACGTATACGTAGAATTTTATTCTCAGTGTAGGATGTTTTGTTACACCCTGTATACGTCCCACAGCAGGGCACAGGCCCTCAAGGAGGGTGTATGGGCATTACACCACGAATAAGAATACTAAAATACAGATTTTAGTAGCAAAGCATATAAAGCATATGCTCACGACTATATTCCCCGAGGGGGTAGTCAGAGATATTCTAAAACATCAGAACATCCACGTTTCACCAGTAGTACCGAAACTCTGTCCAGTGTGACGGGGGGTGAGCCCGTCGCCACTTGTAATGGACCGTGGGTACAATACAGGCCTCGAAATTGAAGCATGCCGGTTTCCTCACGATGTTTTCCTTCACCGAAAAGCCAATGGTGTTATAAATCGTACATAAATTCCGAAAAACTCATTGGTACGAGTCGGCCTGGACGGGGATCGAACCATCGCCTCCTGCACGGCAGGTAAGGTAACTCGCCACTGGACCACCACGGCTATTGTATGTGTGTTAGTAGTGGAGGAGAATAACAGAAAATAAACTCATTTATTTAACCCGGACACTACTGTGGAACGAAGCCTCATACAAAGTCCCCAGTGCCTAACAACGAGGTAGTAGCACAAAGTTTAGCTTTGTAGTAACCCTGGAGCTAGCTATGTGACGCATTACAATGTTACACTAATCTTGTAACATAATGTAATGGAGTAAGTCTTGTTAGTTGTTATTACCTTAAAGAGTATCTCTTAGTGAAAACTGAAATGAAAATGTTTTTGTTAGGTGTTAACAAAGGACGCGAAACTTGAGAACAACATTAATTTCATACTTTTCACACAAAGCGAACAAAAAGTAACCTATCAAAAATGTTAAGTGTAGTCATGTTTTCTACAGGTTATGGGTACGGTAATAGTAGGCATAAGCATATGCTCACGACTATATTCCCCAAGGGGTAGTCAGAGATATTCTGAAACCTGTACGAACAGAACACGGTACCTATTATTTATCGAACAATCTCTATATTCAGAAAGTACACAGCATTATGACGGGTTTGTTTGGCTATGGAGATTATAGATGACCGACTATGATTTGTAATAGACAATCATCATCATCATTTACACTTATAAAACAAATCCGCGACTGACTGACAGACAACGCACAGTACGCACGTACATGCATATATGTAGATTCTACGGAGGAAGCAGGGGCGCACTAAGAAACGGCGGACAAAGTCATGGGCAAAAGCTAATCAGCCATTATACGTCCCAATGCAGGGCCTACCCTCGAGGAGAGTAAATGGGCATTAGTTCACCACGCATGCCCAAAGCGCTACAGAAGCGCGGTGGACTAAACAACACGCATCAGAATTTCTTGTTCAGCTTATGCAGGTTTCCTTACGATGTTTTCCTTCAAAGTTTGAGAGCACTGTCTGTATTACGTACACAAGTTAGAAAAACTTATTGGTATATGGCATATCGATGTCGTCCGTGTAGATTAGAGCCTGAACCCTCATGATTGAGTATCCATACCTCTCCGCAACGCGCCACCGACACTTTAGGTAATGGGCAATGTGTTATTTTAACCGCCTATCAATTGCTGTATTATTTCGTGAGAAATTACACAAATTAAACCTCATCGTAGCACTCTTCGTAACCCACTAATAATACCTATCTTTGTCCACAGTATCATCAGCGCAACGCGAGCTCGGTAAAGGCATGCCAGCTAACGCCTCAGCCACCGCCCCACCAGCCGGGTCAGGCGACAATGCCATCCGTGCCGGCGCGGCGGCCATAGACGCACCGAGGCCTACGCCCCGATCCGGCCCATATTTTGATCTTGCTGCATCTAAGAACGTAACAGCATTACTTGGAAAGACTGCTTATTTGAACTGTCGGGTGAAGAATTTAGGGAATAAAACGGTGAGTCTTTACAAAGTATCATTTTTTTTAAGGGTATGTTTTGATCGTTTTTGAAATCACAGTATCATTGTTTTAAGGGTCTATTTGGATTGTTTTTGAAATTGCGTACTCCGCGTACACCTAACACATTTCCTAGTTGGTCTAATAACATAGATGTAATGATAAAGACTTAGTTGGTGCAAACAATAAAAGGAGCCCATTTCTATGAATAAACTTTCTGATTTCTGATTTCTGAAGCTGTATAAGTAGTAGGCTCAACTAACCTGACTTAACTATTAAATGAGTACTAATTGCTAGATTTTTTTTCTTAAACTCATATTTCCTTTGTAGCAAGGTTTCTAACCACTAAAGTAAATACGTGGGTATAATTTATGTAGATACCTTGTGTAGATAATTATATATATACCAGTTTATAATTGCCATATAAATATCGAGATAATTATTAACTGTAAAACAGTACGTTACACTATATGTTTGAATTCATAGATTTATATCCTATAGAATTGGTAAACATAACATCATAATCATCAAAATGTCTTCTTCAGCATTATGAAAGTTTCCTCAAAGTGTTGTTCTGTACAGAATTCAGAAAAAGACATGTTTTTGCATCGGGAAGTCGTCCGTGCTGATTCGAACCCGACTTCTCGCGATTCCGTATCTCGCGATCCGTATCTTGGGGTTCCTCTCCATTTACTGAAAGTTAGCAGTCAGCTCTGCAAATCCCTGACTATCTCTCGCCCAACCGAAACAACTCTTCGACACTGACGATGAATGTCCTCTTTCAGGTTTGCCAAGAATCATTACCTACCTGTATATCTCGACTCAATCAAACAAGAAACCAGACATAAAAGTAAACCACACAACAAAAGCAAGCTGCAAGCCCAAATTAATCCAACATACTCACTTATAGCGTCGTGTGCACGTACATAACATAACACAAACATTCAGAAGTGAAGTGCACACGTTCGCACTAACGAGACCTCCCTCCAACAGCCCAATTTACATAACGGTGTACCGCAAACTCCTCGCTTAAAATGAAACGTAACAATAGCACAATGCAACTTTAAAGTCCCTATTGTATCCCAAACTTTATAAATAAAAGTCTCATTAGTCCACCGCCACATTTTTCACATAAATAACCGTAGGCTAATGAGATATTTCTGCTTCTTTCACACTCGGGTTAGTTTAATGGTTTGAATTTACGTGCGGGACTGAAATGGGAAAGGATTATTGTGTCATAATTTAATCCTGTCTTTTGTGGCCAGTGTTGCGGTGTTTTCTTTTAATAAGAGAGTTGGCTGGTTTTTTTGTTTATTTGATTTTGCAAGTGCTTCATTCGAGTCTATGGCATATTAACAATGACATTCTATCGTCTTGTCATCATTTTGCACGTCAATTAAAATAGGGTTAGGTGTGTTCTTATCATATACATTATGGACCTAGTTGTGCCAAAAGGTTCCAATCCACAAGGTTCCCAGTTGTGGATTGGAACCCATTATTATCCTATCCGTTTGCTTACAATATTTTAGAAATGGTTTAGAAACATTATAATAATGTCATTTGAGTTTACGATTTATAACGGATACAATTTTATTTAAAAAAACACAGTTTTATAATAGAACAAAAACAAAAATTGCTAAAAAAAATCTTTTCTCTATAAAAACTAAACAGTTTTTTTACATTTTAGGAAATCTGTAAAATTTGTCAACTGTTCAAAAGAAATAGGTACCTTTAAAATTACGACAGACGGACGGACGGACGGAGGATTAGTAATAAGGCGTAGGATTAGTAATAAGGTCGCTTTGGCACCCTTTGAGTACATAATCCTAAGAAAGTGCTTGCTATCATGCTTTCATGCTCATGTACAGCGCGATATATATCGGCGGCGGCGGGTACGCAGTCTATGCGTCGGCCATATTTCAAACTAACGCGCTATTGTTCAACTATTGGTCAATCCCTTTAATAGGCTTATTGTATGGGATGTCAACGCCGCCGCCAACGAAACAAAAAGATTCATCGCACTATAAATTTTACGGTAACCTAATCGACTAATCTATCAACGTCCAGCCTAAACTGTTGGATCGAGTAATATGCAGTTTTGAGGCAAGTGAAATCAATAGTTAGTAACCTTTTCAGAAAGAACCCACTCAGAAGATAGGAAGGAAAATTATATTATAAATAGCAAATTGCAAAAAGATATCAAAAGCTTAGGAAAAAATAAACTTCTAATCTGCAACACACTTCGTCAAAATGGCACAATGTCTGTATCTGCAACATGCTTCGTCAAAAATAATTATATTAACAGGATCCCAATCAAAATGCTTCGTCAAATTCTTAATCCTATACATTTTAAATCTGCAACACGCATCGTCAATAAAAAAAAAAACATTAAAAAAATGTGTTACGTGTTTAAATGTTTTATTATCTTTGAGACAGATAGGTATTAATTTTATTCTTACATGCATACATACACAAACTCACGATTATAATCCCTTTCGAGGTGGTCAGAATTTTTGCTACAACTACCATCAAAAGTATGCTCTGCGTCCAACTTTTGGGTAAAGGCCTCGTCTCTCATTCTTTAATCCTATAGTAAAATGGTCACTGATTTTGAAGGCGTTGACCAAAACGTCTAACTAAACAACTTTCTCTACTATGGGAGTAACATCGAAATAACGAAAAAAACTCTGCCGTTCCATACAAAACTGCAAACCTACTTGACTGTGATTGTACATGTCTGGATTTACAAAATGACAATTAAAAGCATTTAACTAAAATTGTTCAACAACTGAAGTCTATGTTTTGTAATAGACCTGTAAGCATCGATTTCCGTTCAAGTTAAAATTTACATGACCTACTTTCAAACAAATTCTGAAACTATTTTCAATAGTGGCGTTCAAATTACCTACTAAATTTGTTCGGTAAATTGCCAAAATTACATAAAGGCTTACCGTCTTCCGGCATTTGCGTAAATCCCTAGGGATTGGAACTATTTACAATTTAGTTAAACTGAGAAATAAAAGTCAACAATCTACACTTTACTGGGGGTAAACTTAAATACGTTATAATACTTAAGGGGGTGTTTCAGACCATCAAACTACATACATTTGGTATCCATTGACGTTTTGTATGCAATTTTTTTAATTCTCGATTTGATTGTTGGTCCCATTGTGAAAGTTGTTCAGTTTCGTTTGAAATGTAACGCATTTAATATTACACCCTGTATAAAACTGTAACAGACGTTAGTGTACATCTGTACATTGAAGAAATTTAGAAAAAAAAACATAATCCTCCTTTTGGTGCGGTCGGTTAAAAAGTTCACGATAATTATTATGGTGTTTAATGGCCCTGGCTCAAAATAACCGATTTTTATAACATTTCGTCCGTCTGTTTGTCTATTTATTTGTTTGTTTGTTTGTTCGAACATCACGCAAAAACTTCCTACTGTTCTGATTTTGAAATAACTTTTTGTTGTTAAAAGCTTAGACCTAACAATTTTTTTTAATTTATCTCGCTACGATGACGGGACCAGACCAGACCAGACCGGGAACCAGTGTAAACGAAGTCTCGGACAAAAGCTCGTTTCTAATAATAATATACCTACATAAATGCAGATAAAATAAAATAATGCTCTCTTTTACGAGGAAACTACGAGATCATTAACTTTTTAAAATGAGAACTCAAAGCTTTAAAACCGTATGTTAATGTTAGAGCCGAAGCAGCAAAGAGCGTAAGTATAGTGAAGCACATTTACACCATTAGAGGTCCCATTTCCCCCCCATATCGGGTTCCACTAACGAGGTACGCTACGTATCTTTTTGGTTTTAAAATTTCACGCTTGAATAAAAAATCTGACTACCAGAATTTTAGCTAGAACTTTTAGTATTTTTGCCTCAGACTTTTTTTTACAGCTTACCGAATTTTAGAAAAAACGGATTAATTACTGCTTAAGATGGAACAATAATTCTTAAGATAAACAAAAAACCCGACTGCATAAAAAACCTATTAACTGAAAAGAGAAAAACAAGCTTTATCATCACTAATCAGCTATAACAACTTTGTTTGAGCAAATATAATTTGATTCTTATTAGGTAGGTGTCGCAAACGGGGACAAAGAAAATTTTGTTTGGTTTGTCCCCGCCTGCAATACCTACCTAATAAGAATCAAATTATATTTGCTCAAACAAAGTTGTTACAGCTGATTAGTGATGATAAAGCTTGTTTTTCTCTTTTCAGTTAATAGGTTTTTTATGCAGTCAGGTTTTTTGTTTATCTTAATAAATTAGTTTATTTCATACTTTGTAGTCTTGTGTCGGTAACGGTAACATAAAAGTAGTATAATATTTATATATTTGGAATCGTCTAATAACTAGCTTTCATTTGATACCCATATTGTAATTTTTAGCAAAAAAAAAATTGTTTATTCCCTCTCTTTTTTTAATTCGTAGATGCCATCTTGAAATAATGTACCCTATGTCACTCTTACGATTATTACGAATCCAATGACACCTCATACGTTAAAATCCATCAAGCCGTTTGGGCTGTAGGCCGTGCCAAAGAAATAGACATGCAAACATACGCTCGAAAAACATAACCCTCCTTCTGGCGCAGTCGGGTAAAAATAATTCTAAATCTCACTCTGAAGCCATAAGTAAGAAGTTGCCTTAATAAAATGATAACCTTAATAAATCCTTACAATTTACGTCTTCCAAGGATTATCTGAGAAAGTTTTGATTGAATTTAAAGCAATAAATCTCGAACCAAAATTATATCTCTAATGTTTGTTTTGGAAATGAAATAAACTTGTCTTTTCGAAAATAATTATTTAACGAGTTACGACGACTTTCTTTCGACAATGGTTTTTAATTTAATTACGCTTTTGATTCACGAATCCTTCTTTTTTAATCGAATTTGCTGAACAAAAGCCGGTTTTAATTGCACTTAATAAAACTGGTACAGTAGTAACAGGTTTATAAGTCCTACCGATGTATTTTTGTACCAACGCAGTTGACTAATTTTAATAGCGCGCGAAATTATATTGACCAATCAGGAGTGCCACTTTGCGCATCTGAAATCCCTTGCCGCTTTTGGCTAATTGTCTTCGCGAACTTTTCGGTACCGACGCGTTCATACTTAGTCGGGGAAATCTACGGATTTTTGTATGGAGTAGGTTGCATTAATTGCACTTTTGGTGAAAATTTTGAATATAGTAGATACCTGAAAAACATAAATTCTCAATAATCCCCGATTTTTTATGTTGTATTATTGAATAATTAAGACATTTACAAAACATTAAATTTAGGTATGAACAAAAAATGAAAAACTGGTGATTTTGTACAGGATGGCTTCGTTCAATACGTTTTGCTTATAACAATAATAATCCACGGTTAATATCGTTAATTTGGGAAGATATTTAATATTTTGTAAGTCATCAAAAATTATAAACTCAAAACTAAATTATTTACTGTTTGTTTTACACATTAAATTTGCCTGTTGATAATTAACTGTCTCTATTGCTGGTATGCTGGTCGAAATATTTTTAGAAATAAGCTTGCCATTTGTACATTAATATCGATTTTAAGGTATTTCTCAGGTTCCTGAGCCTATATAACCACGAAATCTCGACAAAAGTGTCATAAACTAACAGTAATATTATTTCAAACACAATTTACTAAAGTGTCTTTAATGCAATCTCAAACCTTATTTTTCCTAGACTAACTCCACTATTCGACTTGAAGCTAGATAGAGAAGGATTTAGTAGCACCCGATTTAGCACTCTTTGACTGCCACGCATGGTTAATTTTTAATTACTAAATGACTTCGTGTTTTGATGGGGACTTGGGTCTGCTTCTGCGCAAACGAAAATTGAAGAACATAATTATTTTCATGATAGCACTATACTAGTTATGAAAATTAAGTCAAATTGCATGTAAAATTAAAAAAAGTAAAAAATTATTACTTATGCTCTTTTAACTTGTTTTTCTGTGATATAAATCAGCTAGACAGAATGCTTCGATTTTGGACGAGCTTATAAGGGTTCACGATCATGTCAGACTACGGAATCCTAAAACTAACATTTTACAATGTCTTTGGCAGACTCGAATTCTAAATTTGAAAATGGGCAGGCAGTAAATATACAACTTGGCAGCTCTCATTGTCTTTTAGCACTTTGCAAGAATTTTTCGAAGACTCTATATAAGTTCTAACCACTTTTCATAAACTTACAAGGTGATATTGAAGTCGTTGGCTTGCATCCATTTAAAATAAGACTGTATACACATCAAACTGAACAACTTTTAATTTTAGAGCAAGACTGAAATCGCAAAATACCACTGTTCCATACATTTAAATCAAGCAGGCACTAGGCATTCCAGTTTTGTGTGGAACAGCAGATTTTTCTTTTTCTATTTCATGTTTGCTCAAATAGTAAAAGTTTTTCAGTTTGAAATTTAGTTAGTTTAAATGCCTACGATTTTATTATCGCCCCGTATTAAATGTACCAAATTTTTAGTAAGCAGAATCAGTATCATTAAATTAGAGGCCTTTAAGCAACTAACTGGCGTAACCCCGAATTTTAGTAGATATCTTTTATGAGAGCTTTTACTATTTAAAAATTCAAGCTTCTAGCTTAATTATTCCAATTGTGTTTTAACTTATTATTGTATTGTGTTTTCAGATTTCAGAATATCTCTGACAACGTCCTCGGGGAATTTAGTCGTGAAAGTATGCTTTTTACGCTTATGTTATTGTGTTATTATTTTGAGACACAATTGATAAAATGCCAAGTATTACAGGGTGTAACAAATCGATCAAACTGAACATCTTTCCATAAGGAATCAACATAAAAAAAAAACTGTTCCATGCATTTAAGTTGAGTAGGTACTGCACAGAAGTTTTGTATGAAACTACAATATTTAGGTTTCCGTAGTCAAGAACCCGTATACTTTCGTCCGTTCTGTCTGTCTGTATGCCCCGCCTCAATAACTCGCTCCTTTTTCATTCGAAATTTGATAAGAAGACAGAGAACAGTAACCCAAAAACAGAAATGTAGTTTTGAAGAAACACTTTTTTTCTGAAGGTCCGTGGTGGTCCAGTGGCGAGTAACCTTGCCTGCCGTGCAGGAGGCGATGGTTCGATCCCCGTCCAAGCCGACTCGTACCAATGACTTTTTCAGAATGTATGTACGATTTGTAACACCACAGGCTTTTCGGTGAAGAAAAACATCGTGAGGAAACCTGCATGCTTCAATTTCGAGGCATGTATTGTACCCACTGTCCATTATAAGTGGCGACGGTGGCGACGGGCTCACCCCCCGTCACACTGGACAGAGTTTTGGTACTACTGGTGAAACGTGGATGTTCTGAGGTTTCAGAATATCTCTGACTATCGTGAGCATATGCTTGTACATTTTTTCTGACCCATAGGCCTCCTAACTTCTAAAATACTAGGGTAAAATGGTCATGGGCGACTCCGAAACGTTCTTCAGCGGTTTTTTTTGCGTGTTGATTTGTTAGCGTGGCAGTAGTTGGCTGCTGCATATTGTATGCATGATAAAAATCCAATATGATAACCACATGCTGTATACTCTCATCGATAAAAACGGATTTCAGAATAGAAACTTTAATAGTAAGTAATAAGATTTGTTTTGTTACAGTTGAACATGCAAGTATCATGGGTACGGCATCGCGATATTCATCTACTGACTGTGGGTCGGTACACTTACACAAGTGATCAACGGTTCAGAGCTATCCACTTGCCACATTCTGAGGACTGGACTTTACAGGTAGAATACCTAATTATGTTAATTATATTCAATAAAAGTAATTAATAGAGAGATTATATATGATCTCCTAGATGTACCTTGCTGTTGGGAGAAGTTGTTTGTAAAAATGTGACAGGAGGATTTTGTGCCTACTACTGGAATATGCCTGTATTTATTATTAACCAGATTCTAGATTTAGAAATAAGATAAATACTAGTTTTTAAGCCTAATCATAGACTATTAAACACAAAAATACTCAAAAAAGGTAGCGGGAACGCCTGGATCAGGAAAGCCGACGATAGAGTTTAATGGCGCCCCTTGAGAAAGGCCTTTGTTTAGAAGTGGCTGATGATGATGATAAATAACATAAATCTTATCTCAGATGTTGAAAGGTAGATGAAATTACTCTGACCGTCTTAAGTACCCAATCTGTCCTTAAATAATCAGTTAATTAATCATTATTCGATTTGATCAGTTTTACTTAGTAATTAACAGACGGATTTTGTGAACTAAATTATTAATAACCCAATCAAATTAATAGGTATTCAAACATCTCGATTATTTAACACTTCCATGAAACAATGTTTGAATTAATAATGAAATGTGAAATCGATTGCTGGAACCGAGCAAATATCGAGTACATTTTGTTATTATCAATGGTTTTAGCATGTTTAGTTATAGTTTACATCAAAAGAATTGTACTGCTTTGTTAAAGTCCGGCCAAATCCAAATCGACGCGGCGCCGTACGGTGTAAAATTCATGGTACGGCGCTATACGTGTGAAATTTGCCTTAAACGAACGACCTTCGCCCCAGCATAGAAGGATGAAAATATTCCAAATATCTTCGTTTAAACAGAACACGATCGCACCTGAACTTTTCACAACACGGCGCCGCGCCGTGTCACGGTGACGGCGAGCCGGGCCGCGTCCAAATGTGATGTGGCTGGGCCCCGCGATGTAGGCACAGCATAAAACGGAGTACCTAATTAGAACTCTATTTTATTCTGGTATACACCAGGCTTATCATACCTTTTATCTCGTTTGTTCGCGCATATAGAAAGAGAGCGAAGGCGCGACAGCGCTGTATCACGCTGCCAGACTAAGGCCGCTGGCGTAGCTTACACATTGTAACGAATACCCCGCTACACCGCGTAATATCAAAATCTAGTTGATGTTTAGTTAAAATTTACTTTATTGTGTCTCATTATGGATGTTATACAGTCTCAAATGTCTTCTACAAAATTAACGCTTTTGATGCACGTGTTTTTAATCTTAATTAAGATTTTTCTTGAGCTGATATTATATATTTAAAAAATACAAAAGTTGTCTTCAAAGTTGCCCGGCAGCTTTTCATTATTCACGTACAAATTAGAGACAAAAAAATTAAACTTATCTCATATTCACGGGACCATTAAATTGAGTTGTGTTGTTATAATGAATTTAAGCCCGCTGAATAAATAAAATTTTCGGAGTCCGCTCAAAATGTTAAAACAAACATTTTTGTTTCAGATAAAGTACCCACAGCACAGAGACTCTGGGATCTACGAATGCCAGATATCTACGACTCCACACATGAGCCATTTCATACATCTAAACGTAGTCGGTAAGAACAATGAACTTGTAACAATAGAGAAAATTAATTGTAACCATGTAGAAGGAAACATTATTCTAGGAATACGAACGTATTAACATTTCATTAAATGTTTATCATCACACTTTGTGTAGAGGCTTTGTCTGAGGCACTCATTTGCGTCACAAAAGTTGGTTAACTTAGTAATGTTTACGTTACTCGTGTTTGGGCAAGTCAGTTAATTAACAGTGGCATATTAAAGGCACGCACGCAAGTTTAGCTTAAAGAAAAACATTTGCTCAAAGCGACCCCTTTTCTACAATAAATTGTTATTTTGACGCAAAACGTCTAATTTCAAAGTTTTCGCTGTAATTTTGAAGTAAGACGCAACGTGGAATTTGTTTTATGAATTCACAAAATTCGGCAACAAAAGTTTTGTCTTAATGGGTACTTTTGCACCCTGAAACACCTGCTGTATTTTCATTTACACCTTGTTATAATTAAGACAAGTTATATTGACAGAAATATTTAAATGGTCGTAAATTTTTGTGCGTTCTTGCCAGTTTTGGTAACGTAATTCAATTTGGTAAATTAATGAGAGAGATGTTTATCGTAAGACGTTTATTATGACGCAGTAAAAGTCCACCCAACGATAACTCTTGGGAATTTTATTATAAAAATTACTCTATGAGCTCAAGTAATTACTGCTTAGAAAGGGCTTTTTCTAACACAATGTTCATCTTCATAGGATTTAACGTTATCTTCCAAAATGTAATGATCTAATTTAGGTAATGTTATAACTTCAAACTGTAAAATTTTATGCTACCAAATAGTGTTTTAGTTATTAATAAAGTCCGTCTATACGGTCTGCGATAAATCTGGATAGTCGTGGCGAGGCGTCGTAAAAACTGATCTATAATTGAGGGTATTTTCAGTTTATTTAGCATTTGGCAATTCGCAGACGGTTAACGAACTTTTATATCTTTATCTATAAACATAAGTATCCTAATTGACTAATCAACGCTTAGCCAAAATATTAGTAACCAGGTTCAAAAAAAATTTGCGATTTAAATTAATTTTTCAAAATAGAAGTTTACGAAATAGAGTTAGGTTTTTTCAATGCCTAGCCTATAAGACTATCTATATCAAAATGATACCAATAACTTTCTTTTATGATGATATTGACACTGGAAATTCATAAGTAGAATCCTGTGATGTTATTTCAAAATCCGAATTAAGCCACTGAAGAGGTTTTTGTGATATTATGCCACTCACTAATTAAATATTTGGAAAAACACGAGGGGTTCAATGCCCAGTTTAACCCAGGTACTAGGCAAAGAAACATTAAATATTGGTAGCAACTTTCCTGTGAAATAAAACCCACTAAATTTTTATAAGCATTTCTCCGAACACGGGTAGGGTAAAAAATAGAAATCTGTTTTTATCAAGTGCGGCCGCTAGATGCATGACTTTTGTGCTCTCAATTTTTCAAAGGTCTTTTTTGTTCGAATGTCAATAATTATGGTTTTTTCTTTCAGAACCAACAACGGAGATAATAGGTGGTCCAGACTTGTACATCGATAGGGGGAGCACCATTAACTTGACTTGCGTGGTTCTTTACTCGCCAGAGCCACCTGCGTATATTTTTTGGAATCATAATGATGCGGTGAATACATTTTTATTTTAGATTTCTTATTAGTTTAGAGAATTATTGAAAATAGTAAGTATTATGCAACAAAAAATATTACAAGTGCTCTTCATTGACAAATAGGGCAATTTTTAACATATTTTACTGGGATACTTGCATCCGTTGTTTATTGGAATAGGCAAGTGTCCTGTTGGCAAAATGACTCATCCAGTAACATACTTGATTTATTCTTTCTAAGTTAAGTTTTCGACCATTTTGGTCACAATTGGAACCTGAAGTATCTGAAGTTGTTCTACGTCTGCAATAGTACCAAAACAAAACCAAAAACATTAACTAAATATTCATAATTTAACAGATAATCAGCTACGACTCGCCGCGAGGGGGCGTGTCCGTGGTCACCGAGAAGGGGGAGACGACCACCTCGTTCCTGCTCATCCAGCAGGCCAGACCCTCGGACTCTGGGACCTACCAGTGCAACCCGAGCAATGCTCAGTCTAAAAGCATTGTGGTTCACGTGCTTAATGGTGAGTTTGGTTGTAAAGGCTTAAGATAGCTAAATATAAAAAAAGAGCGGTCTGGGAGGGGGTAAAATATGACGTGATAGCAGTTTTAGCGAGACAATATTCGTCATATTTCTCCCCTTCCTGGACCGCTCCGTTAACACAGGAACCTAAGGTAGTGCTCCTACTGAAGCGGTGCGGAGTGGAGTGGAGCTAAGAAAAATCGACTAATAAAATACCTTGATTCTGAAATGCTAAAAAAATGTAGCAATTAGATTAGTTGATTTTACACAACACCGTTCCACTTCAGTGGAAACGAGCCCAACTCAGATAAGCGTAGACTAGTAATTATAAATTTTTCAGTACGTAATCACGACCGTAATCCTTTTCGGGGTGGTCTACTACCAACATTCTGTTTAAGAGTGTTGTTGGTTTTTGTAGTAACCACAAAATAATTTATACTGTACATATTGTTCAATGTAGTTCAAACTTCGGTGACATTCTGGTTTTATTGTTTTTCGATAATTTTCGAAAATAATTTGATTAAAACAAAACCGGAATGGTCTCGGAGATTAAACTATAGTGAACAGTAATGTACCATCCTTACTCTTTCTAACCTCCAGAGCAGGCAGTAAATTGTCAGATATTTTTCTAGAAATGACTTTAACGGGGCTCCTCGATGCATTCGTGCGCCGTATTTATGGCTGACGTTAAAACGATTGAGGTAATAGGATTGAACTAATGGGATAAAGAGCTGACGTAGTTTCAAATTCAAGCTGCGGATCGTTCCATATAAGTACTAGCAATTCTAATATACAACGTGTTAATGAATTAACGCAAAACTAGAAAGTAGTTTGTTCAGAATCGAGAGCAGAATCGAATTGTCATGTTTTCAACAAGGTATTTTTTTTTCAAAATATTAAATAATTTGTTTGTAAAATTTAAAATTTACTGAACTCGATCTCAAACCACCGCTCGGGCACTCTCTTCCTACTTACTACCAAAACAATATTCTTAAAATGTATACATGAGCACGTTATCGCTTTCATTTATTGCTGAAATGATAACAAATCATTTTTGCTTGAAAACTTAAAATGCGAATAACTTTAAATTTTAACTATCAAAATAATGAAATTATTGTTTCAATCTAATTATTTTCTTATAAATCAGTTGGGGTGTATGAGGTTTTGCGCTTATTCATTAACACGTTGTATATACTAGTATACTTATATGGAACTTTCCGTCCATATAAGTATACTAGCTTTTGCTAGCGACTTTGTGCACGTTGATTTCGGATTCTTTGATAATAGGTACAGTAGGACAGCTAACGCCCTGCGTTCTCTTTCAATGTCAGCGTTTGTATTGATATTTTCGGATAATAAGACGAGTTCTATTATACATTCTAGGTTTATTAGAATTCTAATCATGCAGGAAAAATGAAACGTTGGCGGTGTGGAACGTCATTGAGGAAAAATCATGCCTCTCATATCAATCGAGTATCCTTTTCCCTTTATTATTTGTTCTGTAGGCAGACCATGAATTGAAACTGCGTTTAGTATACAGGGTCAGACCGTCAAACTGAACAACTTTTTCAATGAGACCAAAATCTAAATCGCAATAAAAAATTCGCTGTCCCATAAATTTGGCTCGAGTAGGTTTGCTGTTTTGTATGGAAGATCTGTTTTTACCATAGCGAAAGTTGTTCAGTTTGACGGTCTGATCGTCCACTTAAAAAGTTTCAGCATATTAAGAAGGACCGTATATACTTATGCCGCATTATGTATATTTTGTGTTTAATTTGTACACCGCTCCTAGTATTTACTTTGAGTACAAATTTCGTCATAGGTGCGAAATGCTCTAAATCCACAGTTGTATATCAAGCCAACGTCAAAGCAAAGCCGTACGGTTCCCTCACTAGTTTGCTTTTTACGTTCCGATCGATATATGGCGTGAATCAACAAGACTGCGTCAAACGTGAGAGCGTTGTTTAACTTGAGCTAATCTACGGATAAATCCGTAGGTAACCAAGGTAAACTGCATACATGTTTAATCAGCAGTTTCAAGTAACTACAAATTGTATATTATTCGTTTCAACGGCATATTTTGTATCTGCAGTAGGCCAAGTTATGGATACAGTATCGGGCGATACAGTTTTCTTTTTTTTTAAATGCAATTTGTTGACGCTACGCTGGAAAACTCATGCCTCCTCATAAATAGAGAAGGCACTATATGGAATTACGTTTTTTGTCTTATTCACTCAAATAGTGGCTCTAGTTAAAAAGGAAATTGCTGTCCTGAATGACGTAATCATATTTTTGTGATATGGCTCGAAGCATGACTGTGTCAGACAGACCAAGAAGCTCAAATTGTATGTAAAATGTACAATCTCGATCCCCAAATTACTGTCTCATATACGTGGTTAGCTTTGACTAATTATTATAAGGACTAGCCTTGCGGTAGCATTTCCCCTCTGCCACGGTATAAGCACAATTGATCTTGTGCATTTACATTAAATTTTACACCTTATCACTAAACGAGACAGCCTATAACTGTAAAATAATAACTTAGAACTTAGAACGTTTGGGGTTCACACGAGACTACTTTTCATGATTTTTAACATTCAAAATTAGAATCTAAAGTTATGGGGAATAAAATCCAAAGTTGCGGATTTCATGTTACCTCGCCCCCCGCAAAAAGTGGCAGAAATGTTTGTTAGTAGAATCACACGCGTAACCACGCGGTTAGAGATAAACTACGATAGTATGACCCGCGGTCATACTCACCAAGATGTTTTTTTTTTATTAACAATTTTCAGAAACACAAATGGTACAAATTACAGTTAACAAGTGACAATCAAGATAAGAGTCAATTAGAAACACCGCCAAATCCATGTATTTGTTTTTGGGTGCCAATGGGGCCCCCTTTCATAAGCCTACGCTGTCTGTCCGTCCGTCCATCATAGCTTTAAAGAGCTGTATACAACGTGTAAATGAATTAACGCAAAACTAGAAAGTAGTTTGTTTAGAATCGAGAGCAGAATCGAATTATCATGTTTTCAACATAGGGAATTTTTTCAAAATATTAAATAATTTGATTGTAAAATATAAAATTTACTGAACTTGATCTCAACCCACCGCTCGGGCACTCTCACCTTAATTACTTTCAAAACAAGATTCTTAAAAAGTATCCTTGAGCACGTTAGCGCTTTCATTCATTGCTGAAATGATAACAAATAATTTTTGCCTGTAAACTTAAAATGCAAATAACTTTAAATTTTAACTATCAAAATAATGACATTATTGTTTCAATCTAATTATTTTGTTATAAATCAGTTGGGGTGTATGAGGTTTTGCGCTTATTCATTAACACGTTGTATATTTAACCGTAATAGATAGCGAGTAGACATTTTCACACAATATGTGTTTAATATTTTGGATTTGCTACCAGATAATAAAAAATATTCAAAAGTAACAATTTAAGGTGGCGACATAGAAGAATCGTGTTTTTTTCAAGGTATAATATTTTTGCCTGTTCGTAAAAACGACATAACATACAAGAGTGAAACAGGATTATAGTGCATACTCTAAGGTTAAACAACAAATAATAAAAACCTGTCAAGTGTGTGTCGTGCTCGCGCTAAGGAACCCGGATTTTTTTATTTTGTAAAGTGTGGGCTCTCGCACTTGGCCGGTTTTATATAATGTCCCAGTACATACGCATGCGTTGAAAGACTTGTCAACACTTTGTAAACATTACAAAATACTTTGGAAGCGCGGGTCTTGCTATCGTAGTTTATATCTACAACGTGTTAATGAATTAACGCAAAACTAGAAAGTAGTTTCTTTAGAATCGAGAGCAGAATCGAATTATCATGTTTTCAAAATAGGTAATTTTTTTTCAAATATTAAATAATTTGTTTGTAAAATTTAAAATTTACTGAACTCGATCTCAACCCATCGCACGGGCACACTCACCCTACTTACTATTAAAACAAGATTCTTAAAATGTATCCACGAGCACTAGCGCTTTCATTCATTGCTGAAATTATAACAAATCATATTTGCCTGAAAACTTAAAATTTTAAGTATCAAAATAATGAAATTATTGTTTCAATCTAATTATTTTGTTATAAATCAGTTTAGGTGTATGAGGTTTTGCGCTTATTCATTAACACGTTGCATAGGGAAAACGCTGGAAAACGTGAACCAGCTTTATAATCTCTAAAAATCCTAGGTCTATATACCAATCTAGCTGATGGCACGGAATTCATAACGTAAAAGGATGACGGTCACGATTTAAAAAAATAAATTTCAAAAACCCTTGGCGCTATTCGTAAAAAAGTATCCCAATCTCTTTGATAAACGACCTCCGTGAGATAGCGAAAAGGAAATACATTTAAAAAATCCCAGGGAAGAATGAAATTGTGGATAAAGGCCATTATCATTAAAACAACGATAGTAATAAATCAAAAGAATAAAACGTAGTCTGTGGATGGGTGCGTTAATTTTTTTTATTAACTCCAGTGTTGTAATTAAGCTGCTGCGCCTGTCGCAAGCGAACATAAATTTTGTTTCAAAAATGTGTTTTGTAATTTTCAATTTTGTACTTTTCTTTTTGAAGTCACCGCTTTTTCTTAGCAAACGTTGATTGCAACAAAATACACATTATGAAGTACAGTCAACATCAAAAGTAAATGATGAGAAAAGACTCCTTCAAAATTATTATCTGATGTGCTAATAACTTTATTGTTAGCTTTAGATGGAGTTCATTCAACGCTCTTTCACGAGACATCGAAAACTTTGTAAAATATTGATTTGTTTAAGATAATTACAATATGAATTTCGCTAAAAGTTCATTGGCTTTTTCTGTTGACTGTACAGTACCCCTGTCATCTTTTGAAGTCTTTGTATATACAATAAAGGAACGGTCTAATCAACGGGGTTTGCGGTCGCGGTTTCCGTAGTTCTGAATATCCTACTAGGCGGCCATGACCTATTTCTTTTTCTTTATAAAAATAAAAATAATTTTAATGATGTATCAAATGCTGGAGGTATAATGTGTATTTTGTATTAAAATGTACAAAAAGTATAGTATTAATACATAGACCGCATACAGCAACCAAAAGCGAGCTGTATATATATATCTCAGTTTAATCAATTTTTGTACTTTTTTCCAACAACTTAAAAGCTGACACGGCAGATTTGTATGAAAAGTGATGACTTTTGTTTTTCCTTTTATTCTAAAAAAAAATACTATTATTAATATGAAAACTAAATACTTCAGAGGTAACCAGTATCTAGTCAAAAATGAAAAAGTTTATAAGAAAAGCATGAAGATTGCTTTTCTAAAATGAATAAACTTTTCTAAAATCCTACTCTAAAAATGTTGTACCATCTACTCAAATTTTATATGAAGCATTAAAAAAGTAAAAAATTAACTTGACACAGTCATGTTATCTCTGTGGTACAGAATAAAGATATTAATTCTGAAGAAATAGTTTTCAGAATCGTTCTATTGTAAACCCGTTGTCAAGATATTTTATTCCACCCAAAATGTTCTTGTCGAGAGCAGTTTTAATTTTTGCCAAAGAAGCAAATTCCATTTTTCCTTTATCAGGTGAGTATCCCGCGGCGATGCAGCGAGGCGGTCAGGCCTTCGCCCCGACTTCACCTGCCCACTGCCTGGTCCTTGCCACGTGTCTCTTCATCACACTGTCTTGACATCTACCGGTCATCATCGCCATGTAAATAGAAGAGTTTTATCTTATCCAACCGCTGACAATGACATTTACTGAAAAATAAAAAATAAAAAATCATGTAAATGTAAAGTTTTATTTCTATACGTAAATGTTATTGTGAACGGTATATTCGCTATTTTATAGTGTGGGTTGTGTTTTGTACAATATTATAAAAAAAATACCTAAATCCCTGAGCAAGTAGTCAGTGCTTGTTTCGTATAGATTGTATATAATGTATTATAAGGTTACGATATCGTATTCGTTTTAGAAAATTTCTATTCCAAAATGTTCATTGTTAAGTTTTTCAGCTAAAAACCAAAACAAATCAGTATTTTTCTTCAAAACCTAAAGATATATTAATAGATAGAAGATTCGATGGAAATTGACAATTAAAATATGACGTAGAAATTACATTTCCTTTGCGACCACAAAATCATTGTCGAATTTTGTCATAACATTGTTAAAATAGAAAATTAGTATTTGACATGAGAAAAAAATATAATAATCCATTGAGAGAAACAGAGATAGTGACACAGGAATGTATAAACAGCTGACAATACTACGTTTAAACACAAAATGTCTAGAAATTACGATGACTTGTAAATAATAATAAAAGTTTAAAGATATACGAATCATTCTATCTAGCTTTACTGTAAGTTTAAGAGATGTAAATTATTGTAAGTAAGAATTTAGTAAATAATTGATGGATTTAATTTTATGTTGTTGTAAATAAAGAGGCCTTATTTTCATAAGTTTCTTTAAATTTTACTGATTTAATTAACGCTTTTTGAAATCCATCTATCTGTAAGTTGACTCGACAAAGAGGTTAGAACCTCTTTATATGGGAGGCTGGCATAGTGATGACCATAATTTTTCGAGAATTTCATAAATGCGGCGCAACCCTGAAACCTATGTA
Source organism: Agonopterix alstromeriana (assembly GCA_963924505.1). Taxonomy (NCBI): domain Eukaryota; kingdom Metazoa; phylum Arthropoda; class Insecta; order Lepidoptera; family Depressariidae; genus Agonopterix; species Agonopterix alstromeriana. Next base: position 15,050,132 of record OZ004667.1, read on the forward strand.
TATCGGTAAAGGATCTATAAACGAACAAAAAACGTCAGATAACATATAGTCCTAAAGTGCAACGTTTTCGAAATAATAGGTAAAAATCTTAACACATTTTCCTCCAATTAAACAACTATAAGGTGTAATAGAAAATGTTTTTGGTAGAAACAAGTTCTATAATACCTTTCTGTTACACCCAGCATAAGAATAAATATAGAATAGGTACTTCATCATCATCATCAGCCCGGTAAACCCCACTGCTGGGTATAGGCCTCTTCATTTTCACGCCAACCAGAACGATCCCGCGCCAGTCTCGGCAGGTGGTAGGTACTTGTTGATGATAATTTATTTCGAAAAAAGTTATCGTTATTAGATTGTTTTTTGTTTTTAATTAAATTGTAATTAAAACATTTATTTCATCAGTACACTGCAGCCCTGAACAGTGAGGTGGTGTTCACATCAACCTATGCCTCAGATAAATTAATTTATCTGAGACCTATACAAAACCAAAATAAGCTGGCCGCGCGACGTTATACGTTATTCTACCTACGCGAGGCCACCTTATTATTTTGTATAGCTTGATGTATCTCCGTGTCTACAATAGGCCTCTCGGCACGCTGCATAATTCCAGTATAAGCGGGTCTCCTCCCGGGTGGTTGGAGCACGCAGTGTCGCGCGGTCAACTTACTCTTATAAATAACTATAATATAATAATTATATTATAGGTATTTTATTGGAGGGGTGTGTTAGGACATTTATCTATACAAGATCCTTGACATGGATTATCTCCAAAACGTTGCAATTTAGGACTTTATGTCAGATGCCATTTTTCGTTCGTCTTTAGATCCTCTATCGATATACATACGATTCAGGGAGCGCCGCATTTTTGAAAAATTTCCGGAATTCCAGCAAAATTATGGTTACCACTATGCCAAAAAGTTCAAACCCCTTTCCCATATAACCAAATCCGGTCGCGGCGGATGAAATTTCGGTAACAACATAATCAATTCTGGTCTTTGAGTCGACTTTGCATAGACTCAAAAAAGTAGTAGTAGAGTTCACATTATGCGTCTAAATGTGACCGAAAAAAATTTTGTTTCAAAAAGTTCGAAAGTGTTTAAATTTAATTATTACTACATTTGGTGTGAACAATATGACGTCTACTAGAACCTTGAACCCTGGAATTACATTCTATAATGGTTATAAAATCCTTCACAAATCCACGTCGATCGCCTTCACTTCATACACACCTAAATAAATATAAATAAAAAACTGCACACATGCCTACAACTGCATACATACCTACATATGCATACATGCATAAAACTGCATACATGCATACAACTACATACATGCCTACAACTGCATATGTGCCTACAACTACATGCATAACATACCTGCATACATACTCACAACGTGTAAAAATTTTATTCTAAATTCAATGTTTTCATCAGAATAAACCAGTGAAATAAGGCCTCCGTGTAATTAAATTAAATTAAAATTACCGATTAGGGTAGAAATGTAAGCGTAATATTAATTAGGATCAAAAATATAAAATTTTACAGGTTAGTTAGAAAGGAATACTGATTTAAAATATAATGCTGTTTCTACGTAAAACTGTTCTTCCCTTGGACTTGCATAAGTACAGTCGAAGAGAAAATTTCAGAGGAAGTTAATTTTGTTGCAAAATCAATTTTCTTTGTCGACTGTACCCAATTACAAGTTTCAACATTGTTTCTACAACACTTACATGTACGCTCATAAAATCAAGAAAAAGAGAAATCATAACATTCAACATTTTCTTCTCATAGAAATAAACATCTGTAATATTCACATTCCCCGTCCCAAGTATGTTTCAAAAATTATTATTACCTATAAATAAATTTGAAATTAAAACTGAAGTGCTTTCAAGACAGAAACTGTCTTTAAAAATTAATTCTTTATTCCAATTTGAGTATTTTAACGGAGTAGATACTGCTGGACTAATATTTGTTATTTGACTAAACAGTTGTTATATACTATATCGTTTTACAAAATTGTGGTGTATTTAACACCATTTTAAGGGTATATTTAGATAATGAAACTAATAAAATTTCCATAAGAAAGATGGGTCAAAAACTTTCCATACAAAGTGCGGATCAGCCGATCGTTTTTCTGCGGGAGAACCAACAAATTTTCTCATTTTTCTTAGGGATTGTTTCATTATCTGAATACACCCTTATTTAAATTCTACCAGTAATTAAGAAATAGGGGTGTTTAGTTGTTTATACCTATGTAAAGAAAAAACGATTTATCGAAATTCAAAAATGAAAAATTTATACAAAGCCTACAGTTTCCAAAATAACAAATATTGGTACTAAAAAGAGCTATTCTACATAAAATGTAAATAATTTAACATGCTGTCCAATAAAATTTCGCTAAATCAGATTATCTCGATGTAAAATAAAAAATTATGAAACGAATAAAGTCTTCATTTTAAGTGTTTTTTCTTGAATTAGGGTATTAAATGACAGATCTCGATTAATATAACCAGTTATTATTATGTCAAAAGTTTATTATTGTATACATTAACAGTAACAATAGTAATAATGAAACTTGTTGTATGTATTATATCTGAAGGAGCGGTAAATACCGTACAGTATAAATTACATGTGTAATAAACATTATAAAGAAACAATAAAGTTTTAAAAAAATTAATTGCGTTTTTCTTTCAAAAGTTCAAATTTATTTAGATAAAATTGTAAAAGATATTTGGTACAGACGCAATGTAAATTTACTTACGGAAAAATTTAAGGAACAATGCGTTAATTGCCTTTTTGCTAGAAAACCTTTTTGTGTATTGTTAATGAAGACCAAAAAATTATCAAAAAATTTGTAAAGCAAAAATAAAAATGTACTATTTTGTAAATAGACAACGGTTTCAAATTCGAACGAGAATGTAAATAATACATCAGCAGGGGACGGTCTAGGAATATGAGTAAATATCCTACAGAGACAAAGCTTCTAAGGAGCGCACAAAACGATGACGTGGCGCGTTTGCCATAGACAGTCCAGTGATGGCCGAGACTTGTTTTCTACGGGCGGCGCGTAGGTGAACTCGTAGGTGAAAGGTCACACACACACCGCCACGCCACGCCTTGTAGTAGTGTACAGTCAAATGCAAAAGTCAATGAACTTTTGTGAAAAACGTAATTAAATTAATCTAGAAAAAAAAATGTTTTAAGATGCTTTAGATTTGACATGAGAGAACGTTAAACTAACTGCACCTTAACTAAAATAAGATTACTAGAAAGAAACCCTGTCTAGGGTGTAAAGGACAGTCCTCCGCAGGAAGTTTCACGGTGACTCAGTGGTCTCGACCTGATGGTTTACACTGAACAACTTTCACTGTGGAGCCGACCACAGGAAACGCGAAAAAAATATCCGCTGTTTGATACAAAACTGCTGTACCTACTCGACTCAAATGCATGAAATGAATTATGAATTATTATTATGGAACAGCTTTTTTTCGCGTTTCCTGTGGTAGACTCCATATTAAAAGTTGTTCAGTTTGATGTGGTGTGGTGGGCTGTCCCTTACACCCTGTATAATATCGGATAATAATGTTGTAAGTTACTTTCGTCATAATTTTACTTTTGATGTTTACTGTACCTATTGAATCTCGGTCTCTATGGGGTATATACTTATGTGGTTCTTAAAAAGAACTAGATCAGCTGTTCAGCATGAATGAAGCGAAGTGAATACTGATGAGGCGAAAGAGGCTATGTGTGGCGGTCACAGCAAACAGCGATATTTTTACTGCCTCAAAGGGATGCAATCGTGAGTATAGTTAGGTTGACATGTATAACATTGTATTTGTATAAAAACATAATTGTTTTATCACTAAATTTTTATTTATCTTTCAAAATTTACAGCCTGGACCTTGTTTCGACAGCGTGGGATCTTAATTTGTAATGAAGCACAAAGGACTCTTTTCAATTATGAATTACAGCAATGACTGAGAGCATGCTGGAAGCAAGTAATGGACATAATTCTTGCTAGAGTTTTTTCAAGTCAGAAAGGACAAGACAGGTCGTCTTAACTTAATGAATATAACCTTTTATTTACATTATCCACAGGTAAAAAAGAACTATTATGATGACTAGACAACGATATATAAAATATCTAACAGAATTTGAAATCCGACCCTCGGCACTGCAGGCAGGTTCACTACCGACTGAGCTATGGGGCTGTCGATCGAAGAGAGCGCGTCACGTGATCATTTTATTTTAAGCGTCGGTTTTTATGGTATATTTACTCATGTGGTATTAGGTCGTGTAGATATCGAGAACATGTTAGATTTGCACTCGAACGGGTTTGGATATTGTGATTATCTGTTTAGACACATCCTTCGATGCTAATCGTTTAGGACAGAGTTTCGCAAACTTATAGCCCCATCTTCTTCTTCTTCCTGCCCTTATCCCATTATTTGGGGTCGGCGCAATATGTCGTCTTCCTCCATTCATCTCTTTTAGCCGTCATTTCAGCGCACACACCTTTTTTACACATGTCATCTTTCACACAATCCATCCATCTTTTCTTTGGTCGTCCTCTCTTCATGCAGCCATCCACATTCAGATTTAACATTCGTCTTGTAATATGCCACTTATAGCCCCATGTACCCCTATTAAATTTTCTAGTAGACTGCGTAACCCTTAAGGGGATATAATTCGCAGCGCGCTCCATACAAACGTACTATGGTGATATTTTCAATACTAACCAATTAAAGACAATGAAATTTTGCTGAAACAATCTTGAAATAAATATCTTTGCTTGTATGGAGTCAGATTTTCGTTAAAATATACAGTTTCAATGCTAGAATTAATTTAAGATTTGTATGGAAATCTTTGAGGCACTGTAACTTTAAAACTATACATTTTAACGAAAATCTGACTCTATACAAGCATAGAAATTTGTTTTTAGATTGATTCTGAAAAATTTCATTGAGTTTAAATGGTTAGTATTGAAAATATCACCATAGTACGTTTGTATGGAGCGCGTTCCGAATTATATCCTCTTAAAAAGAAATTAAAGTAAACTAGCTACCGAGTTAAAAATTAAAGGTCTTACTTTTGTAAAATACAAAAAATGTATATAAATATTTATTTATAATATTAAAATAGTAAATGAAAGAACAGCTTCAAATCTGCAACATGCTTCGACAAAATAGCAAAATGTCCGTATCTGCAACATGAACAAAAATAATGTTAAATGTGTCTTTAATTTGTTGCCAAGGATAGGCATAATTATGTTTTTACTCGCAAATTGTATTAATTTGATCTTTAATCTCGTTGCATACCCCTACGAACCCCACTTTGAGAAACTCTGGTTTAGGATATGAAACACTCAAGAGGGATGAAGAGTTCTGCCTTTACTGGCGTCGTATTGAGAAATTACATCTACGTAGTATATGGCGCGGATCCTTACGTAGGTAAATTTCTCGCCTCATTCACATCCATACATTTTTTCATACATGCCCGTCGGTTTCGAGTACCCTGATGGGAAAATATAATAATTTGCAAATCTTATCAATGTTTAGGAGACCCCTTTGCCCAGTAGTGGGAGAAAAAAAAACAATGTACAGACAAGCCAAAATAACATTTTAATTTCTAAGGCTAAACTCAATACTATGCAGTTATTGCGTACAACCATAACAAATTTCTACAGTAACCGGAGTTTATTAAAATGACGGGGATCTTGCGAAGGTTTATCACTATCGGATCTAATATTTGTAGCACGCACGACTTACTCGTAAAATTACGAAATGTCACACGAATCGGAGGGGTGCAAGAATCGTCCATCAAACTGTACCTATGGGTTGGAATTCCGTAAACATCAAGTATGTCTTAATTGATTTTATATTTTTACTAGCTGTTGCCTGCGACTCCATTTGCGTAGACCTTAAAAAAGTATTCTGTGTGTTAATCCAGATCATATTCTATCTGTGTGCCAAATTTCATTAGAATCCATGCAGTAGTTTTTACGTGAAAGAGTAATATACATCCATCCATACTTACAAACTTTCGCGTTTATAATATTAGCAGGATTTATTTACTTACAGGAAGATTGACAGATCACACTTAGGCCGGATTCAACCATACGCTAGTAAATATTCTTTAGTCCGTCCCTGTCATGTCATTTGTGTTTATTTACCACAAGTGATGTATAAACCTAACAAATCGCGAAAAAAAATCAGCTGTCCCATACATTTGGTTCAAATAGATTGTCAGTTTTTTAAGGAAAAGGAGATATTTTTTTCGCGATTTCGATGTTGGTGCCATAGAGAAAGTTGTTCAGGTTGACGGTCTAAACATCCCCGTAAAAACGTATTTTCATATTAAAAAGGACCCTGTATATTTACGTTTATCCTGTCTTTTTTTTTTAATTTATAATCAATGGACTTTTTGCTTGTGCGTTAGCACCGCATTTCCGCCAATGTCAAGTAGTTTATGGGAGTATCTATCACAATCTCTGGGATTGTTTTTGATCAAGAACAAGAAGAGATTGAGGATTGAGGATTGCGGAGCCTCGTGGCAGGCAAAAACGCGATGCGCGAACAACACGCGAGACAAGTGCTCGGGTCAGAACCTGCAACGTGACTCATCCTATGTCTATACAGGGTCCAACTTAATGTTATGCTGACAGTTTTTTAAGAGGATGATCAGACCATCAAGCTGAACAACTTTCTCTATTGGGCCAACATCGAAATCACGAAAAAAAGCATCTGCTGTCCTATACATTTAGCTCGAATAGCTTGTGTCAATGTCTCAGCATATTGAAAAGGACCTAATATCCAAAATCTAATTGAGCTCTTCTATGACAAAACCTAAACTTTATTGAAAAATTCCTAAAAATGCTTTACTAATAGTGAACATTTTCGATGTTCGTTACAGTCTGACTTTGAATACCACCCTTACGCGTTTGTGACAAAGTGGTTTTTCGAATAAACTAAGGGCTGTACGTTCCACTAAACAAAATCGAGCTTATCGCCAAACGAGGCGACTAAAGTAAGTTAGGCGCACGAAATTATTATCCATTTCAATCGTAAGCTCGCGTTATTACCGACAGTCATGAATTTTTCCTTCGCAGATTATTTTAATGTGATTAATGGGGAAAAGTTTACATTGTTGTTTGAAACAATGGATTTTGTTATTGACAATAATAAACAGAAAAAAAACTTCTATAAACAATTTTAAAGTGTTAACCATTGTATAGAATAAAATATAATTTACCACTTAATATGCAGCCGGTTTTTAAGGGGATGATCAGACAATAATACTGATCAACTTTTTTTTAGGACCAACATCTAAATACCAGTGGCGTGCACTCAGGGTAGATACAAAGACAGTATGCATGCATATACTCACGACTGTATTCCCCGAGGGGGTATTCAGAGATATTCTGAAAACTCAGAACATCCACGTTTCACTAGTAGTACCGAAACTCTGTCCAGTGTGACAGGGAGTGAGCCCGTCGCCACTTATAATGGACAGTGGGTACAATATATGCCTCTAAATTGAAGCATGCAGGTTTCCTCACGATGTTTTCCTTCACCGAAAAGCCAGTGGTGTTACAAATCGTACATAAATTCCGAAAAACTCATTGGTACGAGTCGGCCTGGATGGGGAAGGTTTTTCGCCACTGGACCACCACGGCTCAAAGACAGTAAAACAGTAATAATTTGTAAACTAAAAACATTTTGTTTGTTTACCGAATTACTTTTAATAAGGTAATTAAACAATTAAAAGTCACTTAGTAAACAAAATGCTTTAAGTTTAGAAATAATTAGAGTTTTAATGTCTTTGTGTCTATCCTGAGTGCACGCTACGGCTAAATTTGGATTGAATTGTGAGTGAATACGATGTTACTTCCATAGAGGAAGTTGTTCAGTTTGACGGTCTGATCATCGCCTTAAGAACCTTCAGCATAAAGAAGGACCCTATAGATATTACAACTTGAATAACTGATGGAATTTTACAAAATAGCCTCTACGTTGTATTTTTAAACTAAAATTACACGATTATTCACGTTTGTTATTAACAATCTTAACTGGAAATCGTAATAATTAGAAGACAAATTTTGAGGTCACTTACTCATATGAATGAACTATAAATCGATCAATTCATAATTTGCGTCAAAATTGATAGCCTAATTATGATTTCCGGCTAATAAAGCTGACTCCATAATAACCCTGCAAATCCATCGAGCCTATCTCTAAACCAGCAAACATTCCGTCTAAACAGGCAACATTTTCCTCTTAAATGCCTATATAATTTTAGCACCGACCAAACTCTTTGAAGACCGTAGTCGGATATAATGACCCCATCGAATACTTTCGCCCGAGCCTATTTCCTTGTACCCACGAGCGTTTCGCCAAATTGGGCCGCGTGACTTGCTATACTAGGCGTTTTGTTAGTTGGAGGGCACACTGAGCGCAATATCGAACCGATGGAGTTTGCTTGGCTCCATTGCTCTTGCTGTGTTTCGTGTTATTTGAAATTCGTAAAAAATTTGTTTTAGATATATTTGTGGCATAATTTCGTGCGGATTGTGTACCAAACAGTTGCGTAAAGCGACCGACGTAATAGGAATCTCAAATAAATACGATAACAGAACATAAGTTTTGGTTCAAGTTAACTCGTACATGGTCATTTGACGAAATCGACCACAGATTCATCGTTATCTATCATCCCATCATTAAAATAAAGAATATAAAGAAAAAAAATAACGAATGGCTCAAAAGGACTAGTATCCAGAGCCGTTAAAGACATTAAAAAATATATATCGAACCGATAATCAAAGATTTGGGTTTTTTTGGCGGGAATTTGTCAGATACGTTTGGAGTCCTCATATTTCATCGAATTTTATTGTTTATAGTGAGTTTTGGTTCGTAAAATTGGTGTTGTTTTGCGTAACAAAGTGTCGTGCAAGTGAACAATTTACAGTTCTGTGAAATATGATGGTGTATGGGTCGTAAACAGGAAAAGTGTTCCGTCATTTGTAGCGCGGCAAAGCGATCGGTTCACCTCTTTCCTGTGGACTTCTCTGCGTTTCCTTCGTCTTTCGGGTGTATCCAAAAACTCCAAAGAAGCGTCAAAACGTCGAACACCAACGTTTTAATTGCTATAAATAAGAGAATTTTATTAAAGACATCGGCTGTATGGGATATTTAACCCTTTGCCTTGAATTGTACAAAAAAAAAAAAAAAAAAATCAAAGATTTGGTTTGAAAGACTTATGCAGGGTGTAAGTGACAGCCTAGCAAATACTGAAACGGTAAACTCAGACCATCAAACTGAAAAACGTTCGCTATGGAGCCTACTTCAGGAAACGCCAAAAAATCAGTCGTCCCATATATTTGAGTCGGGTAGGTACAGCAGTTTTGTATGGGACAGCTGATTTTATTTCGCGTTTACTGAGGCATTCGTAGATTTTCTAGACTGTTTTTCCATATATTACTTTTAACTAATATATATAATATACAACGTGTTAATGAATTAACGCAAAACTAGAAAGTAGTTTGTTTGGAATCGAGAGCAGAATCGAATTATCATGTTTTCAACATAGGTAATTTTTTTCAAACTATTAAATAATTTTTTTGTGAAATTTAGAATTTTCTGAACTCGATCTCAACCCACCGCACGGGCACACTCACCCTACTTACTACCAAAACAAGATTCTTAAAATGTATCCATGAGCACGCTAGCGCTTTCAGTCATTGCTGAAATGATAACAAATCATTTTTGCCTCAAAACTTAAAATGCGAATAACTTAAAATTTAACCATCAAAATAATGAAATTATTGTTACAATCTACTTATTTTGTTGTAAATCAGTTGGGGTGTATGAGGTTTTGCGCTTATTTATTAACACGTTGTATTACCTACCGTCTACGCGTATTATGCGTCAAACTTTTGTATGAAATTGACAACTCTGCAACCACCTTAAGTACAGGCAGATACCGAAATCCCATCATGATTTTAAATAATGCAGACTTCATTTAAAGTTTTATAACACCCAAACATACGAGTAGTAAAGACAGATAATAGATTACCAGCAATATTTCGCACTCAGTGCGCCAGAATCCCAAAGAATCGATTCGAGGTCAAAGCAATAACATGAACGGGTAGTGCCCGCCCTCGTGCAGTATAAGTTGTTAGTTTTAAACTGTTCTGATCGAAGAATACATTATAGGTTTTTTTCCGCCTATTTTACATGAAGCGTATTAGAAATCTCATTTCCCTATGGTAATCTTGAAGTTGTCTTTTGCAAATAATGGTGGTTATTGATAAGAGTTCTTTTTTGGTGCCTTGGGCGCGGTTTATATAGAAGAAACGTGGGACTGAGGCGGATAGTCAAAGTAATACAATTGTAAACCTTATACGTCACCTGGAGGCGCGGGCGCGATACCCTTTACGACAAAAACTACGCTATGCTACGTACTATACAAGGTTTATATTGTGTTACTTAGATTTTCCGCCACCGTCACACGTCTCTTCTGTATAAACCGTGGCTTAGAGATACAACTTGTTAGGGTTCCGTACCCAAAGGGTGAAGGATCCTATTCATAAGCCTACGCTGTCAGTCCATCTTAGTTTCAGAGCGCTGTATCTTCTGAACTATTGTAGGTAGCCAGTTGAAATTTTCACAGAAAATGGATTCGATTTCAAGTCAAATAAAAAAGCAGTAAAATGTTTTGAGTTTCTTGTACCTATACAGGGTCCAATTTAATATGCTGACAATTTTTGAAGAAGATGATCAGACCATCAAACGGAACAACTTTCTCTATCGGACCAATGTCGAAATCGGGAAAAATAAATCAACTGTTCCATAGAGAAAGTTGTTCAGTTTGATGGTCTGATCATCCTCTTAAAAAAGTATCAGCATATTAAGAAGGACCCTATATATACAAGGTAACCGAAAAATAGCTTGATTTTTATAAAAATTTTCTTTTTCCCTGTTTGCGATACCTACCTGATAACATTCAAATTTCATTTGCACAAACAAAATTGGTATAGCTGATTAAAGATTATAGAGCTTGTTTTTCTCTTTTCAGTTAATAATTTTTTCTTGCAGTCGTTTTTCTTTAGTATTGCTGTACTTACCTTATTCCTACCACCATCACATCAAATACAAATTAGTACAATCTTTGACTAATTATTATAAGGACTAGCCTTGCGGTAGCATTTCCCCTCGGCCACGGTATAAGCACAATTGATCTTGTGCATTTACATTCAATTTTACACCTTATCACTAAACGAGACAGCCTATAATTGCGAAATAATAACTTCGAACTTAGAACGTTTGGGGTTCACACGAGACTACTTTTCATGATTTTTAACATTCAAAATTTGAATCTAAAGTTATGGGGAATAAAATCCAAAGTTGCGGATTTCATGTTACCTCGCCCCCCGCAAAAAGTGGCAGAAATGTTTGTTAGTAGAATTACACGCGTAACCAGTCCACATATAAATAGTCAAAGAGTACAATCCTTCATACTTAAGGACAAATTTATAGATCCGTAATCCTACGATACGTTTAATTAGTTGTATAGATAGTTTACGACTTTCCTTGTCTAGTTTCCATTAGTTAATGGTTTCCTACTATTTTCATAATAGCATGAGACAATACAGGGTGTAAAATTAAATACGTCACCTACATATCAAACAAGGTGCTTTAGACCATTAAACTGAACGACTACTGTGGGACCAACATTGAAAACCGACCAAGAGCGTGTCGGACTCGCCCATGACAGGGTTCCGTAGCCATTGTATAAGTAGAAGAAGAAGGAAAGTTTTTAATCTGTTTACCTTAACTAAGAGACATTTTTGAAATACAATTATTTTCGTTATTATTTACAAATCTATTTTATTGGTTTTTTTCCGAAACTAGTTAAGCTACAGCATGGTGTTATGTTTTTGCCAAGGCCTCTTTCGTTTTATGGTAAAAAAAAATTGTTTTCTTCATAACTACGAAATTACTTTTTTTGAGTTACTGTTATCTGTCTTCATGCCAAATTTCGATTCAATAGGTGAAAAAATGGGCGAGTTATTGAGGCGGGGCATACAGATAGACAGAATGAACGAAAGGATAAGGGTTTCTTATTTGACTAAGGAACCCTAAAAAAGCGAACAAAAAATAGGCTGTTCCATAGAAAATGTCAATAGCTACTCGACCAAAATGTCTGAAACAGTAGATTTTTGTTTCGCGATTTAAATCTTGGTAACTTATTAAACGTTGTTATGTTTGATGGTTTGAAATGCAACGCATTTAAAGTAACCTGTTAGATTTCTAATCAAAATTTCCAGTCATCAAAACGAATGGTGGAACAAAAATGAGGGTACATAATTAAAAGGGCATAAAATTGTTATTGTCATAAGGATGGTTAAAGAACAATTAGTTAAAAGCAAAGTTCCATCGCGTTATTGTTTAAATGGTAATTACGATTAGGGTAACATTTTACAAATGTTCAAATCGTCGGGTGAATTAATGTTTCTATTACTGTATAATTCTGTTTTGAAAGCAAACAAAGGATTTCGTGTTGATATTTTAGATTCGTTTTGTTTGCGTTTATAAGGTTAAGCGTTTACTTTGTTTCAGTTAATCGACATGTTTCATAATCCGGAAACATAATTATAAGTTAAAAGCCGAGGTGGTCCAGTGGCGAGTAACCTTGCCTGCCGCGGAGGCGATAGTTCAATCCCCGTCCAGGCCGACTCGAATGAGTTTTTCGGAATTTATGTACGATTTGTAACACCACTGGCTTTTCGGTGAAGGAAAACATCGTGAGGAAACCTGCATGCTTCAATTTCGAGGCATGTTTTGTAACCTACTGTCCATTATAAGTGGCGACGGGCTCTCTCCCCGTCACACTGGACAGAGTTTCGGTACTACTAGTGAAACGTGGATGTTCTGAGGTTTCAGAATATCTCTGACTACCCTCTCGGGGAATATAGTCGTGAGCATATGCTATGGTATGATAAATATAAGTAGGTACCTACGTAAATACGATGGGCCGATCGATAACCTAGTTGATAAGCTTACCTTTGAAGCCGAGGGTTGCGGGTACGATTTTCGCAGAGGACAAAAGTCCAAAAGCTCGTGGAATCGAGGTCGTTTTGAAGCCAGAGTAGGGTGCTTCAGACTGTCTAACTGAATAACTTTCATTATAGAGACAATATCGAAATCGCGAAAAATATTGTCGACAACAATGTATGAAACAGCCGGTTTTTTTTTTAAGTTCTAAGTTGGACCCATATAGTAAAAGTTGTTTAGTTTGATAGTCTGAAGCACCCGGTTCCAGCTTCAAAACAACCACGATTTTATCCGATCCGAATTTTTGAACTTCTGCTCCGAAAGTTTTCTGTCACCTACTTAATTCTGAGCTTCAGAGAAGTTTATTCCGAAAGCACAAATGCGCGCTGCATACAAACGAAGTCTGATGATATTTTCAATACTAACCAATTAAAATATATGAAATTATTTGAATTAATCTAGAGACTAATTTCTATGCTTGTATGAAGTCTGATTTTCGTTAAAATATAGTTTTAATGCTAGGATTAATTTAAGATTTGTATGGAAATCTTCAAGGCACTGTAACTTAAAACTATAAATTTTAACGAAAACCTGACTTCATACAAGTATAGAAATTTGTTTCTTGATTGTTTCTGAAAAATTTCATTGACTTTAATTGGTTAGTATTGAAAATATCACCAGACTTCGTTAGTATGGAGCGCGCTCCGAAATATATTCCCTTAATTTCTAGCTTTCAAAGCTCTTTTCTCTTATTTTTACTCAAACAAGCATTGATGAATACTACCAAGGAAAACAAAATCGCTTCAAACCCAAAATCGTCTCCAAAAACTTTAGTTAGATTGTCTACATCAGATAATAGTTTAAGCAGTTGATCGTACCACTTGATTACAGACCAGTGATTAACCAGATCTCATGTAAACCTTGGCTGAGCCAATCACGTAGCTCCTACAGTTTGCACAGCTTAAGAAGCGCCTTAACTTCCTCCTTTTGGCTTCGTAATAAGTATCAAAATGGTTTGTTTCGTAAGACTTCGAATGTGAAACAATGTATAGAGTCAGTTGGATCAACTACAACTTTATATCGACTCATCTAGAGAACTGGATCCTTTGATTGCTTTAAGTTTGTGGGCTGGTTTACGTTGGATTGGGTTGCCTACTTTTTTTATAGGTAATGTGATTGGGGATGCGTTGAACTGATTTATATTATTTTGTTGCGTCCTGATGATAGATACGAGTACGTACACAAGTTAGAAAAACGAATGGTAGGAACATTTACCATGTCATGTCGTCTGTGCGGATTCGAACCCGGACCCTCACGATGGAATGTCCATACCTTTCTGCAACGCGCCTCTCTTAGACATTGTTCACGAAAAATACACAAAAGTCTGAATATAATCGTTTTCGAGATTTTTTGTGTTCGTGTGTACGCTAGCGCAACGCCAGCATACCATGTCATATCATATCATACCTAACTAGTATGTTTTATCTTCGTAATTTTTATCATAATTTAGGTATTATAGAGCAATTTTAATTCAATCCGAAATTTTGTTTGCTTCCGAAACATACCTTCTATGTTTGTTGTTACCCTAACTCATTTAATATTTTCAAGACGAAAACATATTACAAATACAAACCTGTGATACTATAAGCCACAATCCGGATAATACTCGCTTTTGCAGCCGTCGATTAAACAAATGCGACCCATTTTAACATAAAAATATGAATTAAAATAATAAAAATTAATTTTACGTCTGGCGGCAATTTCAAATAAAATGGCAAATTGGGTTGTCAACTTTTTTCTTTTTTACTACCACGGCTTTGCAACACACAAATAATTATAAGTAGTTTTGATACATTGTTGCTTCATGAGATCTTCCCAATTCGGCTGTAATCATAACGTTAACATATGGCAACACCAGTACACGGCTAGAACGAGACACCGCGTACAGAGCTCCTTCTTCTTCTAGTGTGGTCGACGTTATGCGTGTCAAATAGTTTTTATGTGTTTGGGATAAGGATCATTTTTGATTAAAGCAAGAGAAAGATAATTTGGTACAGCTCAATCCTCTATTGGATATCTATGGACAATACTATGACCACAGTATAAGATAAGAAAGCCTGCCTAACGTAGTTAAGGGTAGGAACAATGCAGAGGGTCGACAAAACAAATCATAACATTCCAAAAAGTGTTTTGTTTTTTATTTTAAAGAGAAAAACGTTTTCTGCTTCATAAAAAATATTTTGCAAAGCGTCAATAAGAAATATGTGAAAATGGGGGAACAAAATAAAGTGATAAATATCAGAACAAATAAAAATATAATGCAGCCATAAAATGAATACATCGCTTTTCCTCTATCGTTTAACAACATGAGGATGTAAAATGAAATAGGGGTATTTTTTGTAGTTTGAACAACATTGTAGGGGGTGAAGTTTATAATAAAGAAAGAAAATCCTTGTCTGTTTTACATCAATAAAATTCCCCCAAAATAAAAGTTAATAGGAAATGTTTCTTTATTCAATGTGAGGGGGAGCTAAAAAATAAAATAAGGAAACTTATAATAAGTATACGTAAATCACATAGAGTACAAAGTTTGAGTTAATAATTATTATTTCAATGTTTTAAGGCCAGTTTCTACTGATTAGATATGTTACCGGCAATTTGTATAATGCATGTATTCTATACAGTATCTAGGCAATGCTGGGGCGTCCAGGCAATGTGTGAAATATTATGAATAAATGTCCATTACACACTTTACTTAGGTAATGTACACAATCCCCAGGGATTCTGTAGGGTACCTGCTGGTCCACCGGCAATGTGTAAAGTAAATAGATTTTGGTATGTGTTTATCATTATTATGTAAGTACGTACCTACCTATAAAATTATGGACAAATAAAGCACCTTATATTTGCTCAAAATCAACTTCATTAAAATTATCAAATAAGGTGAACTATACAATCCCTGGGGATTTTGTACATTACCTAGGTAAACTATGAAATGGAAAATAATATTCGTAATATTTCATACATTGCCTGGACGCCCCAGGTATTCTATACATAGCCTAGTATAGAATACCTGATTATACAGATTGTCGGTAATCGATATATTTTTACTGAAGATATAGCTATAATATATATATCTTTACATCGTATACAAGTGTTTCACTACTTATCAACACTGTGAAACTTTAGTAGTTTTAGTATTAAGAGGCGAAGTGATTCACCTTGAAAAAAAGTTATTTTATTATCATGTACTCAAAAGTGTGTGCACCAAAAATACCTAGTGGTTAGTTGGTTCTACTATATGGGTAGTTTACCCCGGACGTTTTTCAGAATAAATCTCTCTTAAAAAGATAATATTTTGTGCGGGCAAAACTATTTTAATCCATAACATTACTAAATCAAAATATCATCTCCGTCACTAAAAAAAGGAAACCAGACATAAAATTATAAAAATTTTCTTTTTAACACGCTTTTATTATACTAAAGTCTATCGAAATAGACAAAGTATTGTGTGATAGCTTGACTTCAATGGATATATTCATCGTAATTTCACACGTACCCCTATATTTTTGTTCCAACCCCTGTCTCTCTGTACCACCCGCGATATTGCATACCCGTATCTTCAACAATAACAATCCCTGCCCTTTGACCCGCCATTTTCTGTAATTTTATGTGAATACATCAGGGTCTAATCTAAGATTTGAATTTGGGGATGGTTTTACATTTCTAGTCTTCGTTTGATTTAGATCTGTTTCACTCGTATAGTCGACATCAAAAGTAAATGGTTTAAAGTTATTTTAATTCTAAGTTCACATGAATAGAATATAATTTCTTTAGAATATAATTTCTTTATTGGTCTCAGAAAAAAACACATTACAAAAACAATAAATTACACAGTCAGTACTTACAAATACATAAAATAACAACAAAAATAAACATATTCAAGACAAAATGGTCTGTGACATCAGTATACGGTAGTTGGTCAGACCAACAACCACTGCTATTGTCACAGACGAACTTAACATAAAAAAAGAGATCTACTACTATAAAAGTCTTATTAACCAGTAACAATAAATATAAATAGGCAATAAGTAATAAAAAAAACAAAAAAAAAACATTAACAACAAGGGAACGATTGGGCGATGCGATTCGACCAAACACCACTAAATTTTATTCTTAGATTAAGTCCGTCCTTGTCTTGTCACTTGTGTTAATTTGATTTTAAAACGACAATTGACGTATAAACCTAACACATTAAAAATGTACAACCTCACAATGCAATACCTACGGATACAACGACCTCTTTCTTTAGGTATTATTCCCTTAGATTAGATAAGTTTGTTTGGTCGAATCCGGTCTAAGTATGGTTACTGGACTCAGTAAAGGCCCTCTTAACTGCAGAGCCACGTTGTAACGCTTGAAAATGCGAGTAACTTTATAATGTATCCAACTTTTAGACGGGTGAGGACCCAGGCACACGAGCAGTACAGTGTAATTAATAAAAGTTGAAAATTTGTTTAAAAAATTTTACGAATTCCAAAAACTACGAATTTAGCATAAATTGTCGCAATAGGGTTCCGAAGTTTAAATATCATGGTAGGTTGTGTATCATGGTTACCGCTATTTTTTAGTTTCATCTTTGACTTTACTCGAATTAACCTACGTTTGATATTGAACCAACTTGCATTGACAAGTTCTTTTATTTTATTGCTGAGTATAACATTCTCAAACTGTAACAATATAATTCTTAACTTTGGACATATTAATTAAGTTTTACTGATCGACTACGGGTGAGAATTGACAGAATATTAGTGTGATGGGTGGGACACTGGCAGGACAGGGTGACAAACTAGAGGGTACTCCAGGCTACATAGCTGCCCAATATCACGGCTCTTCTCAAGGAGAGGTGGCTTAGGTGGCTGGGGCACGTCCACCGTATGGCGCATCCTTCTTGGTGAGGTCGCACATAAGAAGAGACCAGTCGGAAGACCCATGCTGCGATTTAAGGAAAATAGAGGAGAGTGGAGAAGGAAGACAAGATATGGTCGGACTACTTATGACAAAGTCTGGTTAAGACCTGGCAAAGAAACGTGACGAAAGGCATAATGCTGTCACAATCCCGCCTTCATCTACCGGCCACGTACAGTTCTGTAGTAGAAGCTACTGTATTAAATTTGTGGGGACTTGCCACAGATGTCAACACCCACAAGTTATGGCAACGAAGCTAACAGATGGCGCTACGGTCGCACTCGCAAATGTGTACGTAAGACAACTTGCCACGTCACATTGGTAACCCGTTAGCCGCTACACATAAGGTTTACAATCGTATACAAGACATGAATCGCGCAAGAGAAATAGTCACAGAGATTCGATATATATACAAGGTCCAACTAAGATCTGTTGGACCACGGCCGGTTCCCAGGCTTCACACCTAGCCTGGCGGAAGATCTTCCCTTTTCACCGGAGGAACCTTCCACAGTAGAGTTCCTCCACAAATTTACGTATGTTGTGGACATGTATGCGGCTCTCGTATAAGACTGCCATGAGAAGAAGAAAAGTGTTTCTCCAAAAACACTGCTTAAATCATCTGCAACAGATGTAAAGGCCTATATAAATATGATGTAGACTCTACATCATAGGTGTTTACATCTGTTGCTCTACGTTGTAGAGCCAGCCAAAAATTAACCATATTCTTTGGCCATTATCATCATCAGCATCAGATGTGCTTCAGCACAGACCTGCCTTCACTGTGAGGGTGTATGGACCTTAGTCCACCATGCATGCCCGATGCGGTGAGATGGGTGATCGTCGCTTAAGATCTAGGTTTTTCCCGTTGGTATTATAGGAATACTACAATGACAGGTTTTTGTTTTTTGTTTTGTTTATCTTGGACATTATCACACAAATTATCTAGTCACATTTAAAGTAGGTACCAGAATCTAGCCTGGACTTGTGTTATGATGACTAGACAAAGCTATAGAATACATATATAGATACAAACATTCATGACACGGGTACAAATATTCATGTTCATCATACAAATATTTGTCCCTTACGGGATTCGAACCCGCGACCCTCGGCACAGCAGGCAGGTTCACTACAGGCTGTTCTATCGGGCCGTCCAATAAACCTTTATAGGGTCCTTAATATGCTGATACTTTTTTAAGGGGATGATCAGACTGTCAAACTGAACAACTTTCTCTATGGCAACAGCATCGAAATCAGCTGTTACATACTAAAAAACCTGTTCGAGCCAATTTTTGGCACAGCTGATTTCTTTATCGCGATTTCGATGTTGGTCCCATAGAGAAAGTTGTTCAGTTTGATGGTCTGATCATCTCCTTAAAAAAGTGTCAGCTGTTAAGAAGGACCCTATATTAATACTTTATAACGCTTACATTTCATTCATTCTATTTCCAGATACCTACAAACATTATATGCTTGGAAAAAGTAATCATTTCTTTCTTTCGACATCTATAACGTATTACGTTCCCGTCCCTATAATGCCCTGGGGAGTGGGAAAGCAAACTGTACTTACGTCAGCGTAGATAAAACGCTATACGTTTCAGTTTGGCTAGCGAGGGCAAACAAAATTACATAGATGGCTGCAGAGTGCTATAGAGATTTTACCGAATATCATTTTACAAATTTATTTCTGTACGTTTCGCTCGTATTGCTATGTATATTTTTCGCGTGCCGCTTCGCTGTTTATTCGGTTTTTTATTGTGGTTTTTCTCGTATTGGTTTTTTTGGTTGGTTACTTTTATTTTTGTATGCAAATTTTTTTACACTGAGGGTGAAAATGTTAATTAGGAAAACTGTTTTAACGCTATTCCTGGAATTAGGGTTAAAAGGCGACAATGTTTGTAAAGCTTTGAGGTAAAAAGTAGCTCGTCGTTGATGGGACTTCATTCGATTCGGACTATCTATGAATAAATTAATTATGAATGATTATGGGCGAGTGATCATTTTGTACGTTCCTTAAAAGTTATGTGTCCTGTATGTAGTATTTACTCTTTTAGAAATGGGTCATTATACAGGGTGTAAAATTAAATGCATTACATATTAAACAGAGTTCTTCAAATCATCAAACTGAACAACTTTCACAGTGAGACCAAAATAGAAATCGCGGCAGAAAATTTGTTGTTACACAGAAAACGTCAATGGAAAATCAACGAAAAACAAGGGAAAAAATCTTGTGAATTCCTCCCTCATTCTAAATCACCCCTGCTTGTAACCGGATAGAGGCCGCGTCACGTGACCTCTGACTTCCGACTGCTATCTGCCAAAACTGACGTGCTGTATCTACCCCAATATAAGTTGGTCTTCCGTCACGCTTCTGGAACGAAGCAGAAACAGAGAATCTGAGATAGATAGTTTAAGAGACGTTTATTCGAAAGCTCCCGAGTGAGCTACATAAAAACGAACTTCCGTCCTTTTTTTCAATTATTTTTGAAAATACGACGATTTTGAAGTTCGATTGTTTAAAAAAATTGCATGCACTTTAACTTATTAAAGTCAATATTTTTTTTAAAACACGATCTGGAAACCAATATCTTTGTTTTAAATTTGACAGATTTCTGTTAAAATATATAGTTTCATTGCTAAGATTAATTTAAGATTTGCATGAAAAACTTTGAGCCACGATAACTTTGAAACTATATATTTTAACGGAAATCGGACGAATTTAAATCACAGATATAGTTATTTTTACTTTAATAACTAAATGTTCAAACTAGGATGAATCTTCGTTTTGTATGGAGCACCGTACGAATTATATCCTCTTAACTTCAGGGTTCAAGTTAAGTTGGACGTTTCTAATAACTAGCCGGGAAACGATCCATCTGGCAGAGCAAATAAATTGACAGTTTAATTTGTGAACAGTAAAAGGTTTCATTATTTATGTAATGGGTTTATAAATATTGAGCTTTCAGATAGATGCATATCGAGTTTAATCTTTATATTATTTTGTTATCATATTGAAACTATGACAAAATGAAAATAATGAATAGAAAAAGTCAAAAACTGCAGGGCACAGGCCTCTACCATCAAGGAAGGTGTACACCACCCGTGCTCAATGTGGATTGTTTGACTACACATATGCATCAGAATTTCTTCTTCAGCGTATGCAGGTTTCCTCACGATGTTTTCCTTCACCGTTTGAGAGCAGTTTTTTTAACCCCCGACGCAAAAAGAGGGGTGTTATTAGTTTTTGTCTATGCCTATGTCGGTCTGTTTGTCTGTCTGTCTGTGGCATTGTAGCTCCCAAACAAGTGGACCGATTTCGATGCGGTTTTGTTTTAAATAGAAAGCTAATTTTTGCGAGAGTGTTCTTAGCTTTGTTTCATGAAAATCGGTTCAGTAGTTTTCATGTAACTTTAAAAATTATGAAATAACACTAAATTACAAATTTTAAAATCTCCCAACGCCAAAAACAAACATTTAAAAAGTAAAAAATAAAGGCGTTAAATTTGTAATTCGTTCGTCCGTTCAGTTTGTTTTCGCGATTTCGATATTTGTCCCATAGAGAAAGATGTTCAGTTTGATGGTCTGATCATTCCCTTAAAAAGCGTCAGCATATTCATAAGGACCCTGTAAACGCATCAGAATTTCTTCTTCATCATAATTATGCAAGTTTCCTTCGATGTTTTCCTTAACCGTTAGAGAGCAGGCGGTATTACAATATAAGTAACATAGAGCATACAGGTAACAGGATAAGTTAGAGACGTACCTATCTTGTAAATAATTACATTGAATAGTCTCACAGAGACCAGTCAAAACTACCGCTCAATAAATTACAACCCATCTCGGGTGGCTCAAACCCCTTCAGACAATTATTACAGACAGACCTACTAACCTAACCGTTTATTATTTACTTGTTATTTGTATATGCTAGTCACGTACAGGTCGGTTCGACGGTCCCAGTACCGGCGCTTTTATATTGTTTTTTTTTTCTTTTTTCCCTCTTTAATTAGTTAGAGTCGGTTGGTGGAATAATAAATAACAAAAGTTTGTTTTTATGGAGAAAAATGCTGACAAGTTATTTTCATAATTTGTATAAGCGGTGACCGTGCGGGAGGCGATGGTTTGATCCCCGTCCAGGCTGACTCGTACCAAAGAGTTTTTGGAATTGATGTACGATTTGTGACACCACTGGATCAATTTCGATTCATTTATTGTAACCACTGTCCATTATATGTCGCGGCGGGCTCACGCCCCGTCACACTGGCTAGAGTTTCGGTACTATTTGTGAAATGTGGATGTTCTGAGTTTTCAGAATATCTCTGACTACCCCTTCGGGAAATGTAATCGTGAACATATTCAGGGTCCAACTTAAAATGCTGACATTTTATTTAGGGGATGATCAGACCATCAAACTGAACACTTTCACTATTGGAAAAACATCAAAATCGCGAAAAAAAAACAGCTGTCCCATACATTTGGCTAAAGTAGGTTTGCAGTTTTGTATGGAGCAGTAGATTTTTTTTTCGCGATTTCGATGTTGGTCCCATAGAGAAAGTTGTTTAGTTTTATGGTGTGATCATCCCCTTGAAAAGTGTCAGCATATTAAGAAGGACCCTGTATAAAGAGTTTTATGAGGTTTTGAATGTTTAAAAAATGTTGTAAACGAATGCACTAATGACAATTAGTATTGGTGGTCCAAGGCTCCCAAGTTTGTGACATCTGTACCTTTAATGTACGAAATTCTCGAACCTATATTTTCGTCATTATAGTTCGAAATACCTACCTCTCTCGCATCTAGAAGGTTCACGGCGTAATACATCATGTTCAAAGGAGGGTTGATAGACATTACGCACGCCTCCATTTCCTCCTCCCGACACAAGTTTCCTCGCGATGTTTTTTTCAGCACCGCCCATTTAATAAATCTGCTTCATTCAAAAAATGTTGAGTGTACGTTATTTAATAAACATTTATTTAACAAATGTATTACATTGCATTACAGCTAACACCTTTTCACAATGTAACTTATAGGTAGGTACTTAAAAGAGAAAATAATTTAAATTAACACAAGCAGGCAACAACAATACGCAAACAGACTGCTCATTGGCCCGTTTTAGAGCTAACTCTTGCAACACTCTCGCAAAACTTCATATACGAGTTTGCTTGGCGCCATTGCTCTTGCTGTGTTTCGTCATATTTGAAATTCGTAAAAAATTGGTTTTAGTGATATTTGTGACATAATTTCGTGCGGATTGTGTACCAAACAGTTGCGTAAAGCGACCGACGTAACAGGAATATCAAGTAAATACGATTACAGAACATAAGTTGTGGTTCAAGTAAACTCGTACATGGTCATTCTGGCGGCAACGCGCGAGCTTACGAAATCGACCACAGATTCATCGTCATCTTTCATCCCATCATCAAAATAAAGAATATAAAGAAAATAACAACGAATGGCACAAAAGGACTAGTATCCAGAGCCGTTAAAGACATTATAAAATAAAAAATAAAAAACTTCATATACTCACGAAGTAGGTCTGGCAACCTGTCAGCGAACAGGAGTACGATTTTTGAAAATTACACGTTCTAATCAGCAGTAGAAAGATGCGTAATTTCCGTAGTAATTTTGACATTTTCTACTGCTGATTTCAACGTGTGCCTTTCAAAAATTGCATTCCAGCCCCCTTAAACAGAGTGACATTCTATTGGCGTTGACGCTAGTAGAAAATGGCAGAATGTATGGATTTGACATTAGCGATCGCAACATTTTGACGATACATTCTGTCATTTTCTACTAGCGTCGACGCCAATAGATTGTCACTTTGTCTAGGGGGGCAGATCGCAGTGCGGCGACGACTCGAGTAGTTACTCGGTAATAATTTTTAGCAAAAAAAAATTGTTTATTCCCCCTCTCTTTTTTAATTCATAGACACCATCTTGAAACAATATACCCTATGTCACTCTCACGATTTTTACGAATCCAATGACACCTCATACGCTAAAATCCATCAAGCCGTTTGGGCTGTAGGCCGTGCCAAAGAAATAGACATACAAACATACATACATACATACATACTTACATACATACATACATACATACATACATACGCTCGAAAAACATAACCCTCCTTCTGGCGCAGTCGGGTAAAAACACGCAGAGCTTCAAGCAAAATTGCACTAGTGGCGAATTGCGATACGCTTCGAACATGATTGGTCGTTGGGAGTCTAGCAATTTTTTGGTTATTTCCTTAATAATAAATTAGACAGGAATCTATTAATTATTAAATATGCACCATCGAAGCCAGAACATTTACGAATAGCTTACCTACTGACAAATATACAAAAGAATAATAAAATAACTTTTGATCATACTAACTAAACAATTTACTTAAGTGTGTGAATTTCGAAAATAAAAAAATGCACTTTATTGCCACACAAAATTACAAAATATATACCAAAACAATAAACAGATTCACCACACTGAGAAAAATAACAATAAGAACATAAATTATACAGGGTGTTAGAAGATAACAGAAAGAACATAAATTATACCTTGTATAGTTGCCATACCTTGAGGGCTGATTGTACCCATGATACTGAACAACTTTCCAAAAGAAAACTATATTCGCAAATTTTTTTTCGACTCTTCATACAAACGTTCGATCAGTTGATTGCATTTAATATGGAAAGTCCAAAAAATTTTTTGCGAATTTCCTATAGATTTATTAGGGAAAGTTGTTCAGTATCATGGATACAATCAGCCCTCAAGGTATGGCAAACTTAAACTTGCCAATTTTTAAGTTTGTTGTCTTTACAGTTTTGGAGATTTCGTGTTGAGTTAGCATGTGGATATGCATAGATTCAAGCATATTTTACACAGCTCCAACAAAAGTACACGTTTCTGCCACCCCGGGTGCTGCGATCGATTTGTCAGTTCCCATCACCACTTCGCACATAGCCAATAGTTTTTATGTCAATGGAGACAGGCCGTCACTGGCGGCCATAAAGTTACTATACTATACTGGTAACGTATAGTAACTTTATGTTCGCGGCATAAGCTCTTATCGTTAAACACCGAAGGCGTATTACTAGTTAACTAGCTGTCTGAATATTACTGATGCAAGACTACTAAAACTGAGACATTATATTTTAAAACCTGTTTCGGCTATTCTAGCAATAAGACCATTGGAAACTAAAAGTCGTAAATTCTACAGATGACCGTTTCTCCTACGTTACCCGTTGAAATAACCTATAGCTTTGTTTACGTAACTACTTTGATTAAGTGCTCAATTTCGCGTAAGTGAGACATTTGTAACCTACTTCACTTCGGTATGTGTATAACTTGATTAACCACGGTTCCGAAGCGACGACTGACATTAGCATAATGTCAACTGATGTCGTTTCTAACCGGGAAGGACGGTATTTACATATAATTTGAATTTCCTTCAGTAAAATGGAAAAATTCGTTCGTTTTCCAAGTCATTTGTGTATTTAATAAACATAGTTACGTTTTCAAGGAATTTTAATTTAGATTTTGGCAAAAATTTGTTATATGAATTAGCAAAAACGTTGAGAGAGAGAGAAATTAGCAAATTATTTAACGTGTTTTATGTTAAATCTCCTCTTTTTTTAGGGTTCCGTAGTCAAACAAGGAACCCCTTATACTTTCGTCCGTTCTGTCTGTCTGTCTGTCTGTATGCCCCCCATCAATGACTTGCTCATTTTTGCATCCTTTGAATCGGGTATGAAGACAGATAACAGTAACCCAAAAACGAAACGGGGGAAGACCCCCTTATATCTAAAACGGACTCGCTCTTGGCCGGTTTTTATTTGTATCTTAATTTCCACTAAACTGATTATTATGAGACAAAGTGCTACGCCCTTAAATATATATTAATGTTTTTTAAAGACAACTAATTTTATAATATAGAAATACGGACAGCAAAAAATGTACGTTTCATCTCAGAATAAACGAGCAAAAAGTATACAAAGAGATTAGTACTTAATTATACAATTTTTGTATACGTATTTATTTAGTAACTAGCTGTTACCCGCGACTCCGTCTGCGTAGACCTTAAAAAAGTATCCTATGTGTTAATCCAGATCATATTCTATCTGTGTGCCATATTTCATTAAAATCCATTTAGTAGTTTTTACGTGAAAGAGTAACAAACATCCATCCATACTTACAAACTTTCGCGTTTATAATATTAGCAGGATTTATTTACTTACAGGAAGATTGACAGATCACACTTAGGCCGGATTCAACCATACGCTAGTAAATATTAATATAGTAAATAATAACTTTCGCGTTTATAATATTAGTAGGATATTCATGCGATATGGCTCATGCTGACACGTAAGAAGAAGAATTTTTAAGGCTCAGACAAGTAAATATGGAAAAGATCAGATGAATCTGAGCACCAGATATGAATAATACCTAAACATATATTGTTCAGACATAGCTCACTTCACAATTACAGTTTGGGGGCTTCTCTACCAGAGCAACGAGGATTTGTAGATTCCATATAGGTACAAAACATTTCCAAAATGATGGCCTCATTCTCTCTCATATTATGCTTTATAGGCACTAGAATTAACTTGTTACTTACAAGCCAGTTTAGTCTGTAAATGTAGCGTATTACGTACTAAAATCGAAAACGGACGAAACAACAGTAGTTTAACGACATAATTCCCAATGGAGTGTTAAATATTCACTAAACAATAGTACAACGGAGAGGTTTTTCAATTGAACGGTAAACTGATTACCTCAGTTCACTAGCTGACAATAGCTACTCGTAATTACATTTGCATAAAGCTCACAATCGTTTGGCATGATTATCTGGAAAGGTCGACTGTATTAGGGAGCGTAAAATGTAATGGGCCGTGGTGATAGTAGCATTGCCTCATTAGATTTCGAAAGCATAGTCTGCGTTGTTCATTGTACATGGTGGGTTTTAATACATAGCTTTGGCATCGCATTATTTAAGCTTTGACTCAAACCGTTCGCTATTGCTCTGAATTATACCGTAGTAACATCGTAGTAACAACTACGGTGTAGCTTTATAATTGAACAGATGTATAAATGTGGCTGTGGCGAACGCAGTGTCAGAATCGTAGCGTGTGGCGGGCTGTACTCTCTGCCGACCCCAGTGGGATAGGGCGTGAGTGTATTTATGGATTTATTATTTTTAGTCAGCGCAGAACGTGAACGCTTTCAATCTATTTTTGACTTTGAGTGCACTTTATCAAATTAGTTATATAATGATGCCATGCATAATGAATGTCCATGTGAATTACAGTTTTTTTTGTAAAATCGCAAATTATATCTGAAATTAAAATAGTCTTATACAAGTACCTCTATTCAAAAGACATCATCGGCGTTTCATAAATTTTTATTCCAAATGTGAAAGTGCCGGTCAACAAAAACGAATGCTAATTATTATGTTAGAACTTGTCCGTCTAAGTATTTATTATTATGGCATGAAAGCTGCAGTTGCAAGTTTTATCTCATCAAATATCTATGAAAAGGCAGATTTTTCTAACCTTCATTAAACCAAGGATAATGTAGCTTTGGTGCCATACTAAAAAAATGCTTATTATTTGCTGATGATACTTCTCTGATTTTTAAAGTAAATAGGAAGGACCAAGAACTTGACGACGTAAATGATACCCTTCAACAAGTTTTGAACTGGTTTAACGCAAATAATCTCGCACTTAATGCAAAAAAAACGAAATGTTTAAAATTTGTTTTGCCAAATGTACAAATTGTAGATAACCAAGTAACTTTAAACTGAGATAGTCTAGATTTTGTTGATAATACACTGTTTTTGGGAATAACGATTGACTCTAGGCTGCAATGGGGTTCCCACATTGAAACTCTAGCTGGTAGGCTAAGCTCTGCAGCATATGCAGTCAGAAAAATTAAACAACTAACTGATATTGAAACAGCCCGACTCGTATATTTCAGTTACTTTCATAGTATCATGTCCTATGGTATTTTATTGTGGGGTCGTGCTGCAGACATTGAGACAATCTTTATCCTACAGAAACGGGCAATTCGAGCTATATATGGTCTGCGCTGTCGTGATTCGCTTCGCGACCTTTTTAAGGAAATTAATATTTTAACAGTTTATGGACAGTTTATTTATGAAAACATTTTATATGTAAGAAAAAATTTGTCGTTATTTCCAAAAAATTGTGATGTCCATAATTACAACACTCGAAACAAAAATAAACTGATATCTCCACACTTTCGGCTTAGTAGGGTCAAAACGTCTTTCATGGGTCACTGTATACGTTGTTATAATAAAATCCCCGAGACCATTTTGAATCTTTCCGAAAACATGTTTAAAACTCAAATCAAAAAAGTCCTCTGTAAAAAAGCATATTATAAACTGGATGATTATTTAAATGATCAAAATGCTTGGCTCTGAGGTCACTAGCTTATAGTTTATTTACTTTACTGTATAGTATCAATTATTTTATTAAATAGACTATGTATTATTGTACACATAACTTTAGCTTAAGAATTTATATTGTAATAGTTATTAAGTCGTGTTATGTTGTAGAGTTTCTGGCCGCATCTTCTCTACAGCGACAACACGTTCCGATGCGGTGGTAGCTTTAAAAAAAGATTTGACGTTTGATAAGTGTGCTGTAAGCTCCTATATTGAATAAATTATATTGACTTTGACTTTGACTTTGAAGGACTAAGTTCTAACGGCTTAGCTAATTTCATCAAAAATATATGAAAAGGCAGATTTTTCGAACCAAAATAAAACCAAGGACAATTGACCTACAACTTTGGTGCCATAATATCAAATGCTTAGACGGACAAGTCTTAACATAATATCGCATTATTTCCTTTTGGCCGGCACTTTCACATTTTGGACCGAATCCGATGATGTCTTTTGTAAAAATCTGTAAATATTATTTTGAGAAAGGTTTTAAAACCTAATAACATCAAAAACCTGGACGAACGTCAGATATTTGTAAAAAAATGAAGAGAAAACGCTCACTATAGTCACCAAACGTTTAGACATTCTCCTTCTTGAGTAATATAATTAAATAGTCACGATATAGTATAAGCATCGGTGGCGCGTTGCGGAGAGCTATGGAAACTCCATCTTGAGGTCCGGGTTTGAATCCATGTACATTGAAGATATTACAAAAAAAGATCACGGTATGGTTTTAAGATGTCCCTGACTCCAAATCAACCTTTTTTAGAATTTTTGTCTGTCTAGTTGTTTGTGTGTTTCTTTGAGCGAGCATCACGCAAAAACTACTGAACCGATTTTGATGAAACTTTTTTTCTTTGGTATCTTATAACCTGATTTAAAATCTGGTATATCATTTGTGCGGACGAAGTTGCGTGTTAACTCTAGTTATGTATAAATTTTGAATATAATCTTATTTATGTTTTTGGAAAGTCTCAAGATAATATACAGGGTGTCTCAAAAGAAATTTTATATTTATTTAGCTTACTGCGTGAGCGCAACGTATCCGAGGGGCGCGGGGGTTATGTCAATCGGTAGCCTGGCTCTTGGGAATTCAGTCGCTATGGAGCGTTTCTCGGGAGCAGACCGCGCGTTGTGCGTGCGAGAGTTTTACAAAAACGGTGATTCGGCGACTGTAGCGCGTAGAAAATTCCACTTAAATGATGCGCCAAGCATTCCTCTCATTCGACATTGGGTTAAAAAGTTTGAAGAGACCGGTACAGTACAACGCTAGATAAATCAAAATCCGGGCAACCTAGGTCATCAAGAACGGTAGAAAACGTGGAGAATGTTAATCAGTCTGTTCGTGACGACCCGAACCTTTCAATTCGGAAGCGCGCAAGTGCTTTAAATGTGCATAGATCATCATTACATCGCATCATGCACAAAGACCTAAAGCTGCACCCCTACAAAATTCAATTGGTGCAAGAATTAAAGCCCCAAGATGCCAGTCAGAGGTTTCATTTCGTAAATCAGGTGATTGAGCGATTTTCAACGTTTACCAACATTTTGTTTTCGGATGAAGCTCATTTTCATCTTAATGGCCACGTAAATAAGCAGAACTGCCGCTACTGGAGTGCAACGAATCCAAAACGCAAACATCAGAAACCCGATAAACCGACTTCACTGGCCCATTTGAAAGAAAATATCTGTCACGAAATGGCAGCCATCCCTGAATCCACCTGCCGAGCCGTCATAAGTAATTTTACTGTTCGATTAAATGAGTGCCGAGAACGCGAGGGTCTACATTTAGACGATATCATTTTTAAGAAATAAATCCCCAAAAAGTGTATTTCAATAATTAATAAACATTTTTTCTATATACGGCTTACTTTTTTTTTAATCGATCCACTAAATATAAAATTTCTTTTGAGACACCCTGTATTAGTCAATCCTTAATTATGAGAAATTATTACATTAGAAATTTTAATTAATTACATCAGTCTTTGCGATCAAATTCAATTAAAAAACATAAGTTTTGTGTTTTGTTTCGTTTTAAAACCAATTAATTTCTGTCTCTTCGTAGAATAACAAATATCTTAAAAGCTTCTAAGTTCTAATGACTAAAGCGTATCAATGCATTTTTGTAATATTTTTGATGCACCAGTTTTGTTACTTTCCTATTTAGCTATAGAAAAACTTTAAATGGAAAGATTTACTGTATAATGATATGTTAGGTACCAACAAAACTTTAGATAGGTACAGTTACATTGTTCAAACGAAGTACTAAAGTCTGACTTTACAAACATAACGAAGGAATCTCACATTGTATAAAATAAATTTTTATACAAATATTTTTTATAAAATCACGAAGAAAATAAACGAATTTTTTCTAGAATATTGTAGAGCCTATAACGTGACAACTATTCATTTTTATAGACTTTACTAGAAAATTTGTTATTTGAAGTCTCATTTTAGAATATTAATTTGACTAAAATCTATTTTCTATATATTAACTAACTATAATTATAAAAACAACAGAATCATGTTTCATTGTTAACTATTTCTCTATATAGTTTAAGAGCAATTTCATGCTTAAATTGGCATGATCTTAACTATTATAAAACTGTAACAGAAATGTATCTGTACATTGTAGATATTTATAAAAAAAGATGACGATATGGTTTTTAGGTGTCCCTGACTCCAAATCAACCTTTTTTAGCATTTTTGTCTGTCTGGTTGTTTGTGTGTTTGTGAGTTGGTGTTTGTGTGTTTCTTTGTGCGAGCATCACGCGAAAACTACTGAACCGTTTTTTTTGTTTGATAGCTTGTGATCTGACTTAAAATCCGGTATGTATTTGTGTGGACAAAGTCGTGGGTTAATTCTAGTAAATACATAAAATTCATAAACTCGCAACCGTAATCCCTTTCGGGGTGGTCAGAAACATGGCTACAACTACCAACATTCTGTTTAAGAATGTAGTTGTAGCAATGCTCACATTTCAGCATGGAGTGACGTAGCTAGCCTTTCGCTCACATAGATACTTAGAACATAGCCATAATAAAAATCACACAACATTGCGTTGTAAATAAGTATTTATTCATCGGCCTGGAATGAAAATACTTCTTAAACCGTCTAGTCGATTTAGTTAATGGTTTTCACTAATGGCTGAATCTGATGACACTGTCAATATAATTACTAGGTATCAGCCGATAGCTGTTTTAACGGTCATTTACATCGGTTTTATTGCTTTATCTTTTCCATAATTAAACTCAGTTCAGTTTGAAACTTATTGAGTTTTATGATTAATGACAAGTTTTTGATTTGGTTCGAAAAGTCTGCAAGAAATACGTTCTAGTGATGTTGCTTGGACTTGTATAATATTCTTCTTAATCTGCTGACAGTTTTTAAGAGGATGATCAGACCATCAAACTGAGTAACCGTCTGTGTGGGATCATGGTCGAAAAAGCGAAAAAAAAACGTAACGTGACCAAAATATATGGGACAACAGATTTTTTGTCACGATTTCGATGCTGGAGTGGGATTTTTGAAACTCATTCTTTGAACTTAGCAGTTAAAAATGTCAATATTACTATGGAGATATGCATCTTTCTACTGCTGATTTGACTTTAAAAAATCGCACTCCTGAAGTATGATTTTTGAAAGTCAAATCAGCAGTAGAAAGATGCATATCTCCAACTCCATAGTAATTTTGAAATTTTCAATTATGAGTTCAACGAATGAGTTTCAAAAATCGCACTCCTGGTCCCATAGGGAAAGTTTTTCAGTTTAATGGTCTGATCATCTTCTTAAAAACCGTCAGCATATTAGGTCGAACCCTATGCAGGGTGTAACAAAACACCCTCAAACCATCAAACTGAACAACTTTCACTACGAAGCCAAGGTCGACATAAAATTACAATAAAACTGATGTCCCATACATTTGAGTCAAGACGGTACTGCAGTTTTGTATGAAAGAGCGGATTTCTTTTTCGGGATTTCGATTTTGGCTCCATAGCAAATGTTGTTCAGTTTGATGGTCTGAAGCACCCCAGTATCACAAGGGTGTTTTGTTACACCCTGAATAATTCACCCTCCCGAATTCCCAGTTTACACGTAGCCAGTGCCAAAATTAGCTCAACCAAAACGCTTACACCGCAAAGCAGGGACGGACTTGCCAGCTACCGTTTCGTTTCGTCAAACAAAGAAAAGAAAATACTAACATAGAACGGATTGCAATCCGCTACCAAGTTGTCTCCACAGTAAATACTCGTATTTGTGGAATACTCTTCGGGCGCCAGGGAGGCGAGCGAAATCTGCTTTATTTGAATAATTTGATTAAGCCGACCCGCTGTCGAGCAACGAGTTCCTGGTGACCCTTAAGGCGGTACCATAAAGTCCATTATTGCGTTAAGCTCGCCGTAAGTAAATGCTTATCGATCGAGGAGATGAGTGCGGTTTTATTTATTTATTTTGAGTATTCAACGTTGTTGTTAATGATAGAAATGAGAAACAATGGTTGAGATCATTTACATAGTTCATGGTTGTTATACGGTATTTTATGTGAATAGGATTACCTTCAAACTACATTCAAATATGTCGTGGCGGTCCAGTGGTGAGTAACCATGTCTAAGGCAGGATGCGATGGTTCGATCCCGTATCCAGGCCGACTCGTACCAATGAGTTCCACAGAATTTATCTACGATTTGTAACACCACTGGCTTTTCGGTGAAGGAAAACATTGTGAAACATCTCAATTTCGATGCATTTATTGTACCCACTGTCTGTATAAGTGGCGACGGGCTCAATCCCTGTCACACTGAACCGAGTTTCGTTACTACTAGTGAAACGTGAATGTTCTGAGTTTTCAGTACCTATACAGGGTGTTCCGGTAAATAGTTGCATTACTTTAAGGGGTATTGTATCCATGATACTAAACAATTTTCCCTAAGAAACATATAAAAAATTCGAAAACAAAATTTCGACTTTTGATGATGATGATAATGTCCTCCACGACGTATCCGTTGACGGCGACCCTTATTGGTTCCTGTGTTTGCGAATTTCTTAGGGAACGTTGGTCAGTATCATGGGTACAATCACCCCTTAAAGAAATGCAACTGTTTACCCTAACACCCTATATAAATAAGACTACCCCCTCGGGAAATATAGTCGTGAGCATATGCATGCACGCAAAACATTTAATCTGCTAGTGTTTTAAAGACTACCTTTTATATACCTACTGTCTGAAACATAGTTATAACAATATTACTATATTTTTAACCAATACTACCTTCCTAGATCTGATGGACGCTATGAACAGAAAACGTGTTTCATGCAGAACCTCTAAACGGTAGGCACGTTTTTTGGCTACCAGAGATCAGGCGATGTCTCCTCCCACGGCATACATTCTACGGAATTACACAGCGTATATTATACAGTAATTTTCATAAAGTAAGTTATAGCCTTTAGCATCCCACTGCAGGGCAAAGGCCTCCTCTCACGAACAAGGGTGAGAGGGAGTGGGCTATACTCGACCACGCCGGCCCAGTGCGTGTTGATGGAGGCAAGTTAGTGGTCAACTTTCTGTCAGAGAATTTTCGAGCCACCTTAATAGGCCTCTGACCTGGCTTAACGAATAGTTACCACGCCATCTGACAGAACTATCAAATACCAAATGCTTAACGTGCCTTCCAAAGCACGGACACTTGAGATGAAATACCACTAAACGGTCACCCATCCAAAGACTGACTGGACCTGACGTTGCTTAACTTCGGTGATCGTTTCCAATACCAAAGTTCTACTACGCCAACGAGCGCTTCAATAATTTCAGTAATTTTCATAGCCAATTAAAAATACAAGTTACTAAATTGCCAGTTGTTTCTGCAAGCTCTGATGTTCGAAACCGCTTAGGAACCTATTACGTCAAACAAAACAGAGAAAATGAGGGAGGTACTGTCCTACTTTAGTAGTCCTCCGAATCAAGCCATTTTCTTACTTATTACGTAGAGTCAGGGTCTCTGTCAGGTGACTAGTTGAATTAATTAGGTACTTGTTTTAGTTTCCAGACATTATTGTGTTAGGATCGCGTGTTGCCTGTTATTTAGATAGGGTTCATTGAACTTATGTTATTATGAGGCTGGTACAAAAGGGATGAAAGGAATCAAATTCTGATTGAAATAATTTTGACGTTTGTTGTGTTTTCTGTGAAAGAAAATACAAGAACATGAGATAGGTTGGTTGTATATGGTCTTTCTTATTAGGGGGATGATCGGAACAAAAAACTAACTTTCTCTATGGGACCAACGTGCCCTGAATACCGAAAAAAAACCAGCTTTTCCCACATTCTATACACATAGACTGACCACGTCATACAATAACAAAACCAAAAAAATGGCACATGTTTCTGATGTCACTTTTGTATGCTTTCCAGTTTCCTATGACATTCCAGTTTTTTCAAATCTTTCAAATGTATTGGTCACAAAACAGTAATGTAAAACAACTGGGCATAACTTAGTGGTCCCGTTAATAGCGCACTGATGCGAAGTCCTTGTTTATAGAATGTCATTGGCTTTTCCAAACGAAACTGCAATCCTACACGACTCAAATGTGTCATAGTCGAGTAGGATAACAGGCTCTTATAAAACCAGAAACAAAAATTCAGTATTCAGATTGAATTTTACACCCTGTATATTATCATTATATTTACTACGCATTCGAAACGAATTTTCAGTAATATTATGAATGAAAACGTCAGAAATCTGTTTGGAACCCATGACCGCAACCTCATGGCACGTTAAAATGACTTGGCTCGCTTTTTAAAATGAATACTGCTGTAAAAATTTCATGAATTCCTCATCACACGCTGCGCTCCAATTTCGTATACTGTTGTAAACGTACGATAGGTACGTTAATAGATTATGAACTTTGTGCAGGTCCGTCTTTATCCCAAGAAAACACGGGGCACGAGACTTACGCTCTGGGCCTGAAAACCCATGCCCAAGCCCATATATATTTGTTCACTTTAAACTACACAGGTTTGTTAGAATTCCGTAGTTAAACAAGGAACCCTTATACTTTCGTCCATTCTGTCTATCTGTCTGTGCCCCGCCTCAATAACTCGTTCATTGTTGCACCTTTTGAATCGAAATTTGGCATTAAGACTGATAACAGCAACCCAAAAACAGAAATGTAGTTATGATGAAAACAATTCCCATACAACGAAAGAGGGGTTGGAAAAAATCATGTCCAATGGAACAAAACTCCCACAGAAACTAAATCGATATAAGGAGTGAAAAGTCTGAAAATTTTATAATATTTTATAAAATTCAGCTTAAGATAAGTGCTTTCAGTAAAAATTATAACACATAAATCACGCTATCACTGTGTTCCGGCCGTGGTCCAACAGATCTTAGTTGGACCTTGTATATATATCGAATCTCTGTGATTATTTCTCTTGCGCGATTCATGTCTTGTATACGATTGTGAACCTTATGTGTAGCGGCTAACGGGTTACCAATGTGACGCCGCAAGTTGTCTTACGTACACATTTGCGAGTGCGACCGTAGCACCATCTGTTAGCTTCGTTGCTATAACTTGTGGGTGTTGACATCTGTGGCGAGTCCCCACAGTATCTATCCTGTGTTTCTATTAAGGTGGTTGCAGAGTTGCCAATTTCATACAAAAGTAATTTTTATATATAAAAATAGCTTAGAAAACCTAGATACGGCATATTAAATAACATTTGCAATTTATAATATAATTTCGAAGATATAAAGCTTTAAAATTTTCTATGGGTAAGTTCAAAGCTTTATATCTTCATAATTATATTATAAATTGCAAATTTTATTTGATACGCGGTATCTAGATTTTATAGACTATTTCTCCATACATAAGACGTTACTTTTAATTGTACCTTCTACGCGTATTATGCGTCAAACTTTTGTACGAAATTGACAACTCAGCCTTTATTACCTTAAGATATGTACTCAGCTAATAAAGTCGTAAAATTTACATATACACAGATTCTTCTGTAATTTATTGTTTTTATTAATTGTTGGTTTCAGGGCCCCCAAACGATCTCCCAGTAGCACCGCATGGCTTAAGACGGTCCTGCCTTTGTGTGCCTTTACCTTATGGTGGGAATAAACACGTGTATGGAATAGTGGACATTATTTTTTATTGTATGAATTGATAGAAAGCGTTACATTATTTCATCTATTCAGCTATACAGGTATTGTGTTACAAAATAAAGCAAATAAGAGACCTCAGATTTTATCTATTTTTTTTTCGATATTTCTTTCAACTGTAGAATAACAAACGAATGAACTTTTTGTATTTTGGAATAAATTAAATTTTTCTGCATGCATGCATGCTTATGCTCATGAATATATTCCCTGAGGGGGTAGTCAGAGATATCCTGAAACCTTAGAATATCCACGTTTCACTAGTAGTACCGAAACTCTGTCTGAACTGTCTCTGAACGTTTTACGAAAAAAAACCTATTAACTGAAAAGAGAAAAACAAGCTCTATAATCACTAATCAGCTATAATAACTTTGTTTGAGGAAAGATAATTTGAATGTTATTAGGTAGGTATCGCAAGCGGGGACAAAGAAGATTTTTGGTTGGTTACTGGTTTGTCCCCCGCCTGCCATACCTACCTAATAACATTAAAATTATATTTCCTCAAACAAAGTTATAGCTGATTAGTGATTATAGTGCTTGTTCTTTTCTTTTCAGTTAATAGGTTTTTTTATGCAGTCGGGTTTTTTGTTTTTCTTAATAATGTAGTTTATTTCATACTTTTTAGTCTTGTGTCGAAACGGTAACATAAAGTACTACAATATTGATATATTTGCAATTTTCTGTTCACTAGCTTTCATTTGATACCCATATTGTTAGTTTTTAACAAAAAAAATGTTTATTCCCCCTCTCTTTTTTAATTCGCTAACGCCATATTAAAATAATATAGCCTATGTCACTCTCACAATTTTTACGAATCTAATGACACCTTATACGTTAAAATCCATCATGCCGTTTAGGCTGTAGGGCGTGCCAAAGAAATAGACATACAAACACACATACATACATACATACATACATACATACATACATACATACATACATACATACATACATACATACATACATACATACATACATACATACATACATACATACATACATACATACATACATACATACATACATACATACATACATACATACGCATGAAAAACATAACCCTCCTTCTGGCGCAGTCCGTTGTAAAGTTGCTGTAGCCCTAGACTCCGTTTCGCATGTGCTGACGTCATCTTGTCAATCTCTGTTTTTGTAAGCAGTGTCCGGGGTGTGGCATAGGTACATTAAAATGTTATTATCATTCGATCAAAGTTAATCAAAGTTATTATACATAAACTAATCCAGTAACCTAGTTTAATTAAAAGCTGTTATTCTATCTAACGGTATTCAATCACGATTATTTATTGATTAATTATCTAGTGGCTTGCGTGTCATTTCATAGTCGCGACATGTTTGTCATTTGAATATTTTAGTACAGGTTTTTGTAACTAACACAATGACTAGTGTTATCTTTAACCTTTAAAAGCTTAGGGCAATTTGACATGTCAAAAACCAGCCAAGTGCGAGTCGGGCCATGAGCAGGGTAGGGTTCCGTAGTTGCCCGTCACAATATACGGACTTAGAATGGGACTTTTTGTTTTATACTACGGTTTAACGGCTAATAAAGTCTAAAAAGTACATTTTACAAGTTGGTCGATAATTACTCGTTAACTTGTAAATCCTACTATTAAACTGAAACTCTCAGGGTACTGGTAAATACATTTTAATAGACTTTTCCTAAATAATTATATAAAATTTTGCATATGAGCGTCGCGCGGCGGGGAGCGGGGGAGGAAGTGACGCTGTCAGTGTTGACAGTCTTCGAGTGCAGCCAAAAGGGGCGACCCGTAGACCTCGCAGAGGGAAGCCAAGAACCACATTTCCGCACTTAGCGGTGATAGTTTTCCTTTTAACTTCGTTATAATGCTGTGAATTTTTTAAAAGAGCTATCCAACGATACCCCACACCATGGGATAGACGAGAAACAAAAATTGCATCCCCACTATTCGTGTAGGGGAGAAACCCTACAAAAAAAATTGTCACTATTTGGTTTCACCACTTTGGAGGCGTGACTAATATGTATACCCATGTCAAATAACAACTTTCTAGTACTAAGCGTCTCTGAGCTAAGGCGGGGACGAACGGACAGACGGTCATGGCAAAACTATAAAGGTTCCTTGTTGACTACGGAACCCTAAAAAGTGATAATAATTCACGTTGACCTTTGAGAATTGACGTCAACTGAATTTTAAGGTTTTTTTTGATTATATGATATCTTTAATTTACCTTACTTATAATATACGGAGTCAGCCTACTATAAAATGAATACCTACCTATACCTACATTATAAAAAAAACAAAATAGCAGTGTAACAAAAGCTAATTAATCATTCAAGTAAGGAAATCTAAATTCATACTTACAATCAGCATGTATTTAATTTATCAAGATACTTTTTGGTTTTTAGGTTTTGCTAGTGACTTCGTCCGCGTGAAATTGGAATATCGAAAAATCCTTTCTTAGTGCGAATATTTAATCCAAATTTCAAGTTTCTAACTTCGGCAGTATAAGCTGTGCGTTGTCTGTTAGTCAGTCATGGAACTGTTTTATAAGTATAGATTACGATAAACCAGAATTTGAATGAATTTTAGAATGATAACTCCATGTAAAGAGGAAATGAGTCGGAAAAACTCAGTGACGTCATCCAAGGTCATAGTTTTTGGCTTCAAACGAGTTTGTAATGCAGTCTCCACTTATGTAGGCATTTAATCTTCTTGGTCAAAACTCTACCTTCTCCTGACTGACCAATTCCGTCATATAGTCAT
The DNA here is from genome assembly GCA_963924505.1 of Agonopterix alstromeriana. NCBI lineage: Eukaryota > Metazoa > Arthropoda > Insecta > Lepidoptera > Depressariidae > Agonopterix > Agonopterix alstromeriana. Next base: position 15,089,530 of record OZ004667.1, read on the forward strand.
GTAGTGTTTATTCTAGATATACAGGGTCCTTCTTAATATGCTATAATTTATTCATAATATCGACGCTTAAGAACCAAACCTTCCTATCTACAAAAATCCAACTTTACAGGAGGTGCAAAAAAACGTGTCATACCTTGTATATTATGGTTTAAAATGTAAACTTAACAAAAATAATGTGCTTTTGAAATTTGACGCCAGTAAATTTTATCGTAGAGCCAGTATTATTATCTACGGACGACTGAATTTTGCTTCTAACTGCATTCGAACCATAAAATCTAAATTTTTGAAGATTGAAGGATTTGATTATCCACTTTTTACCCGACTGCGCCAGAAGGAGGATTATTTCATAATTAGTCCAGTGTGAACGCATTTTAAATAAGTGGAAATACGGCGACACAAAGTTACAGGTACAAAACTAGCATATGCTGGCCACGCAACGTTATACGTGATTCAACCTACGCGTGGCCAACTTATGCTGGTTATGTTTTGCTTGACGTGTATACAATTATTAGTAACCTACTTAAAATCAACATTATTTTCGTTACTAAATACTACGTACTATCGTTTTTATAATACTAACAATTTCACAAAACAATAAGTTCATAAGTTTATAAACAGCAGTTACGCACGTAGCACTACTCAGTGGTAATCAGCAGAAATCTAATGGTTGGATGCCATGTCAGTTACTCCGTAAAATGGCTACGGTTGAAATGCCTTTCTTCAGGGAAACGAAACGAATGGTAAAAAAATCTTAAGCGAGGCATCGCGTGACGGAACGCATGGTCAATGAAAATTCGACCGAACTATATAAATATAAAAACTTCGATACCAAGTTTTGTGAACAGAGATTGGTTCACAAACATGCACAACAAACATTGACTTACCAACTACTGGACGAAGGGTCCGCGCTCAAAATTTTCCGAACCAAAAGAGCACCAAAACGTAAAAAGAGAACCAATTACGCGACAGTCTTCGTTTGATCGGCCGACTACGCGCACGCGCGGCGCTCACTGTGCCGCGATGGGGGAGTGGGATGGAAAAGCATTTCAGAATTTTCAATTTTGTTGTTTGTTTATGCTACGAATAAGGTGGTCAAATATTTCTAAGCAGTTCTAATTTTCAATAAATTCATTACACATAACCAGTTAAAAATAGAACATCAAATTTATCTACGCAGCCAGGGTGATCATAAATATCTGAGCAGTTTAGGAAAAAAGACCTTACTCCGTTGTTATACGTTTCAATTTTAAAAAAACATAGTAAAGAAATAATTGAAAATAAGTTGTTCCGATATTTATGACAAAATACGCGTTTCGATATAATTGGTAACATTTACTGTATATAATAGTAGTAGTTCATTTATCATTATCATTTCATTTATCATTAATTTATTGAAAATTAGCACTGCTCAGAAATATTTGAATACCTTGTATGCTACGATATATCTGGTGGCGACTGTACTTAGGTTTGTGTAGTTTAATCTCGGATACTTTTTTCGAGAATTTTGTACTAGACCCTCCTTAGTATTATCAATGATACCAAACATTTGATGAACATGATTATTTTGTTTTGGACGCGTTGTATTTACACTCTGTGGTTATACTGGGGTCCAACATAGAACGCTGTCGAGAATAATCATACCGTCAAACTAAACAACTTTTTTAAAGAAACCAACATCGAAAAAGCGAAAAGAAAAATATTCCATACATTTGGAAGCTACGAGTAGGATTGCAGTTTATTATGACCCTTAGGTAATTTTTTAAGCACTTTCCAAATATACAGAGGTGATTCAGACCATCACACTAAACAACTTTTACTATAGAAGCAAACCTGAATTCGTAAATAAAATAATATTATACTCCTTCATACATTTGAGTCGAGAAATCATCGCAGTTTAGTGTGGAATAGCCTACGAATAAAGATATTTATTTCTAGTTCAATGGGAACAGCTTTTTTTTTTTCGATTTTACTAAAGATTGATTAGTTTTTTTAGAATTTGAACCACCCCTGACATTTTTTAAAGTTTCATCATAAAATCACCCTGTATAATGTAGTCCGTCAATAATTAGCATATATAAAATGTGATTTTGGAACTTTATTGTTCCAAATTTTTGTTTTAGTCGGTAAAACTAAAAATACGAATTAATGCAAAAAATGTGTACCTATTTTATTTAGGTACTTATCTACTTTTCTTCAAAGCTTTTTAAAAGGATCCGAGAAGATCGATTTTTAAGTCTGTTTTTACGTTTCTTCGGAAAATTCTTCATTATTTTAACGTCCAAAAGAAGCACGAAACATTGTTATCACATTTTAACCGTATAAGGTTTTAAAAAAATATTCTGCTTCTCCAAAGGGATTTTATCATGAAATTCTAAACCTACAGACACAATCCAAGTCACTGGCCTTGCAAACACCATCCCAAAGGGGACCTCATGCCCATATTTACTTTACATAAGACGCTAAGAGCTCTTTCAGAATCCAAAAAAAGCTGGGAACGATAACGAGAAAAGGCTTTTACCTTACAAATCTATGACACAAAAACGTAAAGGTTAACTTGTTATTCAAATGTAAAAACCTGATATTTACGGCAGCAATCAGTTTGGGTGCGTTCTATAAATTTTGCTGGCACTTAAGGCGATATATCGATGCGTCTCTCGAATTCTAAGGTTCGGTGTAACGGTCTACAAATTGCCCGTAGTTCACTGTTATTTACGTGATGTGGTTTTTGAGCACACCTTTGAAAAAAGATTTCGTACCTGAAATTGAAAATTTTTCATATGATATAGACTTCGATTTGTATTTTAAATCTATTTAGGTTATTGAATAGGGTGCAATGTTGAATGTGTTGAATATTATAAAGGTTGGCTTACTTTAAAGTACGGGGGAGTTAGGATTACGATACATTGATCGACGGCGTTCAACTGTTCGCCACGTCGGTGCAAAAGGAAAACCGTCGATCGCTGTCGATCAATGTGTTGCATTGTAACTCTTAAACCAAAAGATCCATTTTAGGTCGTAGTTACAAAAGGTCTTTGGTAATTTTTTTCACTTTAAGAGGACTGTGAATCTCCGAACAAAAAGCTTAACCGTTTTACTCCATTAAAACCTTACAAAAATATATGCTTTTGGTCTTATATGATTCAGTGGCTCTATGTTACGGTTTTTGGTGAAATAAATAATTTTGTCATCACTATGCGTAAATGTGTAAAAAAGCCGTGGTGGTCCAGTGGCGAGTAACCTTGTCTGCCGTGCAGGCGATGGTTCGATCCCCGTCCAAGGCGACTCGTACCAATAAGTTTTCGGAATTTATGTACGATTTGTAACACCACTGGCTTTTCGGTGAAGGAAAACATCGTGAGGAAACCTGCATGCTTCAATTTCGAGGCATGTATTGTAAACACTTTCCATTATGTGGCGACGGGCTCAACCCCCGTCACACTGGACAGAGTTTCGGTAGTACTGGTGAAACGTGGATGTTCTGAGGTTTCAGAATATCTCTGAGTACCCCCTCAGGGAATATAGTCGTGAGCATATGCTATGCATGTGTAAATTGAAAACTCATATTTATAAACCTTGCACGAAATTCGAAAAAGACTGAAACTAAATCCTTTGGTAGGTAATTAATAATTAACATACTAAGAACTCCGGCTACAAGTGAAAGTTGTTCAGTTTGATGGTCTGAACCTTTGATATTGTAACGCATCTAATTTTAGACCCTGTATAATAGCTATAAAATTCTTCATGGGCTTACAAAGAGCTCTCCAAAATATTTGATTAGTTTGATAAGTAGTTTTACTTTCTTGCAATGCTGTAAAAAATATCTTACATTTTTCAACATAAAAGGAAAAATTTTATTAAAAATACCCTAGTCTAGCAAATACAGCAATTTCTTACAGCAGTACCAACGATTCTCTTTTTATTTCAATAAATTCTACTGCGGCTTTCACAAATTACTTGCAATATAAAAAAGTGCATTATGGTCGCATGAAGTGATTTAAAAAGTAATGACATTTTCTGTGAACACAGAATGCAAAAAAAAGTGCATAGCGCAATTCGTGCATCCTTAAACACTGTTTTGCGTGACATTAAATTGCTTCGAATTTTACTAAAGTTTTAATGGTATGTGTGGAAGATAATTTTGAATAGTTTTAATTGTTTTCGTGCTAAGTTATCATTATGTTTATAATTATAATGCAACTGTACATTGTACATTATTCAGATTGCTACAAAATATCTATGAAAAATACGTTACTACTATATTAAAAATTAATACTTTTGTGAAAAATATATACTAGGTAAGAAATGAGCTTGTAGTCAGAAAAAAAATCTCTCTATCATATAGTATCCTTTTATAAATGTCAAAGTTTGTGACGATGTTTGGATATTTGTGGCTTAATCACGCATAAACAGCGCAACGAAAAAAAAAACCGTGGTGGTCTAGTGGTGACTTAACCTTGCCTGCCGTGCAGGAGGCGATGGTTCGATCACCGTCCAGACCGACTCGTACCAATGAGCTTTTCGAAATTTATGTACGATTTGTAATTTGTAACACCATTGGCTTTTCTGTGATGGAAAACAACGTGAGGAAACCTGCATGCTTCAATTTCGAGGCATGTATTATACCCACTGTTCATTATAACTGGCGACGGGCTGGACAGAGTTTCGGTATTAGTGAAACGTGGATGTTCTGTGGTTTCAGAATATCTCTGACTACCCCTTCGGGGAATATAGTCGTGAGCTTATGCTATGCATACTTTTTTAAATTTCACGCAGACGGAGTTGTTGGAAGCGTATTACCTCCAGTCTAGAATAATTATTTCCCTTCAGTCAGATTCTAGCTTGGGAGAATTTGTGTGACGAAATTGAAAACCATTGAGCTAGAGGCAAATATGGCATTAGTGAAAAATAAGATTGAACATTTAAAATCTTCGTTTTACGTCTTTACTGCTCGAATACCACGACAGAATGACTCGTTGGCGATCGTGGAGTTAAAACAGTCCCAACCGTACGCCGACCAAGGTCACCTCTGTCGGACGTTGGTTGGCAAACGTGAAGCATCTGCTTAAGGGTTGCGGGTCAGAGATGATTCAGATTGGCACAGAACCGCGAGGAATGACGCAATAAAAAGGAGGCCTATGCCTAGCAGTATGTTGTAGGAGATTCGATTCATTGAAACATAACTGCAAGAATTGTGTTGTGTCAAGGTTCTAAGGTAGCCTACTTTTCAAATTAGATAGCTGTACAATCCTCCCCAATTTTAGTTACCTGACAGTTTAACAACTAAAGTACATTTTCTCAATAGCGGAAAAAAGCTTTGTGTAGGCAGTCTAACGAAATCTGAAAAGCTATTTACAAAGAACCAACACATTACCCTAAATTCAATCTTGACCTTTGATCTACATTGTTTGAAACATACATAACATACCTAGTAAAATTTACAACTTAAATAAAGGCGAAGGTCAAAGTATCTGGGCCACAGAGTAGTTTTTTTCTCGAATTTAACAAAGAAATGAGCCTGAAAACTATTTGTACAGAATAAAGACTTAGACCAGATCCTCAGAGGAAGGATCTCCATAGAGTCCGCATAAATTTACGATTGTAGTTAGTCTCTTTTGTCTTATGACGTACCTTTAATAGTAGAAGGAGATGGAACTATAGATATTTGTTTATGCGGCTGTCCACTTTTTTTTTAGCTAGTGTGTGTGAAAAGTAACCGTTAATATAAGGCCATATGTCACTTGGTGCCTTTTGTCCATACTACTTGACACCACACACTCAAACCTAAACGTCAAAAAAAGTGGACACTTTACAATTGGTATGGCTCACTCTATTAGGTATAATCTCTTTGACCAGATCGCGTGATAGAGCTGGAGTGTGATTTTTAAGAAGTACGCTCAAATCGGCAGTAGAAAATGTCAGATATTATGTATCATTGGAACATAATTTTAGCACTTCATGTGAGACGATGGATTTCTTTTGCGTACTTTGACTTCTCTAATGTATTCTTGAGGTCGCAAGAATGTTTAGTTTCAATATTACGGATTACAATTTACAACAATTTTTAGGGTTTTATAGCCAAACAAGGAACCCTTATACTTTCGTCCATTCTGTTTTTAATGTCTGTAAGCCCCGCCTCAATTACTAGCTCATTTTTTCACATATTAAATTGAAATATGTCAGGAAGAGAGATAACAGTAACCCAAAAACAGAAATGCCATTTTTTCGACTTCCTCTCCCATACTTAAAATGCTTGTATCTCGAGATTATAATTTATATGCGCTCAAAGTAAAAAACAAAGTGAACAATCTGCAACTTTTCTAAAATCTAGCTAATAATTTCACTGAAAATAATAAAACAACATTGCTAACTAAAAGTTTCTACAGATAAAAAGGTTCCACAGGTAGGTCGGTATCTCTGTTGTTAATAGTTATTCTGTGGCCGGGAAAGGGTTGTGAATAATACAAACAGACAAAAACCGTCCGATCAACGAGCCGCCTAACCTATTGATTTCTATAATAGTGTAAGTTAAATAAGCTACTATTCTCTTGCTCCTGGAGTCGGACTTGATTGGCAGGTTGATTAAAAATATTTATCTTTTGCGCCGTTTAGACTTAAGCTCGTATCTATTTATAGTATAGCAGGATCTATCCGTCGTATGAATAATGGAATAGTCTTGATAATTTCTATTCATTTTGAAGCGCTCATCGGCGTAGTGGAGCTTCGTTGTTAGAAACGATCACCGATGTGAATCAACGTCAGGTCCAGTCAGTCTTTGGATGGGTGACAGTTTAGTTTTATTTCATCTCGAGCGTTTCCGTGCTTCGGATGGCACGTTTAGCAGTTGGTCTCGGACAGTTCCCTCAGATGGCGTTGTAACTGTTCGTTAAGCCAGGTCTTCAGGCTTGAAAATTCTCTGACAGCAAGTTGACCACTAACTTGCCTCCACCAATACATACTGGGCCCATACGCACTTGGGGACAATTGACTCTAACAAAAATTTGAAGCTTAATATTTCGCTAACGGGTCCCTAAATCGAAAAATGGTTTCCCCATACCCACGCTATTTTTAAATGACCTATCCAACGATACTCCACACCATGGAATAGACGAGAAAAAAAATTGCATCCTCGCTTTTTCTCTAGGGGGGGTACCCTCAAAAAATATTTTTCAAGATTTTACTTTACCACTTTGACGCCGTGATTAATATGTATATCCATGTCAAATTACAGCTTTCTTGTACTAAGCGTCTCTGAGCTTAGCCGCGGACAGACGGACGGACATGGCGAAACTATAAGGGTTCCTTGTTGACTACGGAACACTAAAAACACCATGTCGATTTGATACTGATTGAATCCGGTAATTACACAATAAGATCCCAGATTTGAAAACGCGTTTTATAAATTAGCTTTCAAGAAGACTAGTATCAATTTCAATCGATCTCTCGAAACTACACAATCTAATGTTAGCTGTACCCAGCGGAACCAACGAAATGTTTCAAAGGGCCCGCACCAATTTGTTTATGTCACAAAATAGAAATTTACCTAAATTCAAATAGAAAGGGAATGGTCTACGCAAATGTTCCATGGTTATTCACTCTCTATTCGTAGTACTTTATTGAGATTGTACCTTTAAAACCCCTTTCCCTTTAGCCCGTTCCAAAGGTTTGTATATGGTATAACGGCAAAACGGTGTAACTTGTAAATAAAGTTTCTTAATTTAAAAATTAAACATTTTTATCGCATTGTTTTTACCGTATTTTGGTATGTTGAGTTCCCGATAAGCAAACCGCGATATAACCGCGTAATTCTCAAAAAAAATTGTTAGTTTTTAATTTTTGAAAAACTTTGATCACTGTTAAAAATATACGCATCAACGCTCCAAAAACGGCAGAACCGGAAGTGCACTCAAAGGATTATCGATGTGCACTATGGTTATGGTAATTATTACGCCATCTCATTGAAAATAAACACAAGTTTGCTAGATTTATTGATTTTTCTGGAAATTTAGCATCAAGTTTTTTTAGTACTCGAATTAAATAAACGAACACATTTTTTAATCACATCACAGGCATATTCGTAATACTTCGGTAAAACAAAGATAAGATATGGATCCATTCATGATCCAGGAAGGCAAGTAAAATACTTTTTTCAACGCAATGTAACTTAAACATGAAAAAATATCACAATTCACTTCGCTGTCGCTCTTTTTGTCAGTGCGAGCCATTTGTGTAAAAAAAAACAGCTGTTTTGTATGGAATACATTTTTTTTTTTCGCGATTTCGATGTTGGTGCTATAGTCTGATCATCCCCTTAAGGGGATATAATTCGGAGCGCGCTCCATACAAACGTACTATGGTGATATTTTCAATACTAACCAATTAAAGTCAATGAAAATTTGCTGAAACAATCTTGAAACAAATATCTATGCTTGTATGGAGTCCGATTTTCGTTAAAATATACAGTTTCAATGCTAGGATTAATTTAAGATTTGTATGGAAATCTTTGAGGCACTGTAACTTTAAAACTATACATTTTAACGAAAATCTGACTCTATACAAGCATAGAAATTTGATTTTAGATTGATTCTGAAAAATTTCATTGAGTTTAATTGGTTAGTATTGAAAATATCTCCATAGTACGTTTATATGGAGCGCGCTCCGAATTATATCCTCTTAAAAAAGTGTCAGCATATTAAGGTGGACCCTATATTATGTTTGTTTTTTCGTTTATAAATTGTTGTGTACACAAATGGCTCACACTGACAAAAAGAGCGACAGCGAAGTGAATTCTGATATTATTTCATGTTTAAGTTACGTTGCGTTGAAAAAATAATTTTACTTGGGTTCAGGGTGTCAGCATATTAAGAAAGACCCTGTTTATTATCGTAACCAAAAAAAAGTAATTGGAATTAACAAATTTATTAGTAGTCCATCACTTGTACTGTGGTATTGTAGTGTTTCTGTTGCACGTCTGTGACTGTCCGATAGCTGTTAAAGTCCGGCCGCTGAAAGATTGCGTTTGACAGTTACCATAAAATTGTAAAAAACTGAATGAAAACTATAAATGCCGATCATTATTTAGTAGCTTTTTGAACTTAAAAGGGCAGCTAGTGCCCTGTGTACTAGAGTGAGCACAGGTAAACAATATTTTCATTCAGTTTTTTACAATTTTATGGTAACTGTCAAACGCAATCTTTCAGCGGCCGGACTTTAGTGGGAACCTGCCTGCTGATCCTAGGGCCGCGGGTTCAAATCCCGTTAGGGGTAAATATTTGTATGATGAATATATGAATATTTGTAATCGAGTCATGGATGTTTGTATCTATATCATTGTCTACTAGTCATGATACAAGCAGGCCTGTCTCACTCCACAGCTCAGGTACGCTTGACGTCCGATCCTAGCCGAGGTTTTGAATGGCAATAGGTTAGGTATAAACTTCTTGGTCAAATCTCAATAGACTTGCCGCCATTTTGTGAGCAGTCAATACGAGACTTGAAATCCCTTGCGATGTCACGCTGTCAGCACGTGAAAGAATGAAAGAAGGAGACTATGCAAAGGAAGCTTTCATGTCTAATGACTCGGTTCATTTTTGTTTACACGCGCGCCGTTGTGACGGTTGGTAGGTTATTCACGAATTGTACGATAGGACGTGTGCGAATAACTCTGCATCTTATTGCCGTGTAGAGAGCTGTTTTTGAAGTGATTCTTCTGTACGGGTAGTACTAGTATACTTTCAATGAACTAGATAATCTGTGTGACAATGTCCAAGATATTTATTTATATTTATACATTCCGTCTCGCGCTCAATCAATCCATCGATCAAAAATTGTGGCAACTCCTATAAAACATAATTCTGTGATATACATCTCTTCTATTCAAATGGGCCGTACTTGTAGTTATCGAAAACCTTTCCCTTTGTGTTGAAATACGTTGACGTTTTGTATAACCTCTTTTCATAAAACTTCTAACCGTTAGTGAATGTCCTGTACTGTGACGGTTCCTGTTATGGATTTTGAAGAGGTCACCACTGGTTATTGCAGAGAATAAGCTTATAGTTGACGGAGCAAGCAATAAAGGTAATGTTAAAAAAGAATAGAAGGTATTTCATAGTAACGTATAAATACGGAGATAGTAGGGGCCTACCATGACTTATCGCTGTACTTTACTACTGTAGTTACGTCACCAATTTTGTATTGAATTTCGTACAGCGCTCCTAGTGGTTACGTTGAGAACTAATTTCTGTCATACAAAATTTGTAGTAGGCTACTGATCTTAACTCTAAATCAGTTCTCAAATTAATCACTGTGAGCGCTATCGAAATTCAATACGAAAATGGGAGTAAAACTATTGCTAGTTAACTACAATACAAACTCATGGTAAACCTGCAGAATACGATTTTTAATTTTTAAAATTGTGGCGTCACTCTTAGTGTTAATATAACAATTTCTAGTTTAAATAACAAAAGTGTTTGACGTTGCACCTACGATTATAATTATTTGGTTCACAGGTTGTTTTTTGAAGAAAAAAAAACACTTTTTTTAGCCACCATACAATTGAAGCTTCGTTGTAGACCAGAGAGCAGGCATCCGACCCGAGACCGCCTAATACCAGAAAATGATGATATTTATGATATTAAACCTCACCTTGTGCAATCTTGTGTGTCAGGACAGACGATACATGCTCTATTTGCATAGAATTAAGTACATCATAATACATATCATTAGACTAGATTTTAATTACGGGTTTCGAATAAACTAATAAATATACCGGTACTAGAAACAGAAGCAACCTAAACCCAGCAGACCCTAAACCAAACCAAACCCACACGTGTCATATTAACAGACCGCCCACCAAATTCAGGTAAGCACTTTTGTCTTCTCCTTATAAATATTTAAAATGAGCGCATCATTAAGGCACCGCATCACTCTATCTCATTACACCCCGCACCTGACGAAATTTATGTTTTTTTTTTTTTTTTTTTATTTATTGTTCAATTCACACATTTTTCACAAATAATTACATATTTTATTCCATAGCAGGAAACCGTGCAGCGGTTTATGTGCTAGGAATGAATCGTTACACTTGATCGCTTGTTGCTAGGTTAGTGTAGGTAAGTAGGTATCTTATGCATATAGCGATAAAAATATATGACTATGCCTATAACAGGGTTCCCGCTGAACGTCGCACCTCGGCCATCTCCTTAGCCAGGTGTTTGATTTAGATAGTACTTCTTTAGATACTTATTAAGGATGGATTTGGCTTTCTTATGATTAGTTTTTTTTATAATTTCGCTTAGGTCTTCGTCTGGAAATGTATTTAATATAGACGGCATCATGTATTCCCATGTTCTTTTGCCGTACACGTTATTGACTTTAGGTATTAGATAAGTTGGTAAGTATGTTAAATTACGAAGGTTTTTTGGTCTAACCTTTTTTTGTAATAGTGTCACATTGTGACTATATTCTGAAACCATGCATATATAAATCATGTCAAAGACGCTTGCTACTTTACAGTATTTGAATAAACCCTTTTCGTCACCACTGTACTTGTTTTTAATATGCCTGGGAACGATGGTCTTAAGCAGTCTACATTGAAGTTTATATATGTTTGTTATATGTGTTTTGTATGTTCTTCCGTAACTGCTTAAACCGTACATAATGATAGAATCAGCTAGCGCCATATATAGCATGCGCAGTGTTTTGTACGGAAGTTTATATTTTAGAATGGATAGTTTTGCCAAAACAGCCCTCAATTTATCACAAACATGGTCAATGTGCGTCGTCCAGCTAAAACTACTGTCTATAGTTAGACCTAGGTACATATGGTTTTTGGTTAGTTCTAGTTTTTCACAGTTACACTTGTCGTTTATAACGGGTACGATCTGGTACTTATGTCTACACTGGTGCGAATGGGCATCGATGCTTGGAATTACAGTTGTTTTTATATACGGAGAATGTATATGTAATAGTTTGGTCTTTTGCGCATTTATACATAAGCCCACATCGTGTGCCCATTCACATAATCGGTCGAAATTTTTTTGCAATACAGTTTGAGCTACAGATATATTTTGATGTGCAGATAGGATACATGTGTCGTCGGCAAATTGGTATACGGAACCATCCGGGAATATGTTGCACATGTCATTCACATAAATTAAATATTCGGTGGGACCCATTATGGACCCCTGCGCTGTTCCTACCGTAGTGGGTACTTTATTACTGAGTTCATTACCTATTTTAATCATTGTGTATCTACTTGTATGATAGTCGCGGAACCACTCCATAAGTTGGCCCCGTATACCGCATTGTTGAAGTTTATCATACAGGGTGTCATAATTTAGAGTTTCGAATGCTTTGCTAAAATCTATAAACACTGCCAAGACATGTTTTTTTTCATCTAGATACTGGTTAACCTCATTAGTAAAAGTTGATAACAGCTGAGTGGTATTCCTGTTTTTTTGGAATCCGAATTGTTTTTCATTTATAATTCTATTTTTAGTCAAAAAGTTATTGATTTCAGTACCAAAGAATCTTTCTATTATTTTATCGATGCATGACAAAATCGTGATCGGTCTGTAGTTGTTAATATCAGTTCTTATGCCTTTTTTGTAAACCGGTCTGACTATACCTATTTTTAGATTGTCGGGATATGTTGAAAACTTAATGCAGGAGTTTATGAGGTGTGTTATGGCCGGTGTTATGGCAGTGTTTACAAACTTTATATCCTTTGCTCTAATGCCATCCAATCCAGGGCTTTTCTTATCATTCATATTTTTAATTATTTTAAATACAGTTTGGTTACAAGCTTTTTTTAAATTCATAGATACATTTGAGCTGTTTGCGTATGCATTTTTGTCACACAACTGTATGTCACATGACGTGCATATTTTTTTTACATTATTATCAAATTCTTTCGCAAAATTGTTACATATTGTTTTACTACTCAAGTCTCTAAAGGCTCTAACAATCGTCTCGTCAATTGACTTTGTAATTTTACCACATAAGTTATTAACAATTTCCCAGACTTTTTTAGGGCTTCTAAAGTTCAGAATTACATCACTTTTAATTGAATAATTTTTTAGCTTATTTATATATTTGTTCGTCTTATTTCTATATTTATTGTATTGCAATCTTTTACTGCTATTTTGTTCGTCTCTTAACCAGCTTTTAAACAGCTCATTTTTTTTCTTGCACATGTATAACATTCGATCATTTACCCATTTACAACTCTGTCTTTTTCCTAGTTTAATTTTGACAATTTTCTTACAATTACTGTAAATGTTGTTAAATTTAGTTTCAATACATTGCAATATATCATTTGGGTTCTCGTAGTTTAATGCGCCACTCCAGTCAGTCTTAGTAAGTTCCTCCATTATTTTTTCGTTGTCTAATGCAATAACTGTCTTGTATTCATTTTTCCTAGTAGCCGGTGTTTCGTCGATTATCATGCAGCCCGTTATGAAGTGGTCTGCCAGTGCGTTGCGCACCACTGCCGAACATACGGTCGGGGCCGTAGAAGAAGCGCGGCCGCAGTCTCCACTCCTTACCCCGCCCCCCACCATGCGCACGAAGATGTGGTCAATACAAGTCTTTGATATTACTTCTTTGACACATTCTATTCTCGTATGTTGTTTAATCGCACATTCGAATCCACTTTCATGCATGAGATTCAAGTATTCATCCGTAATAGTATTAGATTGCATCAGATCAATATTCATATCGCCAATTATTATGAAGTTCTCATTATGTGGGAATTGTCTAATTAATCTATATAGTTCTCGCGAAAAATGATGTTTACTTAAACGCGGCGGTTTATACACTGCACATATATTCACTTTCAGACCGTGCCTAGTTAGAACTTCACCTATGAGGCACTCGCAAAAAAGAGTACTAGTTTTAAATCTCGAAAAGTCTACTGTTTTATGGACGTATAATATAATGCCGCCACCTTTTCTTTGTTTACGTAACTGCGAGTGCATCTCGTAATCTCGTATTTCGTATAAGTTGATGCATTGTTCCGTAATATTAGCTTCGGTTATAATTATTAATTGTATAACGTTGGTGCTTGATGTTATAATATGCTCAAGTTGAGAGAAGTTTTTAATCATGGACCTTATGTTGATGTGTAATACTGATAATAATTGGTTGAACGCGGGTGGTGTGCCATCGATAAATTGATTCCAAGTGTAGTATGTATCTTCGTTGATGTTAGGTAAGATATGGCTCGTTAAATTCGCCATTTTTATAGATAATAATTGTTGACATACCTATTTTCGTTTGACTATGTGGCTATTTACTTACGCAGATCCTTGGCTATTCTTTCCACGTCTCTCAGAGATTTAATAAACAATGGTTTTTCATTTTCGCACTTACGTGCTAATACGCGTCCTGTTTTGCACCACACAAATTTGCATAATCCGGTTTCCTTCAGCTCCTGTTTGGCTTTCCATAGGAGGAAGGCCGTGGCTGGAGCCAGGGACTCGCGCAGGTATATTTTGGCGCTGCCCTCCCGTCCTATGTCTTGTGCCGTCAAAGGAATTATTTTAGCCGCATCCAACCATTTCTCACGGCATCCCTCCTTCAGGGTTGCCACTATGACTTGTAAGGTTCTTTCTCCCTTGACGTTGGTTATAGTTTTCTTTTTCCTATATGCGCTCTTTATCTCCTCCGTATCTTGTCCAATCTTAGAGCATACAATTTGCGCTATTTCTATCGGTTTCTCGTTAGTAGTTTCATCTATACCGCATAATTCGATGCAGTTGATCATACGGTTCTGCTCGATTTCATTTAATTTCTGTTCTAGCACGTCATATTTCAGAGCTAGGTTGCGGTAATTGTTCTTGACGTCCTGGCATTGGGTTTCAAAGGCTTTCATGTTAGCTTCGTACTCTTTCACTTTGTCCTCATACTCGTCGATTTTATCGGAGTAAAATTGGAGGGTAGTCTGCAGCTCCACTCGGATAACCTCTCTGACTTCTCGACGTATTTCTTTAAGGATCTGTTGAGCTGTTTCATTTTGGAGTACTGGTTTTTCGTTTTCTACTGTTTCTTCCTCTTCTTTCTCCGGCATTATTACCGATATTCTCTTTGGTTTCGAGGTTCCTAAACAGCTACGACACTTCCAATCGACCGCATCATTCGAGAACAATACCGCGAGTTGTTCGTTTGAGATAGACCCGCACGCTGCATGTAACCATTTTAAACATTTTCCGCACTGCAATCCTGGCGATTTTTTGTTGACAACTTTATTGCACTTCGTTGTAGGTCACTTTATTGTAGGTCCAGATAAAAGCTCCTGATTACTTAGAAGGTAAGGAGGGCCTTAAAATAATACAAGCATCCTAATAATCTACTTTGGTACGAAAAAGCGTGTAGAAATTTTTAATTAAAATTCTTGGAACGTTATGTAACGCGTAACTTAATTTTCTATTAGTTATGATATGAAACACGCTGCGGATATTGCTTTTATCCTTGAGAGTGGAGTAATGAAAGAAAATTATGTATGTAGACAGCAGAAATGTTTTGATTACGGTGTAATTTGCTTTTAAAGGAAAATCTTGTTAGCTAGCTTGAAGGTTAACCTACTGTCATTATTTGACACGTTACTTCATCAAGAAACCTTCTATAATAAATTAGATTAGAAAGTATTCTTGTATCTCTAGTATCTCTACCTCTACAACAATCTTCTCAAAGTGGTGAAATTACCTTCAAACCCTAAATTGGTCAACCTGCTTGATTAGCTTTGAGAGAACCAATAACCTCCTAAACTACTGTTATCTCCCTAAATGGCTCCGTCGATTGCTTTAGATATCACAGTGCAGGCATCCTATATTATTCGTTTATTTGTGTATTTATTACACACTTATGTATTAAATAAATCAAATAAAATCGGACAAGTGCGAGTCTGGCTACTCCCGCACCGAGGGTCCCGTACCACACCACCACACAACATAATAACAAAAAATGTTTTGTCCTGGACTTTTAACACAAGACTAACTCACACTTGTGAGTTTTTATTACGGTTTTTATTATTTTTTATTATACTGTAGAGTTTGCTTTATAATCACACCAAGTTTGACGCTTATATGTATTACCGTTTTTACGTTAGAGCGAGAAGAAAAAAACGTTGATAAAACGAGTTTCTTGTATGAGGCCCCCCTTAAATTATGATTTTTTTATATTTTTATTATTTTTTAACAAATCCGCAGTAATAACGCATATTCTGTGAAAATTTCAACTGTCTAGCTATTACGGTTCAAAAGTTACAGCCCTAAATAGGTAGGAAAGACGGACGGACGCACGGACAGACGGATAACGTAGACTTAGTAATAGGTTCCCGTTTTCACCTTGGGTACGAAACCTTAAAAAGAACGGTATTCATCCTCTAATTTTTACAGTTGCACTGAAAGTTGTTTTTAATTGTTGTCTAGGGCTGTCAGCCGATAAACCTTTGGAAGGTAGAAATAAGGAAGGAAAAGAAATCATATGTGTGTCAATCTTTATCATGTGAAGGATTTTAGGAACTGTAGCTTACTCTGTCATGTAAAGAGTCAGTACAGTTTGCCATCGACTATTCTATCAATAGTCCCACTAACTTTAGATACCTAATAATAATGATTACTCATGTACATATAGGCACTACTAATTCCGTGCCGTACCGTACCGACCGATCTTAAAACCCGTCAGTGGAAACCATAGTGCTCTGAACGAGAGTAGGCATTAGTTTCAAAGAAACACCCAATAGTTACTCTACTGTTATAGCCATTTTTGTTTCTGTATGGTGATCTGATATTGTAACCCTGTCGATGCTGTAACCTTTCGATTTTTTAACCGATCGAATAAAGAGACAATCTAAGTGTTGACTCTCGAGGTAATCTATAACAAACACGCCAATACACTAACAGCCTTGACACACAGATAACTTATACCACAAGTATCATCGTCTGCACCGTCTTTTGTCCAAAGCAATATTTTAGTTGGTGAAATTAAACCACAATCATTATCAGCCCATCATCGTCAATTGCGGATGCCTCTCCCAAGGCACGCCACAAATTTCTATCCTAAGCCATCCTCATCCAAGTAGCTCCCAGCTATCTTTCTCACGCAAAATTTACGCCTCGAAATAAAAGCATGTGGATGTATCTATTATTATCTGACCTTTAAAGAAGTGAATACTAAAAGTCAAGGAAGATTCTCAAAGCGCTAGTGCACAAATAAAGCCATACAATAAATCTTGGGTTAGTACAACACAATTTTCAAGTTCACCACAATCAGCGAGGCTATCTCTCGATCTCGACATATTCCAACCTTCCTTATTACACAAGCACTTTCATCTTTCAATTGTACAATAATGAATCTTATTATTTGGGGTTAAAGGTGGTGGAGTACGAAGTGAAATGGTTGTATATTCGTAACCCCTTTGCTAGGCGAGTTGTTTGTGAGCCGTGGAGTTCTCCCACGCGAATGCTCATTGCTTTTGTTTGGTGTAAGGGATAGGGTAATTGTGATTTTAAAACCCCAATCAATAAATCTGTAATTTACTTTTGGGTCTGAGTACACAGAGTGCTTGATAATCTAATTTTCACTCTTTAATTCTTCATCATCATCATGAAAGACATCCGCAGCTGAACTCTGAACAACCTCGAAGATTTTTACAATACAAAATTTTTTGCAATTTATATCCATCGACTTCCAGAGACCCGATTATCGATGATGATGGTCCATCTTGTAGAGACCTAGAGAAGCGAAATACTAACCAGATAATTGTGATTAAGGGTATATTTTCGTTCGCGACGTTATCACTTGATGTACAATGTTAGACGGCCCGATAGCACAGACGGTAGTGATCCTGCCTGCTGTGCTGAGGGTCGCGGGTTCGAATCCCGTAAGGGACAAATATTTGTATGATGAATATGAATATTTGTACCCGAGTCATGGATGTTTGTATCTATACAACGTGTTAATGAATTAACTCAAAACTAGAAAGTAGTTTGTTTAGAATCGAGAGGAGAATCTTATTATCATGGTTTCAACATAGGTAATTTTTATCAAAATATTAAATTATTTGTTTGTAAAATTTAAAATTTACTGAACTTGATCTCAACCCACCGCACGGTCACTCTCACCCTACCTACTTCCAAAACAAGATTCTTAAAATGTATCCATGAGCACGTTAGCGTTTTCATTCATTGCTGAAATGATAACAAATAATTTTTGCCTAAAAACTTAAAATGCGGATAACTTTAAATTTTAACTTCAAAATAATAAAATGATTGTTTCAATCTAATTATTTTGTTATAAATCAGTTGGGGTGTATGAGGTTTTGCGCTTATTCATTAACACGTTGTATATGTATTCTATATCGTTGTCTAGTCATCATAACACAAGTTCAGGCTAGATTCTGATACTTTAAATGTGGCTAGATAAAATGTGTGACTATGTCCAAGATATTTATTTATTATTATTATTATTAATGTAAAAAATCAGAAACAAATAGAGTTTTGCAGTTGTCAGAGGATGTCAAGAGATTGAATTTTTTCGCCATTTTGTATGGTAATCAGACTTTTTGATTTTTACTATAATAAATTTTCAAGCATATTGTGCGTTTCCCACTCATATTTCAAAAATTCGTTACATTGTTTTTTTTTTACATTTACGTAAACTTTATTTTACGTAAGCTGTATTTTCAGCCGTGTAACGTAACCCTTCTAAACATGTTAATAAAGTAACCCTTTATGTTTATTTTTAACAATTATTCGACACAGTGTCTAAATTTTACGCGATTGCTAAAATAAATTATATGATACATATAAAAAAACGATTCATTTGATTTTAAGTAAAGGCAGGTCTTTTATAATAAATAAATACACTAGATACGCAATAGCATATCACTGAAAACAATTTTCCAGAAAGTTGGGGTTTTAGAAAATATACCCTGAAGCCAAGTTAAAATCAGTTATTTAAATCATAATTTCTCGCTACCGCTCATGGTTTAACTCAACACACTATAGCAGACAGAGAGCGCTGCGGTTAGCGTTAATTAACTAGTGACTGAAAACTTGCTACAATACAATCGAGTAGAGTAATTTGGAAATTGTTAATAAACGCACCGAATGATAAAACAATGGGCGGTTAGTGTACAAAGCTTCCATTCCATTCGCTATATATTTCCAATTATATCGATATAAAATGAGGTAACGTACTGTGCAATTTATAAGTAACTAAGGTTGACCCGCGACTTCATCCGCACAGATTATATAGGTACCAGATTTTAAGTCAAATCTTAACCTTTAAAACCAAGTTTTCGCGTGATGTTCGAACAAACAAACAGACCGACAAAAATGCAAAAAAAGGTTGATTTGGAGTCTGGGACACCTAAAAACCATATCATACTCTTTTTCTTGTAAATATCTTCAATGTACACAAACTTCTGTTACAGTTTTATAATAGTTAGATTTGTATTTCTCCGATCATTGTAATAATCCATGGTCTGAAATTGCGTAACTAAATATTAAGAAGCAGAAGTGACAAGAACTAACAAATAAAAACCGGTCAAGTGCGAGTCGGGCTAAACGCGCACCGAGGGTTCCGTACTACACCACCACACAACACGACATGTTAACTTAAAAAAACGTTTATTTCGGGACCATTAGCACGAGACCGACTCACATTTGAGAGGTTTTTATTATTTTTTGTTATACTGTAGAGTTTGCTCTATAATCACACTAAGTTTGACGCTTGTATGTATTACCGTTCCTACGATAGAGCCAGAAGAAAAAACGTTGATGAAAACTCGTTTCTTGTATGAGGACACCCCTTAATTTTTAACTTTTTGGCTTTTTTATCATGTGTTACGAAATGCGTCATAATAACTCACATTCAAATTTCATCTATCTTGCTATTACAGTTCAAATGATACAGCCCTAAATAGTTAGGACAGACGGACGGACAGACAAACGACGTAGGCTTAGTAATAGGGTTCTGTTTTCACCCTTTGGGTACGGAACCCTAAAAAAATAAATGGAAAGAGATAAAAAAGTTAAAGTAATAGTAGTGACCAGATTTATATGTCATGTAAAGATTTGATTAGCAACATATAGGGTCCTTCTTAATATGCTGACACTTTTTTGAGAGGATGATCAGACCACCAAACTGAACAACTTTCTCCATGAGACCAATGTCGAAATCGCAAAAATAAAATCTGCTGTTCCATACTAAACTGAAATCTTACTGGACCTAATTGTATGGGACAGCTGATTTCTTTTTCGTGACTTCGACATTGGTCCCATAGAGATAGTTGTTCTGTTTGATGGTCTGATCATCCTCTTAAAAAACTGTCAGCATATTAAGTTGGATCCTGTATAGTAAGTTCGACACAGTGTTAAAGAACCTTCAAGCTTAACTCATTTAGTAGCAACCTAAGAGGAAGGATCTCCATAGAGTCCGCATAAATTTACGATTGTAGTTGGTCTCTTTTGTCTTATGACGTACCTTTAATAGTAGAAGGAGATGGAACTATAGATATTTGTTTATGCGGCTGTCCACTTTTTTTTGAGCTAGTGTTTGTGAAAAGTGACCGTAAACATAAGGCCATATGGCACTGGGTGCCTTTTGTCCATACTACTTGACACCACACACTCAAACCTAAACGTCAAAAAAAGAGGACACTTTACAATTGGTATGGCTCACTCTAGTCTTAAAGAGAGATCCTTCCTCTTAGGTAGCAACAAAAACCCTAAAAACTAAAAGAAAGTTTGTTTTATCCGAAATAATCCAACACATACCAGAAACCTTTCAAACAATCGAAGCACTAATGGTAGTTTGCTACCAGTACCGATATGTTACTAAACTCCTCTCCAATTAAGGCGAGCTAATTCTTTGAGAGCTTTGCGTCTCCAAGTTGGACGATAAAGCGAATTTAAACATAGACTTGGCCCTACTAGGGGATGCGAGGCTTTGTACGACGATTTGAAAGAAATAACTACACAACTATCAGAAATTTATACTCCATTCAAAATGGCAACGAAATTTTAAGGCTATTTTGCATTACAGAAACAGAGATTTGAAACACTTCCTCTTACTTATTCTTAGAACAGCTTTAGTAACGTCCAAGATATGTCGGATAGTATATGTATCCGATAAATTAATTACATTTGGTAATAGAATTGATTAACCTGAAAGCTAAATATGAATCGGAAAATCTCGTATTTGGAATGAAGTATAAGTAAGAATTTTTTTTTTAATCGTGCATTTTTAGCCAAATTTACTTTGAAATATCATATTATTGAAAGTTTCAGGATTGTTTAAGTGGTCGTAGCTCTTCGTCAATAAGAACATTGCATAAGAAATATCATAGTTACCTCGTATGACCCACGAAAATAAATCGGAATTTTAAACAGAACCAATGAATATGGTTAAAACCGCCCAAAGTGGCCACTTTTGGCGATTATAAAGATAATAACTACAAGCATCATAAAAGCAAATCCCCAGTGATCCGATAAATTGAAAATCAGCAATGACTACAATGTGACATTCTTCTTTTTTGATTGATTTTTTATTAATTGATTAGTAATAAAAAAAATACGATGGAGGGCACCACAATAGGCTCGGTGCTCCCTTAATACCTTCGATCAAAGTAAAATGAATAGATAGGCCTAAAGCGCATTTTGTTGAAGCCTAAGAGGAAGGATCTCCATAGAGTCCGCATAAATTTACGATTGTAGTTGGTGTCTTTTGTCTTATGACATACCTTTAATAGTAGAAGGAGATGGAACTATAGATATTTGTTTATGCGGCTGTCCACTTTTTTTTGAGCTAGTGTTTGTGAAAAGTTACCGTAAACATAAGGCCATATGTCACTCGGTGCCTTTTATCCATACTACTTGACACCACACACTCAAACCTAAACGTCAAAAAAAGTAGACACTTTACAATTGGTATGGCTCACTCTAGTCTTAAAGAGAGATCCTTCCTCTTAGGTTGAAGCACAGAAAACAGCTTGCTGGCTTGCACTTAGTCTGTCATCTCGGTACGTATTTGAAGTATAACTGATGTTTCATCAAAACAAAGTTTCAATAATTCACTAGCAATTTTAAACTAATTTTTCCCGTTTGAAATGTTCTCACCCCTCTATTAATGTTTCTTTGATCAAAGCTTTTAACTCAGTAAAATGTTCATGACGTGAATAGAACAATCAACTCAATTGAAACAGTTTTTTAAGTTAATTTTTAAGTGCATAAGTGTGCGCCAGTGTGCGTTTACCACAGACACACTCTCTCGTCCTCTATCCTCCTGAATCTGATGGATCGGAAAACTGCTAAGATTAAGGGAATAGAATTCGGAGCGTACTCCATACAAACGAAGTCTGGTGATATTTTCAATAATAACTAATTAAAGTCAATGATTTTTCTCTGAAACAATCTAGAAACTAATCTTTATGCTTGTATGAAGTCAAATCGTTAAAATGTATAGTTTTAAAGTTGTGCCTCAAAGATTTCCATAAAAATCTTTAATTAATCCTGGCATTAAAACTGTATTTTTAACGAAAATTTGACTTCATACGAGCATAGAGATTAGTTTCTAGATTGTTTCTGAAAAATTTCATTGACTTTAATTAGTTAGTATAGAAAATATCACCAGACTTCGTTTGTATGCAGCGTGCATTTACGCATTCGGAATAAACTTCTCTTAAGGAGGTCAGACGGATATATTGGCTAACTAGTTACTAAACTGTGTGGACCCCAAAGATTTTATCGATGCCCATAGTCACCACACTAAACCCACAATATATTTGCGAATAAACTTTGCAGTACAGTGCGTCCATCACCAACACGTCTAACATGATTTCTATAAACACGCGCGATGCCCTTTCGTTGCATAGAAAATAACCTGTTCCCGCGCTTTTCGGAGAGCGAAAGCTACGCTTGCCGTGACTTGTAGTATGGGAAAAGGCCAAGTCGCGCGCAAGTAGAGAAATCATGCTAGAGGGTCAGGAAAATAATTCCGCTCGTCAATCTTCGTTCGCACCGACAGGGACTAAATTTTTCTCGACGTACTCGAAACCATTTTAATAATATAATCAACCTTATGGCTACGCTGTTAAAGAAGGATATTGACTACCGTGCAGTCAATTTACCGAATGTAGATCGCGTCGGTCATGCGTCAGGCACGATATCAATCGACCAATTGAAGCATTTTAAGTGCGCAACCGTAGAGTATCACGATTAATTTGCGCGGTTTTAAAAATAGTCTACTGCGCAGGTAAATCCGTAAACCGAAGAAAGATAAAAATTAAAGTTACGCCTTCGCGTCTAGGCACTTACATAAGTTAATTTACTAAACCAAACTCCGAAACTCGGGCATTTTTCTGTCAACGCATACGGGCCTCAGAATCAATCACAACATATCAAATCGACAATCAATCGAGAACTTCCAGTAACTGTTTCGAAGGTAATCCAATGGGCGGGAACGGGAATCAAGGAGGAATTGAGAATAGCTGAATGCACTCCATGGAAACAGATAACTGTCTTAGATCCTCCCCTTATCTTGGCAAGAGTAAAGTAAGCTTGAGTTTGTAGTTGACTTTTTGTTGTAATATTAATGTTTTATAGTGAATGCGCAAATGCTCATTTTTTAGGGTTCCGTAGTCAAACAAGGAACCTTTATACTTTCGTCCATTCTGTCTGTCTGTATGCCCCGCTTCAATAAATCACTCACCTATTCAATCTAAATTTGGCATGGAGACAGACCCCTTTTAACTTCTAAAATACTGGAGTAAAAATTCTGAAAAGTTACAAAATATAGTTTTCGGTAAATACTTTCAATGAAAATTATAACGGATGCTAAGCCCAAGCAGTTCGTGAAAAAAACTTGTAAGAAAAATATATATTCTAATTACAAACTAGATGGTGCTGTAGGAAATTAAATCGCGCTATCGTTAGGTCGATAATCGACATTACTACTTTTTCTGATTCTACTTATGCAATAGCTACGGAACCCTATCATGGGCGAGTCCGACACGCCCTCGGCCGGTTTTTTATGCTCATCTATTTTAATTCTTAAGTACTGGCTTATACAAACCCAGGGTGTACAATTTTACGATTTCAATGTTGGCTCTATTGTGAAAGTACTTCAGTTTGATATTCTGAAGCACCCCGTATAATATTATACCACCGATAATATGTAACACAGTTAATTTTACACCATACAGGGTGTACATTTTATACTACTATTAAATGTGGTTTCTGTGAAAATTTTCAATACGGCCGAACTTAATTATTATTCTATTCTATTCAACGATATCTACGCTAGAGTACATAAGCCAACGATTATAGTATGTAATAAGTTAAAAACCGAAAGAGAATAAAAGGACATTTTACATAACTTGATTTGTTTTTTTTTTTGATATGATTGACAAAGTCAAGTCAAATCAAAATTGTTTATTCAAAATAATGTCACATTGAATCTGCCACCGCGTCGATAGGTGTTCCATTGTAGAGAAGATGCGGCCAAAAACTCTACAACACACTTTTTAAGTCACTTATTTTAGTCAATGGACTTGGACATAAATATTTAGGATACGATTATCTTATCACTTTAGTACTCAGTTGCTGTGTAGTAAGATTGTGAACATCTGAATTATGTTCAAAAGATCTGGCTAAAAACGATTATATTAAAATTCTTAAAGAACACAAGGGTATTTTACTTTCCATTCCTACTATAAGATAAATAGACTCGGAAGATAAATGAAAATTGTACTGACGATCAACAAAGAAAATTCAACGGTACCAGAATGAATTATGGTCTAGATTGCAAAATCCATTTCATCCGTTTTCTTACATACTGCTACATAAATATGCGAATGAAATATCTCGAGATTCTCAAGCCAATCGCACTGCAGTCCCTTGGCGGTTAAACAACATCGGTTTAATCTACTTTATGGGTCGTTGGAATAGTCAAAAATAAACTCTATGGTAACAAAATACGGATGGTAGATAGTTTAGCAGAGCGATGCGGTTGGGACAGGCAGATCAGATAAGCTCCTATCTTGGTTAATACAAGCTGAGGCCAACAATTTTCCAGTGAAACACAATTGCCTTTAGGAATCTTGCTTAAAACTGTCACGAATACTGAAGGTTTGTTTCCATTTTATAATGTTTCAGTGTGAAATATTTAGGTATGAATATTAGTATATTTGGGTTGTTTCAAAGTCAAATATTTTATTCAAAATAATATCATATAGATAACTTTTTGACGTCATGTTTTTGAATCTACCACCGCGTCGGAAGGTGTACCGTTGTAGAGAAAATGCGGCCAGAAACTCTACAACACACTTCTTTTAAACAAAACAAAATATAAAAAGTACACTTACATAAATCCAATATTAAATTACGTAGTGTAACATTGTCAAGACCAGACATTTTGGTCATTCAAAGACTCATCGAGTTTATAGTAATCTTTTTTACAGAGGACTTGTTTAACATGGGACTTAAACTTTTTGTCTGTCAAGTTTAGAATATTCTCTGGTATCTTATTATAATCACGTACACATAGCATAGCATAGCATATGCTCACGACTATATTCCCCGAGGGGGTAGTCAGAGATATTCTGAAACCTCAGAACATCCACGTTTCACCAGTAGTACCGAAACTCTGTCCAGTGTGACGGGGGTTGAGCCCGTCGCCACTTATAATGGACAGTGGGTACAATACATGCCTCGAAATTGAAGCATGCAGGTTTCCTCACGATGTTTTCCTTCACCGCAAAGCTGGTGGTGTTGCAAATCTTACATCAATTCCGAAAAACTCATTGGTACGAGTCGGCCTGGACGGGGATCGAACCATCGCCTCCTGCACGGCAGGCAAGGTTACTCGCCACTGGACCACCACGGCTTAAGGCCACTGGATCACGTATACAGTTTCTTTTATACTTTATAATCCCTAACGAAAACATACGAATTTTGGGAACTATTGGACAAGAATACTCCAATCAATGTTTACTTTACGAAATCCAATAGTTACAGGAGTTTATAATCATAGTCTATTGTTTTATGTTGGTTTCATATCGTCAAACTTACCTTAACAACTATTATAAAATAAATAATATAATAATAATCTATATCAAGAATATTTTGAGAAGTATTCATCCTCATTATGTTCCACTCAGTAACTATATTACAATCCATCTATAACCATAGCGCAGTATAAGAAAGAATACGTAATAAGATCTAGTACTACCGTACTAAGGAGATAATTAAAACCAGAATAGTAATAACATAACTTTTTATATGAGACAACTCGACCCCAACATAGGATTCTGACCTGAAAGAATGCCAAGAAAGAGAACAAGTAAGTGGGTTCCATGTAGGGTTGTTAAGGATACGTGATGTATGTTTTCGGATACGGATATTTTCTAAATGAACTTACGATTATTATTACGTATACTAAATTATTTGTATATACGTGCACGTAACAGTATTGTTGATTAGTAATAGTTTCATGGTTAGTAAGTTATAGACGCTTAATCTAGCGTTGGAAGATTTGTAAAAAGAACTCTTTGACTAAAATAACTTTGTCATCTAATTTTAAGCGAATGCTTAATAAGAGGCAGGTCTCTAGGCTGCTAAAGTTACATTCTTTATGTCCATTCATCTGCATACAGTGTTTATCGAAAATGTAAGAAACCTTATTTTTTAATTTGGCTCATGTTATAGGCCATTTCAGTTGCAGTTGCAGTTCCAGCAATGCCTTCCTTTATAGCATATTAAAGATTTCACGTTGCAAGTTTTGCCGCGAGCGGTTGTGTTATTCGCGTAGTGTTGAAAGGTCATCTTAACTGTGTTTTGCTCAAAAAACAATCCTTGAGATTGCGATAGGTACTTGACTTCACATTGACAGAAATGCAGTGTGTGCATGACACTATTCGCAAGCATAAATCTCAAGGAATAGAGTGTTGGTGGTAATTCGTAGCTAATCTTTCGTGTGACACCCATTGGTAGAAATTTACATTTAGAATATCTGTGGCACTCATGAGCATTATGTTTGTATGTACTCACGGCGACAGATCAACTTACAAATAGTTGAAATCCATGTTTATGGACATAGACTTCAACCTTGGGTAAGATGTATATCACCGTGTGTACATCAAGAAACGTTTTTCACATATCCGATCATATCGGTTACAGATACGTATCACTACAACATCTCTAGGTTCCAAGTGGCTCGCTCCCTTTGTGGCTTTGCGTTACACTACTTCAATGGCTCCTTAATAGGCCAGTTTTATGCCTTCTATAGCGTGTGCTACGATGTTTTTAATGTGAGCAATTGCCCGCTATGAATGTGCCTACATATTAGAAATGCACAAAAAAACCTGTCGTTTTCTATACGAGAATTTCTTTGCGTTTACCTTTTTAGTTGGGTTTTAATTTATTGTAGTCAATGCTAATTTAAAACTCTGGGAAATAAACTTGAATGCAATATTTTGTGGAGGAAAACGGAAGTAGTGGAAATATTCCATAATGTGTTTTGGAATGCTTGGAACTGGGATTTATACGAACTCTTTTGCATACTTCGATTGTTTAAGGCCTCGTAATGACAAAAAATAGTGCATACATACTTCACTGAATAATACCGCAGATTTGCAGAAGAACCAGTGTAGCCGATAGAGCCGATAGTAGCAATGGGCGGCTTACGCTGTACGCAAAACCGATGGCCGAAGGGGCCGAAGAGTTCTCGAGTGACAACCGCCTACCGGAAAGCGCAGCGTATGTAGGACCGACGACCTGGTGAAGCCCATCGCCCGCCATCAAGAGCGTTGCTATACTGTAAGCCTTATAGTACTAGTAGTAGTATACTGTACCAATGTCCAGCAGTGGACGTATATTGGCAAATATGATGATCATAAATCATCGGCGGCGGCGTTATTCACAAAGCCACAGAGTTAATAAGGCCACAAAGCTGCTGAGCTTATGCACTACTACTGCATTTAAATGTCAAATGAAAATGATCTACCTAAATAGTTCGTTTAGACATTATTATTTTTCAAACCAATTAGAGTCAATTAATCCTCAAAATTCTCCTCCGCATTCTGCTACCTTTTGATGCTTTCATTTTCGTACAGCAGTCGTTGAAAGCGGCGTCTTGCAATGATCAAATCTCTGATCGTTTCAAAGAAGCCAACCTTTTGCGTCAAGATAACCTTTAGCGAATATGACATGCGTGCGACTTATCCCTTTTGGTTCGCACCATGTGAATGAGCCTTATGCAGGTTTGGGGGATTCTGGTGAACTGATGAGGTTCACCAGGATTCCCTAGTGGGTTCGGGCTAGGGGATCCTGGTGGCCCTACCCAACCTTTCTATTTTGTTAGTTTTCTTTCAACATACTTAGCGTTAATTATGTGACTTTTAAGGAAAATATGAATTCAATGTAGCAGAAATCGAAATTTGAAAGGTCACATCAAATTTATTTACATATTTTCACATCGTAGCCGTCCTTGATACTGCAAAGTAGGTAGCATAGATTATGAGAACCGAATAAGAAATATTACCCTCATTATGTCTGATTCACTTGCTTCAAAGCTTTATAACATTACAAAGTTCCATTCCACTGCAGCAGGAAAACAAAGAAAACAAAGACTTGAGCTATTAAGAAGGCTATCAAGGGACGAGCTTGATTCCGCAAAGAGTAAAATTCCTATTCTCCCCCTTTTTTTTGCCGTCCGCAATATTCCTTTTAGGTCACTTTTATTTATTTTGTTTTAAAGACCCAACCTTGATAAGTATTGCCTTGGAAATGTTGCCAGGATCTTATATAGTGTTTTCTTTTCAATGTGAATTATCTCAACAAACGACTAGGTAAATATTTGTGAATATTGATTTTGTTTATATTGATGCCAGAATAAAGAGGATTCTTTTAAATTATTTTAGTAAGATAGATGCCTAACGGTAGGTAGCACCAATTTCATAAATCGATATTTAACAAACAGCAAAAATATTGTATGGCGTTCTTCGTAGAATATTTGAGCTCTGTAGGCCTACCATAAGTTTACATTGTAGTATAATACAGTATCATCCCCTTAAAATAGTTTTTATGATTTCAGAATGTACACTTCAAAAAGGGGCTCGCACTGACAAGAGGATGAACATGTATACTGAGTGAGTGCGAGTGAGAAAGAACTACACCACTTCTTACTTTCGTCCACCGCGTACCACTGGGGGGGTTAGCTCATAATTGGTAGGGGATAAGTGTCAGTATTTTCCGTGGATATTAGAACTCCTTTTATACAGGGTCCTTTTTAATATACTGACACTTTTTAAGGGGATGATCAGACATCAACAACATCGAAAATCTGCTGTCCATACCTATACATACGGCTCGAGTAGGATTGCAGTTTTGTATGGAAGAGCTGATTTTTTTTTTCGCGTTTTCTTTGTTTTGTGCTAGAGAGAAAATTGTTCATTTTGACGGTCTGATCATCCCCTTAAAAAAGTGTTAGCATATTAAGAAGGACCCTGTATTGTGGAAGGACCTTATATTAAGAGTTTTAAGGTTAAAAGATATAGGCCTTCCAACAGGCGTCTACAGTAGTCATTAGTCATATTATAGTATTCGACCATGACAGCATGTCATAAAAAGAGGGACCAGTCTTTAATAGGAAAGCTCTACCCTTAAAGTTACATCCTAAAACTTTTATCGTTAAAGTTGTTTGTATTCATGGGTACTTACATTCTTAAAGGGATTACTTAATCTATTTTTACTAAGGAACGTCCAAAATAGGGCCAGGGTGTCTCAAGGGGCTATTTCCGCGGCCCATTTTAATAACATGTTGTTATCTTGTAATCAAATGCAAGTAGCAATAACAATTAACTTTTGCACTTAGTTCCCCACGCCTGGTTTATAACGGTTTTACTAGAGGTTTTCTTTTATTGTACAAACTTTATGACGGTTCATAGTTGTTATTGTTATGCACGGTAGGTAATTTTTTTAAATTTTATCGTGCTTTTATCTAACACTGAATTTCTGTTAATGTCGAGGGGATTTTAGGAGTATCGTAATCTCAAGGATTGTTTTATGAACAAAAACATATGTGAACCAATAACAACTGTAAAGTCATAATTACTAGCGAGTCTCGCAATTTTTTGATTTAAGGTTTCTTCTTTCGTGTAAAATTTTTGTTTTTCAATTAATAAATCAATATTCTGATTAAAGACCCTGGTTAATTGTGGTCGACCACGGTAAGTAATAAAATAGCTAATATTTTTGTTTGTTTTTCCAACTCCAAAAAATTAACCTTTTATTTAGAAAGCAAGGTAACAGCAACGTTTTAGACCACTCCTAAAGGGTCGTTTTTTTTTAAATTTATTTATTCACTTTAATGGGTACATAATAAATGTCTACGCCAGATTACACAGCAGTATTATGTCAATGTGTGATGTATCTATGTTTATCAATAAAAATATTTTCAAAATTCAATTTACGATATATCTCACAAAAATACAGTATATCTCGCTCCTTAGTCTAGGATCTACTAGTTTAAAAATTAACTGGCCCACTATCGCGGTCCCGAAGACCTGTAACTGACAAGCTTGTTATCAAGCAGACAAATTACAGCGGCAGAGCGTCTTGCATCGAATAATTAGAAAAGCAATCTCCGGCCGTTCGCGGTCGGACGTGCGATCTAGATACGATAGCTGTGCTAATTGAAACTTGAATGTAGAGATGCTTATCTTTGGATTGTTTCCAGTCACCAGTGTTCCCACTTTAACTGCATTGCAATTGGGCTTTTAATTGCTGTTGTTCGGTTTCAAAGGTACGATTTTGTGCGAGATTAAAGAGGTGTAATTTGATACTCGGCGTTTCAAAGTACAGGTAGCAAAGGTTAGATGGCAAATTGCAGGCTTTGACCTAATTAGTTTACTGGCAGCAGCGTAGAGTGAAAAAACGTTTAAAAATCTTTCTAAACAGTAAAATTTAAAAAATTACGTTTTTTAGCTTGTTATTAAATGTGTAATTTGTTATACAGGATGTAAGGAAAAGTATCATAAACCGTTTAACCACATAACAACTTTAACCATCAATAACTTTATGATCCTCTAGGATGATTATCTAGGATTCTCATAAATCAATAAATCCTTTGACACACGTAGCCTACATTCAAGAACAAATTACGAAGACTTTATATGAATCGAGACTGACTTAATACATTAACTAGCTTTATTAAATATCGTTGTTTAATCCAATCATCGTCACAAGCTTTCTTTATAATTAGGATAAAGGTGATCAGAAATGAATTCACGATCACAAAGCATTTGTGGCGTGTAAGGAGGTCGAACGTAGTTGGCCAAGAAGACCTTCCGTCTTCATGGTCCGTGGGCCGTTAGATAGTTGGACGTCTGTCATTAATGTCGAAAAAGGAAAATTGTAAATAGTTTTCTTGTTGCGCTTATGTATACGTTAAAAATATAAAGCCAAGATTCTATCCCGTTATCGCAGCATCATTTAATCTACTCAATCTTCGCCTGGACCTTACCATACATTTAAAATGCTTTTACGCTTTTAACCGTAAATACTCGCTTTAAAATGTCTTTTCGATTTAGCTAACAGAACGGCACAATTTTTCATTAAGGACAATGTGTTAACGTGCGTAAAGCAAACCGCGTAAATTTCCACTCATTTCACTTCTCACTCCATTGCCGCGACAGGCTTCATTTGCTTGAATCAACCATCACGGCAAGACCTTTTAGTCCTTTAATCCACCCCCTCAAAGTCCTAATTTGTAAAGCAACGAGGGAGGCAGGGCGGTTTTATTTAAGTTGGGCGAAGAAACCTCTTCGAATTAATTTGCCGTCCTACTTTTTTGTTGACGCTCCAAATCCTGAATCGAATGTGTTCTTTGGAATTGAATTTGTGCTTGTTTCAATAGTAATCTAAGTTTGGTATCGTATTTTGTGTATTTACTACCTCTATTCGGAAGGTATTCTGTTATGACGCAAGATTTGGAACGTACATGTCAGATTTATTAAATATGGATTAGGTTCGTTTGGGTACATAACTTCAAACAGCGGGAAACCTATTTGAAGCACTTTCAATAATAGTTAAATCTTATAAAGCTTGTATTCTCTGATGATGATGTTTGAGAGTATCAAGATGATCAAGGCAAGCACAAGATTACTATCGCCCTACTATCAAATAAGATATTGTAATTTAGATCGTTTGTGAATAGTTACAATTCTTGCACTCAAAGACATTGAATTATTCCCGGCACGCCGCTTTCCCCTTACACCGCTTCTCTTTATAGTGTAATAGTGACTGTCTCTACGTCGAGTCTACGTCATTTACAGTTCGCGAACGATTTTTTTAAATTCTTTAGTAGTGGGGTGTGTATGTGTGTGTGTGCTTTTTTTCAATCATCATCAGCTTATATCGTATCTAACCGTGCCCACACCACTCGTGTGGGCTTGGCCAAGTTACATTGGACTAACGCAGTTATGTGTCTGAATGTCTACACTAAGTGCGTTAGCCCTAATGCAGTTTGGCTGGACTTGCGTCCAAATGCCTCTGAGTCTTCTGAGCTTCTGAGACTTTGATTTTGACACTGAGGAGTTACACAATTTATCAAAGAGACAATTAATTCTGTTAAAACAGGCTCTTTCTACAGGCAGGCAGGGTCCTACTTAATATGAATGCTGACGTTTTTTTATGGAGGCGATCAGACGATCAAACTGAACAACGTTCTCTATGGGAGCAATATCTAAATCGCGAAAAAGAAATCTGCTGTTATATACAAAACTGAAATCCTACTCGATTCAAATGTATAGGACAACTAATTTTTTTTTGCGATTTCAGTGTTGGCATAGGTAGTGAAATTTTTTCAGTTTGATGGTCTGAAGCACCCCATTAAGTACGTAAAGCATTTATTTTCCACCCTGTATAGCGAAATAAGAGAACTTCCATACTGTTGCCTAAAAAGCAGAAATCATAAAAACAATGAAAACTTAATTAAAAATTAAATTAAATTAATTTGTTCAGCTTGATTTAACATCATAATATTATAACGTGAAAGTAAACACAAATTACATACAATGGAAACAAAATTATTAGAAAACAATTTGAAAAAATTCCGGGAAAAGGTAACCGGATCGTTTTTAATTAATTTGAGGTTCATTATGGAAAGCATGAGAGAAGTAGATTCCAATAACGGGAGAGCTCGAGTGTGCCCGGTAATGACAAGCAATTAAACAACACCATATATTCTCGTTAACTTTATTAATTAGCGATCGATGAAAATTGTTATTGGAAGAATGAATATGTTTGCTATCATTAATGTAATGCTGATAATTATTTTGTGATTGTATTTTTAAATTACACCGAGAGTTTTTTTTACGGAGTCGAAATTTTCTGGGATGTGTGTGTAAACTTTTAAAATCTGATGCCTCATACATTTGAGTCGAGGAGGCGTTACAGTTTAGTGTGGAACAGCAAATGTTTTTTTGCGATTTCGATGTTGGTGCCATAGAGAAAGTTGTTCAGTTTGACGGTCTTATCAGATACACCCTGTATAGGGTCCTTCTTAATATGCTGACACGTTTTTAAAGGGATTTGATTTGAGGATTTTAAATGTACTGTCGGCTTAAATATTGTGTTTTTTCCTCGTATTTTTGCTTGAGTTGAGAATCCTTGTAGAGCCTTAATTCTTCTCCATTGTATGATATAATAATTTTGTTGATTACTTTGTTCCTTGGTCAAATATCCCTATTTTTAAATTCCGCAATAACTGTATACATACCTATAGCTACAAGTTCTATACAAACTAGCTTCACGACAGCAGCGCCAAAACGGAAATGTTGGAACTTAAGGCAAATCTCACTGTCGCATCTGTAGCTTGCTACATATCATTAATCTATGGTCTGAATTCACCGTTTCACTTTTTGCTAGGCTGTCACTTACACCCTGTATAACACATTTAATTTTACACTCTGTATATAATAATGAATTTATTATCTCGTATTCTTTATCGTTTATTTATTTGCTCTGTTGGAGTGGAGCATGCCCCGGATAGGCAGGTCGTGGGTTCGAATCCCGCTCGCCGCCCGACTTTTTCAATCTTTAATTTGATTAAGCTAACATGGCATACATGTAGAATCAATTAATTCGAATGAATTTATGTTCTAAAGTGATGAGATTTTCATAGAGCGTCATCGGTGGTGGCGCGTTGTGGAGAGGTGTGGACACTCAATCATGAAGGTCCGGGTTCAAGTTTGAATAATCGTGTCGTTGTGTTAATCAATTTACGTCAAAGTAAAAGTCAAAGTCAATATAATTTATTCAATATAGGAGCTTACAGCACACTTATCAAACGTCAAATCTTTTTTAAAGCTACCACCGCGTCGGAACGTGTTGTCGCTGTAGAGAAGATGCGGCCAGAAACTCTACAACATAACACGACTTAATAACTATTATGATATTATTTCAACGCTAACAATGGTTTGGCTGTGAAAAATATTCTGTGATTCACTTCGCCAGGTGTGCGCCGGCTCTTAAGCGTATAGCATACAGAAGGAGTCGAGGCGGCGTCGAGGCGCGGGCGCGCCTTAGCGTCTTGACATACGGTCAATAATTGTATAACAAGAATAAATCCGAGCGCCGCTCGAATTGGTATGATATACAATTACCGACTGTATGTCTAGGTCGCCAAGACGTACACACGCGCCTCGACGCCCGGCCTCGAGTTCTTCTGTATGCGATACGCCTTAAGGATCCTTATCAGAATAAAGAATCCAAAAAATGTCAGTCACACCTTTGATTAAGATTTTGCACACCAAAACAAGTTATTTCCATCGTCCTTTTATTAAATAGACGTCAGTCATCGTTGGCCTGTTTAATAAAATTGTTATTAACAATGTTTCGTTACCTTTCTTTTAGTTAGGGTTTAAGTTTTAAACTTTTGGTGGAAAACAGCCCATGGTCGTGTTTGTTATAGTACGAAAGTTCCTCACAATGCTGTCTTCTCCCATTTACGTTATGCCCTTTGCATTTGGACTTTGTAAGACACATCGAAAATGCGAAAAATATCTGTGCCCCATACATTTGGGTCGAATATGCTTGTAGTTTAGCATGGATCAGCTGGTGAAAGTTTTTTAGTTTGATGGTCTGAGTTCTGGTCCCTTCAATACCCGTCAACACGGTATTATTAAATCTTTATTTTTCGCAGTTTAAGAGAAGTTTATTCCGAATGCGTAAATGTGCGCTGCATACAAATGAAGTGAGGTGATATTTTCAATACTAACCAAGTAAAGTCAATGAAATTTTTCAGAATCAATCTAGAAACTAATCTCTATGTTTGTATGAAATCATATTTTCGTTAAAATGCTAGAATTTATTTTAGATTTGTATGGAAATCTTTGAGGCACTGTAGCTTTAAAGTTATACCGACATTTTAACGAAAATCTGACTTCATACAAACAGAGATGAGTTTTAGATTATTTCTGAAAAATTTCATTGACTTTAATTGGTTAGTACTAAAAATATCACCAGAATTCGTTTGTATGGAGCACGCTCAGAATTGTATTCCCTTAACTGGGACCTTCCCGCTTACCTGTTATCGTTTGTCCCACGACAAAGTTCGCTTCTGTTGAGCCTGTCCGGTAATGGAGCGGGTTAACACGACACTTATTGCCAAAATAAATCATCCGATCTGTGCTACTCAACAGTTTGGAGGTCAAATTTGATAAATATTTTGTTGGTACCCCATACAGGGTGTAAGTGACAGCCTAGTAAATACTGAAACGGTGAACTCAGACCATCAAACTGAACAACTTTCAATATGAAGCCTATCTCAGGAAACGCGAAAAAATCTGTCCCATACGAAACTACTGTACCTACCCGACTCAAATGTATGGGACCGCTGATTTTTTTTCGCGTTTCCTGAGGTATGCTCCATAGTGAAAGTTGTTCAGTTTGATGGTCTGAGTTCACCGTTTCAGTATTTGCTAGGCTGTCACTTACACCTTGTATTATACAGGTTCCTTCTTAATATGCTGACACTTTTTAAGAGGATGATCAAACTGAACAACTTTCTAAATGGGACCAACATCGTATTCGGAAAAAAAACAGCTGTTCGTTACAAAACTGCAACCATACTTGAGCCAATTGTCCCAAGTAGGGTTGTAGTTTTGTATGGAACAGCAGATTTTTT
This sequence comes from Agonopterix alstromeriana, assembly GCA_963924505.1. Classification (NCBI taxonomy): domain Eukaryota; kingdom Metazoa; phylum Arthropoda; class Insecta; order Lepidoptera; family Depressariidae; genus Agonopterix; species Agonopterix alstromeriana. The sequence goes on from OZ004667.1 coordinate 15,125,719, forward strand.
TTTTGTGATTTCTATATTGTTTCCATAGCGAAAGTTGTTCAGTTTGACGGTCTGATCATCGCCTCTAAAAAGTTTCGGCATATTAAGAACGACCCTGTATAATGGCTACGGAACCCTATCATGGGCGAGTCCGACCCGCTTTTGGTCGGTTTTTTTGACATTCATCTCGCCATAATCTGTTTTATAGCACCTAAAATCTAGTTTTACCACTAAACACGAGATGAAACAAATTGTCCGCATGATAAACGAGATATGCATCGCAAGCTATTTTACAAGGGATTGGATGGAAGCAGTAAATTTTACGGTTTAGTCGAATTTTATTGTTAGTGCGAATAGTTTGCGAAATTGGATGCGTATATCTCACACTTAGATTACTTTAGTGCTATTGTTCTGTCACTGGATATTATTGAATAGTTTGTTGTATCAAATCAAATCAAAAAAGTCCTCTGTAAAATAGCATATTATAAACTGGATGATTATTTAAATGATCAAAATGCTTGGGTCTGAGGTTATAGTTTATTTACTTTACTGTATAGTATCAATTTTTTTATTAAATAGACTATGTATTATTGTATACATAACTTTAGCTTAAGAATTTATATTGTAATAGTTATTAAGTCGTGTTATCAAAAGAACTTGCACATGGTGTTCGTTGACCTCGAAAAGGCGTACGACCGTGTACCCCGGGAGGTTTTGTGGTGGGCTCTCAAAAGGAAAAATGTGACTGGGAAATACATCGAGTTGATTCGTGCAATGTACAGCCGATCCAGTACATGTGTCCGTTCATCCGCTGGTACCACCGACAAGTTCAATGTGGCTGTAGGTTTGCATCAAGGGTCGGCTTTAAGCCCTTACCTATTCCTGTTGATTATGGATGCTTTAACATCGCACATACAGGAAGAGGCACCCTGGTGCATGCTGTTTGCCGACGACATTGTTCTTGTCGGTGAAGATGGACTCGAGGTCCAGAGCAGACTGGCAAAATGGCAGCAAACACTGGAGAATGTCGGCTTGAAGATCAGCAGAACAAAAACTGAATGTTTGTTCTGCGATTTCGGCGGCCTTTCCAGTTGTATGCCTATTGCCCTTGATGGCGTGCCTTTACCAGTCGGCTCCGACTTTCGGTACCTCGGGTCACTCATACAAGGCGACGGAGAAATAGATCGGGACGTCAAGCACCGAATCAACTCGGGGTGGATGAAGTGGCGGCAGGTAACGGGAACGATCTGCGACTCCCGAATCCCCCTCAAATTGAAGGGGAAAATATATAAAACCGTAATAAGACCTGTCGTCATGTATGGGTCTGAGTGTTGGGCCACAAAAGGGACGGATGAGAAACGATTGCATGCAGCTGAGATGAGAATGTTGAGATGGATGTGTGGTGTAACTAGAATGGATAAGATAAGGAATGAGTATATTAGGGGAAGTTTGAAAGTAGCACCTATGACGGAAAAATTGCAGGGTAATAGATTATCGTGGTATGGTCATGTAATGCGAAGAGACGAGTGTCATATTACGAGACGAGTGTTAAGTATGAATGTGGATGGCTGCGGTAGGAGAGGAAGGCCGAAGAAAAGATGGATAGATTGTGTGAAAGATGATATGCGTAAGAAAGGAGTGAGTCCTGAAATGACGGCTAAGAGAGATGAATGGAAGAGGATGACATATTGCGCCGACCCCAAATGATGGGAAATGGGCAAGAGAATGATGATGATGATTAAGTCGTGTTATGTTGTAGAGTTTCTGGCCGCATCTTCTCTACAGCGACAACACGTTCCGACGCGGTGGTAACTTTAAAAAAGATTTGACGTTTGATAAGTGTGCTGCAAGCTCCTATATTGAATAAATTATATTGACTTTGACTTTGACTTATCTACCTAAAGAATTTTAAATCTGGCGATACTTTTTATAAACCAAGATATACTATGGTAAAACGGTAAAATATACTTATACAACTTCTCTTTCGTTGTACGGCTCTTCTTTGTAACTACTACATTTCTGTTTTTGGGTTACTGTTATCTGTCTTCATGCCAAATTTCGACTCAATAGATGCAAATATGAGCGAGTTATTCCGGCGGGGCATACAGACAGACAGACTATAAGAATGGACGAAAGTATAATGGTTCCTTGTTTGACTGCGGAACCCTAAAAACTCGTAGCATGTACATACAAGTACAATGTAAAGGAACTCAACACAACCATTGGCGTCATCATATTATGCATAGAATGAAAGACTTGGCGTCTTATTGTGGAATTGCCTGATTTAATCGGTATCAAATCAACATGATGCCGAGCCGTGGTGGTCCAGTGGCGAGTAACCTTGCCTGCCGTGCAGGAGGCGATGGTTCAATCCCCGTCCAGGCCGACTCGTACCAATGAGTTTTTCGGAATTTATGTACGATTTGTAACAACACTGGCTTTTCGGTGAAGGAAAACATCGTGAGGAAACCTGCATGCTTCAACTTCGAAGCATGTATTGTACCCACTGTCCATTATGTGGCGACGGGCTCACCCCCCGTCACACTGGACAGAGTTTCGGTACTACTGGTGAAACGTGGATGTTCTGTGGTTTCAGAATATCTCTGACTACCCCCTCGGGGAATATAGTCGTGAGCATATGCATGCAAATCAACATGGTGTTTTTGGCAGCTCTTGGCAATTCTGGGCCTCTACCCGGACAATAGAACATCGCATTTGCGTGAACGTTTTCGTTCCAATGTCAACTCTCATCATCAGGTTTTTAGAATCACACACACACACACATCCACAACCACACTTTTTAAAAGGTATGAGTTTACAAATTACCATGCATGCATGCATGCATATGCCCACGACTATATTCCCCGAGGGGGTAGTCAGATATATTCTGAAACCTCAGAACATCCACGTTTCACCAGTAGTACCGAAACTCTGTCCAGTGTGACGGGGGGTGAGCCCGTCGCCACTTATAATGGACAGAGAGTACAATACATGCCTCGGAATTGAAGCATGCTGGTTTCCTCACGATGTTTTCCTGTGTCACAAATTACCACTGCTTTTTAAATCATCATCATCATCGTCATAGCATGGGAAATGTCTTGTAACTAGCTGACCTCAAAGCAAACCTCATAAAATTTCGAAAAAGATAAACGCCCTTATTTCCCATGAGGATTGTAATTAGGGGACACCCCTACATTGGCAAATGTCTGCGCTGCAAAGGGCAACGACCCCTTTCAACTATATTTTTTTAACCTTTAAAACGTAGTTCAGATTAAAATAATGAATACAGCATTGTGTTTCTGAATATTAAATTGCTTGAAATGTGGTTAGATATTTTACACGATTCTTCTGATAAAAATTTGGGATTCATTTTTACTGTGAAAGATTGAAAAATGCAATGGCCACTAAAACCTGTGGGAATAATGAGACAAAATTAATTGCAAATACAATATATTATTTATTCAAATAATAAGATGATACCAATTATATGAATAGCCTTTCGCTCAATAAAACACTGTATAAGAATCGAATATCCCTTACTCTCTTCATACGATAAACAATGGATGATGCATTTTTATTCTAACAGGAATCAAACAGCTCGGCAAAGGCAAGAACAATTAATGATCGTCCTAAAACATCCAGATCCTTTAAGATGCAGGCAAATACTGGGTCTAAACTTTACCTTTACATAATTATTATTTCACAAGTTGTTTAAGACCATCAAACTGAATAAATTATTATATGGAACGAACGACAAAATCATGTAGGTACGGTAGGTAGTAGGTAGTAACATTGTAATAACACGGGACAAAATTTTTACTGAAAATGTTGTATTCGTTTTTATTATTAGATGTTCAATATTGATGGTCTGAAGCACGTACATTCATACAGAGTTCATTCACAGGGTGCAAACACTGTATAAATCGTTATTTTCCAATAACGAAGAAGCAAATAAGGCTTAGAAATAAACAGGAAACTCTCAGCTCAAATAAATAAAGTGCCTGAAACCATCCGAAGAACTTAATTAAATAGTGTAGGAACGTGTTTATTTATATAGGCTTGCGGATCGAAAGTTATTTACGAACATAGCCGGGAGCATAACACGTCTCTGAGGGCCTCTCGATATATTTCACGTATGTCTAAATTACAAATAAACTAGGACACCTTTGAGGATCCTTTGAGGCTATACAAGCGACTAATTCTGTGTGGTTCCGCCTTAGAATGGGCCACATTTCTGTCCGTGGGTGTATGACGCGAGCAAAAGGTTAATATTACAGTATTATAAATTAAAACCGAACAAGAGCGTTACGGACTCACCCATGATAGAGTTCCGTAGCCATTGCATAAGTAGAATAACAAAATATTAGTAATGTCAATATATAAAGTTACTGTGCGCTTGTATGGCGAAATTAAATAATTTATAACAGCCATTTTTTAAATGTAATTTGTTAAATACATTTCTATTATCTATTCTATTCTATTTGCTATTTTATTTTTCTATTCTTCTCTATTATATTGATTGGAAAATCGCGCCCGCGCCTCCAGGTGACGTCGCCGTCGCTACTTACTATAAGATTTATAATTGTGTTACTTTGACTATCCGCCACCACCACACGTCTCTTCTGTATAAACTGCGCCCAGACAGACGACGCGAAATCGGAAGGAATTTGGATGTTCGTGCCTAGTCAATAGAGTTTACACTTGCAGCAGACACACGTCGCGAAAACTTCCACAAAAAAGTTTTCGTGTCAGAGTCATCTCTGACACGAAAACTTTTTTGTGTACGCGTAAAAGCCCGAATTTCAACAATCCGAGAGTCAGTAGCCAGTCCCAACCAATCTCCTCGGTTCCATTTCATCAAATTGAGGCAATACAACGCAACATTTTAAAATAAAAACTGAAACTCAATATGGATCCGCTTGTACCGTCCAATTTGAAGCAAGCTGACTGCGACAAACATTTGCCTCTGTTCTCTATCGAATCGGAAACCGCATTTTGAGCCTCACGTACGAGAATGTACGAACATGTAAAATATTGCGTAAAAACCCTAGCAGGGGTTACCAACCTTTTTCATTTTGCTGCGCATAAGGCTGCCTGTCCACCAAAGATGTACGACGATAGTCGACGAGGCTGCGAGAAAAAAATAATAGGCTGGTCTACCACTCATTCCCACCACTTCTTCTTTCGTGTTAAAATGACTGATATAGAAGGATTACTAATGCTGTATTGGAAAGATTAGCCAGTCATCAATAGTCGTATCGAGGCTGACTGCCCAGGGTGCGCCAGACGAACTCAGGTTTTGTCACTCGGGGAGGCTCTTTCCTGTCATCATCATCATCAGCCCATCATCGTCCACTGCTGAACATAGGCCTCTCCCAAGGCGCGCCTCAAAACTCGGTCCTCGGCCTTCCTCATCCAATCGCTCCCCGCTACTTTTTTTAGGTCGTCTGTCCAGCGAGCAGCAGGGCGTCCCACACTACGCCTACCAGTTCGCGGTCTCCACTCTAGAACTTTGACACCCCACCGGTCAGTTCTTCGGCAGATATGACCAGCCCATTACCACTTCAGCTTGCTAATTTTCTGAGCTATGTCAACCACTTTAGTTCTCTGACGTATCACTTCATTTCTGATGTGATCTCTCAGAGAAACACCTCTCTTTCCTGTGCCTCCTGTCAAGTATGTAATCCTAAACTATTAAACACCTCCTAAATACTTTTACGTAGGTACGTAACAGTTTTTAGGAGGTTTTTTAGACCATACAATTGAACAACTTTCACTATGGATAAAGCCGTCATCGGACACCGCGAAAAATTACCCTTTAATATGTACCCACAAACATATTATATCACCCATGACCGAACAGCGATTCAGACTCTGGTTTGGCAGGCTGGCATGGTAACCATTACACCAACTGAGTCGTTGGACAAAATTAATGTTTTCAATACCTGCAATAGTTACCTATCTGCCCTACCAATAAATACACTTTTATCAGTGAACTCGAGCATCCCCTAGGCAAATTTCTCAACAGGAAAATATTGTGCTAGTCTGGCCTATGTAAGCAGTTTTCCTCTAGAGATAGCTAACAAGCATTTTTCTTGGACGTCAAGTGAAGCTGAAAATCGGTGCCCCTTTCACCGGTATAACAGGGTTGTGACGAGAAATAAAAAGAAAACTTTTAAAAAGTAGGTACACCGCTTTATAAAGGATCGCTTTAAAAATAAATGTTTGCAATGCAGCATGCTTAGCATAACAGTGTACAGCATCTGCTCACAATTGTATTATGCGAAGAGGTATATAGAGTCCTTCTTAATATGCTGAGACTTTTTTAAGGGGATTATCAGTCCGTCAAACTGAACAACTTTCTCTATGGAACCAACATCGAAATCGCGAAAAAAAAAATCATCTGTTCCATACAAAACAACTAACCTACTCGAGCCAAATGTATGGGACAGCAGATTTTTTTTCGAGATATTGGTGCCATAGAGAAAGTTGTTCAGTTCAGACGGTCTGATCATCCCCTTAAAAAGTGTCAGCATATTTAGAAGGACCCTGTATAGTCAAATATACCTATTGGAAATTTTCAAGCCACTGTCAAATAACTCTATCGGGGACATATTTTGTTTATTTTGCCTTGATGCACCCACCCATCTCCATGCCTTTCCATCATTGGACCACTACGCTATAATACTGACAGGATATTGACAACTGGAGCACTGAGAGCAAAAGTGGTGAAACCTCAAGGACGATCGCGCTAATTTAAAACCGGCTCTAACGGCTGTCAAATGAATAGCGCAATTCAATATGTCAAGTTTTTTTTGTCTTCATTTTATATTTTTACGGATAAATTTAAGATACCAATTTAATTTTTATTGCTATTCATCGAGTTTATCAATATTAATTTAATTTTTACATTACTTTGATCTGTAATCTCTAAATGCAAAAATGGTGGGGAGAAAATAATTCGAACTCCATGGAGAAAACTACTTACTGCTTTATTTAAAAAAATATGTTTTGCCTTCTCTTTCTAACTCTATGCTGGAAACAGAAACGGCAACATCAATGTCAAATTCTGACATTGTGAGTGTAGTTTTTTTCTTAATGGCCAGTTATTTTAAGCTGATTTTAAGTTTACCAAGGAGTTCACAGGTTTTCCAGTGACGTCACTGGACGGACCGACCCCTTATTTTATTTTAAATATCTGTAATTCTTTCATTTTAAAATGTCTGACATTGAAAATATTATTATTGAGACAATGGTCTCGAAATGGTTTTCGATTCAGCCCTCCAGAAAAAAACTTGACATACCGAATTCCGAATGTGTTAAAAATTTTCACGATTGGTCTCCTGAGAGCCTGCTGCTAAGGGGCTTGCACTGCCCAGCTAGTGGGCTAGTGTGGTGTGTGGTATTTTATACTTTTTCTCATCTTCTTAAACCATAAAAGGCCTTCAAATGTGACTAAGGGTTTCGAAACATTGATCGATGGCGATCGACGCACGATTAGCTTAGGGTGCCGTACACATCTTTTGGCATAGACGTGGCAAACGGCACCCCATACTAATCGTGCTTTTTGTACGGACAAACCGTCGATCGCCGTTGATCAATATGTCGTAACCCTTACGAGAAAGTAGTTAATGAACGAAAAAGTTGAAAACCGTTTAAACAGAATCGATCACGTTTCAAAATCCTCATCATTAAGACAATTTCAAACGATTTTCAGGATTTGTGTAAATAAAATTTACACCTTGTTTACGACTATGTTTGCAATTCGTCCAGTATTGCCTCTCGGCATTTTGAAATCGTCTAGAATTTGATATGCTCTGCGGGCATCAACCTTAAGGGTATATTAATGTTGGCGCGCTCCATACAAACGAACTGTGCGTACCATGAGTTTTCACTGTACGTTACTACTGTAGTCACGTCACCAATTTGTATGACAGAAATTAGTTCTCGACGTAACCACTACGAGCGCTGTACGAAATTCAAAACAAAATTGGCGAAGCAACTATAGTAGTAACGAACAGTAAAAACTCATGGTAGGTGGTAACTTCTACTGGTTATATTTTCAATACTAACTAATTAAAGTCAGTGACATTTCTCAGAAATAATGTAGAAAGTAATCTCTATGCTTGTATCTTGTCAGATTATTGTTAAAATGCATAGTTTTAAAGTTACAGTGCCTCAAAGATTTCCATACAAATCTTAAATTAATCCTAGCATCGAAAATCGGATAAGATACAAACATAGAGATTTGTTTCTAGATTGTTTTTGCAAAATTTCATTGACAGACCACCAGACTTCGTTTGTATGCAGCGCGCATTTACGCAATCGGAATAAATTTCTCTTAACCCCAAGTGACATTTCTTAGTCAATGCTTAACCCAAACGAGTCCATAAAAGATGAATGGTGAAAGAAAAATTATTCATAGCAAAGAAGATATTTACTGTCTAACAATGACAAGCGAATGACACGGGTCGGTGTCAAAACGCCGTTTGACTGAGCATACAACGTGGATCAAAAACCTTACGACAAAATTCACACTTTGGAAACTTTATTTGATGGACCCTCCTAATAATAAAGCGTTTCATTTCTTTCTTCTATTATTTTGCAGAAATAAAAATTTTCCATTTAACTTTAAACAATTCTGTCTATCAAGTTATAAAAGTGTCAGCATATTAAGAAGGACCCTGTATCGATAGTTATATATACAGTTATGATTATAGTTAGGAGATTAAATTCAAAATACATTAGGTACCTTATTTATTTATCTGCATTATATAGGGTCTTCCTTAATCGTTTTTTTTAATGGAATGATTAGAATATCAATCTGAACAACTTTCTCTATGGGACTAATACCCTAATACGTAAAAAAAAATCGGCAGCATTTGGGTCGAGTAGTTTTGTATGAAAAATCAGATATTTTTTGGCGATTTTGATTTATGTCCCATGGACAAAACTGGACAAAACTTTTCAGTTTCATGGTCTGATTATCCCCTTAAAAACTGTCAGCATAATAAGACTGACCCTGTATACCACCTTACTGTTAATAACTAATGCATAATTTGTTAGTTATTCTTTGTTGAAAAAATGGAAAAAAGGTTTATTCTGCAAACAGTGCAAAGGTACAGAATACATTCATACATTGCAGGTAATAAAAAAAACGTGGGCCTTGACTTTCGTGCCTCGAATAATGAAAATTGAGCTCTATTTTGTACCCTTTCACCGTTGTATTTTTTTCTACAGTTAAAAATTGTGTACAGAAATAGACGACCCAAACCGGCACTACTGGACTTAACATTGTTTACACGGAACAAATAGAGGCGAGTTTGCTTTGAATTGTAAATTTCTGTCTGTATACTGGCAAATTGCCTTGAAAATAGGCGTTCTGAATGCATGCAGCTTAAATACTCCTGTATGGACAAGATGGACATGTGGAAAAGCGATTTTAGTGGTTTACTGTTCACGATGGAAATAGTGTTTACAAAAATTCATAGAATTTGCCATAGAATTTGCAAAGATAGGGCAAGGAAACAAATTAGGTAATAGATTATTCTACTGAAATAAGTCACACTTAAACTACCAGAATCTATCCTGGTTTGGTTTTATGATGAATAGACAACGATATAGAATGGAATATGTATAATTATATAGATACAAACATCCATGACTCGGGTACAAATATTCATCATACAAATATTTGCACCTTACGGGATTCCGCGACCCTCGGCATAGCAAGCAGGTCCACTACCGGTTGAACTATCGGGTCGTCAAAAGTAATTATTATAATATAATATAGAACAAGGAAAATATCGTGAGGAAACCTGCATGTTTCAATTTCGAGGCATGTATTGTACCTACTGGCCATTAAAAGTGGCGACGGGCTGACTCCCCGTCACACTGGACAGAGTTTTGGTACTACTAGTGAAACGTGGATGTTCTGAGGTTTCAGAATATCTCTGACTATCCTTTCTCGGGGAATATAGTCGTGAGCATATGCTATGCTATACAACGTGTTAATGAATAAGCGTAAAACCTCATACACCCCAACTGATTTATAACAAAATAATTAGATTGAAACAACGCTCACGCTTTGCGTTGCCGTCGCTGCTCGTGAAGGTTTCCTCGCCACCATGCCCTCAATGATATCGTCAGGAGGGCTCTTGTTTCCGCCAACGTCTCATGCGTACTTGAGCCATCTGGCCTCAGCCGTACCGGTACCGGCAAGAGACCTGATGGCTTGACATTGGTGCCCTGGTAGAAAGGCAAGTGCCTTTTATGGGACGCAACGTGCGTCAGCACTTTCGCCGCCAGCTACCTTAGTCGCACGTCGCGGACGCCTGGATCAGCCGCGGAGTTGGTAGCCATCAGGAAGCGGGACACGTGCTCGGCCCTGGTGGCCGATTATCTATTTATACCTGTTGCCGTTGAGACCACGGGGGTTTGGGGTGCCGAGGCTAAGACATTCGTTGCGGAGATTGGCAGTCGACTGAGGGAGCGAAATTGTGACCCCCGTTCAGGGTCGTTTCTGGTGCAGAGGCTAGCCGTAGCTATTCAGCGTGGTAACGCTGCTAGCATTATGGGCTCCTTTGCGCCAGGATCAACAAGGGGCGGGTTATTTGACTGAGCTTGTATTTTATTGTTATTGACGACGCTTGTGCTGACCGCTATATTTTTGTGATTATTTTATTTTTGTGACATAAATAAATTCATTTCGATTGAAACAATAATTTCAATATTTTTATACTTAAAATTTAAAGTTATTCGCATTTTAAGTTTTCAGGCTAAAATCATTTGTTATAATTTCAGCAATGAATGAAAGCGCTAGTGTGCTCGTAGATACATTTTAGGAATCTTGTTTTTGTAGTAAGTATGGTGAGTGTACCTGAGCGGTGGTTTGAGATTGAGGTCAGTAAATTTAAATTGTACAAACAATTTTTTTAATATTTTGAAGAAAAAAATGTTGTAAACATGATAATTCTTTTCTGATCTCGAATCTAAACAAACACCTTTCTAGTTTTGAGTTAATTCATTAACACGTTGTATAGAAAAAAAAGGTAACACATTTCTAAATTCAGACACCTAAGTGTGAAGTCAAAAACAGCACCCACAAAAACTGGTTGTTATTACTTAATTAAAAATTTTATGAAATTTTCAAACGGGAACACAGAATTTTTGTAGAAAACTCTTACTCGAGATCCATCCTGATTTAAATAAAATATACAAACCATTCCAAATATATTCTCATAGCAACGCCGATTAAAATTAAACACGGCCAACAACTCATCTTTCAATTAAAACCAACCCCCATTAATCCATCAATAGCATCTACTCATTACGGAGTGGAGTCGTGACGTCACGTTCGTGCCTCGTTGATCTACTGTGGATTATGTACTTTACGTGGGCTCTGACTTTAGTGACGGTACATTATATTTTGGAAGTGGTACGATATATTTGAGAGCTGTAAATTTATTGGAAAAGCTGGTTCAAGTACATTATTTAGGTTTTATCTACACCGGCATGTAGACATACGAGCGCAGCGAGAATAATATTTGATATGACTTAATTATTAAAACATAAAAATAAATACATAGTGACATTACATAAAATTACAAATAAAGGGACTTAAAACTAAACTAACCCAGGATGTGGTGTAGGTTTATTTCTTGTGGGAGGCTACCCAAAACGCTGGAATCAACAATATTAATTATTAGGGTATTTGACAAGGTCCAACCTGATCAACTCAACTCTATGATAGGTACCTACCAAATGAGACCAACTTAAAGCCCTACCACCTGCGGCTATACAATACAATTATCAGAATGGCATGCTTTGCCATATGCGGACGTACTTTCACCACTAAGATTGGCTACATTAGGCACATCCAGACACATCAGCGAAGCCCATTATACCAGCAGCAGTCGCCGCAGCCATATCGGCAAGGAAGACACCATCATCATAATAGGTATGCCATCAATACTTTTGAAGAAGAACATTCGGGTACAGAATATATTGACGGAGAGACCCGACAATGACGGAGGAAACTGAACTGAAGGAAGTACAAAATGAAGTGCAAAATACAAGAATTCCGAGTAAAAACCTTTGTGTTTTAAACTTACTGGGGTTGTTTATGATATCAGAAATTAACAGCAAAAAGAATGCAGTATCACAAAGAGAAGATAACACTGAAGAACAAGCTGAACAAGGCACAAGAAGTCACGAGTTTCAACGCTGTAAAGCATTCAGTTGCAACAAGATTAACGAACATTTTGCCTATTGATGTATCAATTGGTATTTGAATTAACTCCCTGATATCATCTTCATAGGCCTGTGCCCCTACCACTTAGGAAGGGACGAACGAGAAGCTGATGACTTTTTTATCAGACATCAGCCCATCACAGATCCCCACCGCTGTGACTCCTGTAAACCACATAAGACAATAAAGTCCAGCGGGGCTATTTTGCCGACCCGCGATAGCGATAAGTATATCTCATCTTGATTTTCAAAATAAAATATGTGACCAACCAGTTGGTTTGATTGGAAAAAATCCCTTCAATGAGTTCCATTTTGCACAACCAGTTGGTTGGTTCAGTTGATCGGAGTGGAAAGACAGGATCTTCGCACTGACGTTTTAAAAAACAACAACCAATTATAAGATCTCTCTGTCACTAGATGTTTGATCGTGAAAACTTGAACTAGAACAAAATGTACAACTTGGACAACATGAACAACACGAATAATATGAACAACTTGAACCACATGAACAAATAGAACAACACAAACAACATTAATAAATTGGACGAAATGAATAACTAGAACAACTTGGACAACATGAACAACATGAACCACTTGGACTAGATGAACAACTTGGATAACATGAATATTTTGGACAACTTCTAGACAATAAACAATTTAGAAAAGTTGAACAAATAACTACTTAGACAACATGAACAACTTGGACATTATGAACAACTTGACGACATCAACATTTGGACAACAGAAACAACGATGTCAGAATTAACGTAAGGCTTTCTCAGAATTGTATATCACGCCTATTAATTTTATCGCGCTCAATTTTGAGATGGATACACTATCACTTAAAACTGTCAAAAAGAAAAGATTTAAGCGCGCGTAGCTGTCAAACGAATGGGCATATCACCTAAATTTTACAGATTGATGTGTTATATCCGATATCGCTCACTTCTGTGCATACTACGGCGCCGGCGGCAGCATTAGGTGCTAATTTATCATTTTCTAAGGAAGTGATGTATTTGTTACGAAGTAACTATTGATCTGTGGTCTTAGTAAAGGCCGATGATGTGAACAAATAATCGCTTCTCGCTCCGCTTTACCAAAAATAGTCACCACGAATGTTAACCCTCCCGTGTCACGTGCAAGTAACGATGACAATTCCTGGGTCGCCACATTATAATTAATTTAATGGGACGGACCCAGATTGGGATAGTTTTGTACGGTCACTTCAGTTGAGCCTTCTGTAGTCTTTTATAATTAGCTTTCTGTTGTAAATGGTGGTAAGGATGGTTAAATGCAGTAGGGTAGGGCACTGCATAAAAATATTTTAGTTTTAACTTCATAATAAAAAAAACGTTTGAAAATAATGGTAAAGTCGCATTTTCAGAATTTAATACTATTTTCCATACAAAAAGCAAGCGTTTCGAGTTGCTCTAATTTCACTATTTGTCCGCTCCCCTATTGAATTTGTTTAATTTTGCGAACTTCATAATGCGTAGAAATGAACATAGAAACAGATCTTTGACTATTTATATGTGGACTGGTTACGCGTGTAATTCTACTAACTAACATTTCTGCCACTTTTTGCGGGGGGCGAGGTAACATGAAATCCGCTTTTTTGGATTTTGTTCCCCATAACTTTAGATTCGAATTTTGAATGTTAAAAATCATGAAAAGTAGTCTCGTGTGAACCCCAAACGTTCTAAGTTCGAAGTTATTATTTCGCAATTATAGGCTGTCTCGTTTAGTGATAAGGTGTAAAATTGAATGTAAATGCACAAGATCAATTCTGCTTATACCGTGGCAGAGGGGAAATGCTACCGCAAAGCTAGTACTTATAATAATTAGTCAAAGAAACAGATGCATGTAAAATTCGAACATTCTGAAAAATAATAAACAAGCACTGCAGGTTTATTAAAACCATAAACATAGAACTAAAACTACATATACTACTGGTGAGAAAAATATTTTTCTTTCGAAAATTTTTGGGTTTTGCAAACCTGGGATTGCAGTTTACAAAGTACGAGCATGACTTATAAATAAACAAATCAAATATAATTGATCTATGATTGATAATTATTTCAAACTGACAATCTTGAATCCTACCATAACTACAGCAACATAGAGCTTGGACACACCATGACCACCGCCTATTTTAACTTCATCCAGCTCTACTCACATTGGCGTATTCCTGCCTTGCTCGCACTCATTCAGTATTGCACATGGTTTCCTTTTTTTAAACCCCGGCGCAAAAAAAGGGGTGTCATAAGTTTGACGCCAATGTCTGTGTGTCTGTCTGTCTGAGGCATAGTAGCTCTCGAACGGATGGATCGATTTCAATGCATTTTTTTTAAATCTAAAGCAAATTTTTACGAGAGTGTTTTTAGCTTTGTTTCATGAAAATCGGTTCAGTAGTTTTAATGTTGTTTTAAAAATTATGAAATAACATTAAATGACACAATAAAAAAGCCCCAACCGCTAGGCCTAGGGGACCGCTATGAAACGCCTATTGATTTATTACAGTCAGTTGTGGTCCCCGACACATTAATTGACCTAAAATATCTTTAAAAGAGTTAAGAAATAAAAAAGACATTTGCTTACAAAAAAAATATAGGTGACCGAATTTTAAAGTAAATATTGTTTACTTTTAAATGTTTGTTTTTTGTAAAGCTTTCCCATTTGTATGAAATGACTGCTAAGTGTCCACGGTGTGCCACAACAGTGCCTGGTACTTAGGATACTTTTATAACAAATCGCAAAATTACTAATCGTTCGATTCAATTCAGGCATCTTAAAAAATGCCCTGTCTCCTTTACTTACCGCAACTAGATTAATTTCAAACTATGCTATCCCTCCATTAACGTCTTGACTTGACAGGCGAAGGAGAGTCTATTTCCTGCCACTCGAATCTATCCTCTAAGCCTAGGAATTCATGAAAGGCTATCGAGAGGTAGCCCTTTTCAGCCCAAAGGTACACTGTAACTGTCAACTGTCATGTTTTTTTGCGATGAATAGGGTCTAGATTTCAAAAAATATTAATTTAGTAATAAGGTTTTGGGTCTATTAAATAGATCCTTAATAATAATGAAGGCCCTTATATTCTAAAAATTTTTTTCCTTCGTACTTATTTTGGACACCAAAATCACAAAAAACCTATTATAGGTAGATTCTTCTTTTTATGAAAATTATTTATCTTATCGCTAAGCAATGCTGTTGTCCGGAATAAAAGGGGCCTACTCTACAATTCTCGTCCTTTTATTTAAGGGAATATAATTCGGAGCGCGCTCCATACAAACTCAGTCTGGTGATATTTTACCAATTAAAGTCAATTAAATTTTTCAGAAACAATCTAGAAACTAATCTCTATGTTTGTTTGAAGTCAGATTTTCTTTGTAATAAATAATAGTTTTAAAGTAACTGTTACGAACGAAATTAAACGCTGAGGGCCTTGCGAGGAGTTAAAAATGAAACCCGTCTTTTCCAAACAAAAATCTGTATGACACAAAGAACAAAATAATATCAAAAACAAAACAGTCAAATTTAAAAGCATTCCAAAAATACAAATATATGTTATATAATATTTTTTTTAATTTCATTAATGCAAACAGATTTGCTGTCGCTGCATGTTTTAACGACTTAAACTGTATATTTTGTGGACTTGATACAAACACAAAGATAAGTTTCTAAATTGTTTCTGAAAAATTTCATTGACTTTAATTGGTTAGTATTGAAAATATCACCAGACTTAGTTTGTATGCAGCGCGCATTTACGCATTCGGAATAAACTCGATAGCACTAACTGATTTTCTTCTGAATTTTAGCTATAAAATAATTCCATCCAAATCACTAACTGAAAACTAAAACGTAGACAGCATCGTTTTTGTAAATTCCAAATTTGAACCTTTTTTAGTGAACAGTAAGGTTCAAGTTTTCAATTTAGAATAGAGATAGAAAAAGTTGTTGTAAAAATAAGACGGTTCTATTCAGATGTAGCTCATATTGGGTTTCAACAGAATTGATTGAAGAGTGCTTTGCTATCCTAGCAGCAATTTCACTAACGAGATGACAAAAGCGAAAAGAAAAGCAATCTTTTTATCGTGGATTGAATTGCAGTAGATATTCTCAAACAAGCAGTATATTAGTGCCCTGAAACACAACACTAGAGCAATTACCACAAATATAAGAAGATAAGTGCCCTAATGAGCGAACTCGTCCCCACAACCTATTTACAAACAAAATTAGACGGGCTGACTACCTATAAACCTACATCATAGAGTCATAAAAACGAATAGCGGTGAAGCTCAGGGGTCACGGCTGGTCTACTCTCGCGCAGTGAGCCCTAAGTGAATTCGATTTGAGGGTACGCGCGCAGGCTGAGGGATGTACTGCATACAGGCATACAAAAATAATAACGAGATGGCGTTGCCCGAAAATAAATCGCGCTATCATTGTGTTTCAAAAATGACTCTTAGGTAGGATAAAAAGCTTATACCATCGCTACGGAACCCTATCATGGGCGACTCTGACACGCCGTTGGCCGGTTTTATAGAAGCTATTTTCTCGTTATTTGAAAGACATACAAATTATTAAAAAATATAGCAATTATCTTCAACATCCGGGCTTTATTTGCTATTCATATAATATATTATTTTTCTATAAAATAGGTGAAATGACGTAGTTTAATTGAGGTGATGCGATTCTGAAAGGGTCAAGGTCGTTCAGTGGGGGATACGTCTTAATGTAAGCGCATGTTAGGGCAGGGCGTATCGGGGCGGAGCAGGCCGCATCGCACGGACGGAAATCCGCCTCGCAAAAATGCCACCCGCTCCGCCCTGGCGGCGTAATACTCGTACGCGTCAATTCATATGAATTGGATAGATGCTATTTGGGCGGATTTTTGTGCTGCGCTTATAAATTAAGAGAAGTTTATTCCGAATGCGTAAATGAGCTCTGCATACAAACAAAGTCTGGTGATATTTTCAATACTAACCAATAAATGAAATTTTTCAGAAAAAATCTAGAAACTAATATTTATGTTTGTATGAAGTCAGATTTTTGTTTAAATATGCCGTTTTAGTGCTAGGATTAATTTAAGATTAGTATGGAAATCTTTGAGGTACTAACTATAAACTATACATTTTAACTAAAACCTGACTTCATACAAACATAGAGATTAGTTTCTAGATTGTTTTTGAAAAATTTCATTGACTTTAATTAGTTAGTATTGAAAATATTACCAGTCTTCGTTTGTACAGAGCTCGCACCGAATTATGTTCATTTCACACATATTTTGACAAGTGTCATTTCACATATATTTTGACAAGGGCGCCATGAGAAAATACTATAGGTATACCAGTAAGTGGGTTGTGAACTGAAATAATTTGGGAACCCGACCAGGTATAGTAGGTAAAAGTCGGTATTGTGCAATCATGAGCATGCATGAACAGTCACATTAAATTCAAATTTACAGTTGAGTACGAGATACCCTACAAACGTCGATTCGAGGAACGTGTGTAATTGAATCCAAAAGGAAATTGCATTCCAAATGCTGAGTTCCGACTAGTGACTTACGAACTTAATTTGCATAGCACGAAATGTCGCGACATTTTACCCCTCACTTTTCGGAGGAAACTTATATTTTATTGGAGAACAGTATTTCGAATTACTAGATATTTGAGTCCTAAATAACCTATCTAATATTTTTTTGAGAATCGATCGGTCAAAGCGAACCTCTGAAACAAGTGTTCCGTATAAAACAATGCAAAAAGTTTATTTTATCTTCGATCTGAATTAGCCATACTTATTATTTATCACTAGTCCATTAAAATCTACCTACATCTTTTTCTGACCTATGATTCATTATTTTCGATCTGAGTTAGCCATACTTATTATTTTTCTGTAGTCCATTAACATCTACCTACATCTTTTTCTGATCTATGATTCATTATGAGATATGTAACAGAAAATTAATTTTATTTGCATTTTTGAGGGGGACAGAAGAACACAAAATAACTGCAATCTCCGCTTTTTGATACTCACAAGATGTCATAGCAATTTTAGTTTTTTTATTATTTAGAATTGTTTATTTCATTATTAATTGAATTGTGTTCCGATCGTCGAAACATTTAAGAGATATTTGTCTATAAGGGAAACATACGGATGAACAGTGTTCCGTTTTTCCGATTTCGTTACGGAACACTAATAATCTGATAATCCCAATAAAGACAGCATTAGTCATAAATATATTTCTTAGCAACTAACGATAAGTACTTATAGTATTGTTGTATTCAATCATGTTTTCTATAACCTTGATATAAATCCGAGGAGCTATCATTTTTTGAATACGCTCATCTTTTTTTTTTGTATACAGCAAATAAGGAAAATATGTTTTCGTCGGCATTTGTATGAAATCTATTTATTAGACTCTGAAAATAAATCAGTAAACTTTGTTGTTTACGTAAAGTAAGATCTAAGGAAATCAGTAGAAGTTATAGGTCTAAAGAAAGCTAAAAAAAACAGCCAAGAGCGTGTCGAACTCGCCCATGATAGGGTTCCGTTGCCATTGTATAAGAAGAATTTTTTTTAATCTGTTTATCTTACCTAAGAGAAATTTTTGAAACACAGTGATAGCATTAAACATTTTTCTTCATAACTACTACATCTCTGTTTTTGGGTTACTGTTATCTGTCTTTATGCCATATTTCGA
Source organism: Agonopterix alstromeriana (assembly GCA_963924505.1). Classification (NCBI taxonomy): domain Eukaryota; kingdom Metazoa; phylum Arthropoda; class Insecta; order Lepidoptera; family Depressariidae; genus Agonopterix; species Agonopterix alstromeriana. The sequence goes on from OZ004667.1 coordinate 15,144,650, forward strand.
TACAATAGGTGCAAAAATGAGCGTGTTACTGAGGCGGGGCATACAGACAGACAGGCATACAGACCATCAATAAACGTTACCGTTTGTGGGCCTAAAAGAAATTGACTCCTTTGTTTTTGTTTTGATGTCGTTTTTATTTTTTTAAATTGGCCAACAATTGATAAAAACATCCTCCTCCTTTTTTGAACTCAGTTAAAAATATTCAGTGCTTGCTGAAGCCATTATAGTGCGACTAACTTGAGAGTTGAGCGTAACTAAGCGACGTTGGCCAAGATGGACAGAAATTAAGGGATCCTTTACTAGCCACAAGCTTAAATGAGGTGATGAGATAGAGCATTTATTAAAGAGGTATAATCATAGACACCAGTAAAATAAACCATAATCGTCCATCGTTAGGGCGTACAATTGATAAATCAGGGAAACCTCTTTCTATTTTCCTTATTCCATAGTATTATTACATCTTCAAATGACTCATTAATAATGAAACCCGGACAATATTAGCAAGGGTCACGAGACCAAAAATAATACTTGAGGCTATAATAATCCGGTATCCGGCTACAAAGAAATCCGGACCAACAATAAGCGTGCTGGGTGTCGAACCGTAAAATCGAACATCCCACATCAATTGTACGTTATTATACCGGAAAATGGCGAATACGGTTTCCTTTTACGGATTTTTTTCCAAGTTGGGTAATGTGAGGTAAAAATTATAAAAAGAAAATTGTTTGCTTGCATTTTGTATGGCCCGAGGACCATACAAAATTCGAAAACTTCTGTTGCCGTAGCATGTTACTCGTGATAAGGCTGTCTCTTGCTGCTGGTCGAGACCAGCATAGGGAGCATGGCACCGTGATACAGCGCTATCACACCTTCGCTCTCTTTCTATTTGCGCGCGAACGAACGAGATAAAAGACGTGATACAGCCGTACCACGTGTAACATGCTACCATCACAGAAGTGCTATTTATGAAAATCACATATTAAAAATCAAGATCGTATAATAAAAACTCCAATCTTTGGATGTCACTTTCGAATATGAATACAATTCCAAAAATAGCACTCCTGAACAGAATCATTTCTTTTTGTAAATATCGTATGACTACTATGAGGCGACTAATATCTTCTTAATATACTGACTTTATTAGGTTGATTATCAGACCATCATACTGAACGACGACTATAAGGGACTAAAATAGAAATCGCGAAATAAAAAGTATAACTTCATCAAATCTGCTGTCCCATATAAGTTTTGGTGCTTTTTATAGAACCGCAGATGTAAGTCCCATTGGCCAAAACCGACTATTATTGGGTAATCATTCCAGTACATCATTAGTAATTAAATTATCATGCGATTTAATCACGCTAAAAAGAAAATAAGTCCCATTGAGAAACTTGTTCAGTATTACGGACTGATCATCCCTTTATAAATCGTCAGCATAGTAGGTAAGCTGCTAAACGAACACTTCATTAACAATCAAATCGCTCACTCGAAGTGTTCCAGCCACAAATCAGGTCAAAGTTCAAACCGTGTTGCTGACTCAACAGAAATGCGTTCGCATTCGTAGATAGATAATTACTCGTACCAACAGACATCCGTCACTTATTTCTGTCTCACAACGTTCGATTATCTGGGCCTATAGAAAATAACATTTCTATTGGCGTAGACGCTAGTAGAAATGATAAAATTTGCTTTCGTTACCATTTGTCAAGTCCATACTTTTTTATGTTTTCTACTGTCGTTAACGCTAATCGAAAGATACCTACATTGTCTAAGGGTCCTGAAGTAGAAATTGTTGGTATTCTAACGCTGTCAAACTCAAAGTCAAAGTCAACATAATTTATTCAATATACTTGAAGCACACTTATTAAACGACAAATCTTTATTTGAAGCTACCACCGCGTCGCGTTGAAATATGTTGTCACTGTAGAGAAGATTCGGCCAGAATGCGACTGAATTGTCGAACCAAAGACCCGAGATTCAAATAAATTCATGTTAATTTATAATTATTGCACGCCGCTATTCTAATATCGCTTAATGGGTCCTCTTAGACCAATTCGACCGATTATTTCGACAGATTCTTTGGGTCCCTTAATATATAGGGTTTTAAAGGGGGTGCTTCAGATCAAATTGATCAATTTTCACAAATATGGAGCCAACATCGATATCGCAAAATAAAAATCAGTTGCTTCATAGAAAATGTAAATTTACCCATTTGTATGGTACAGCTGATTTAGTTTCGCGATTTCGATGTTGGCTCCATAGTGCTGTTTGGTGGTCAAAATATTGATCGTATAGTAATAAAATCGGGTGCAGATGAATCGGGTCGAGTGAGGAACAGGGTGAGATGGCACTAGCCCAAAAAACCGGCCAAGTGCGTGTCGGACTCGCCCATGATAGGGTTCCGTAACCATTGAATAAGTAGAAAAAGAAGAAATTTTTATAATCTGTTTATCTTACCTAAGAGAAATTTTTGAAAATCAATGATAGCATGATTTATTTTTAAGTCGTTAGAGAACATTTCTATATTTCACTGAAAGTAGTAAGTACTTTAGCAACATTTTCAGATTTTTCACTCCAATATTTTAGAAGTTAAAGGTGGGGTACGCCCTATTTTTGACTTTGAATCATGATATTGATTTAATTTCATTGAACAAGCCCTATCCAACGACACTTCACTCGATTTAAAAAAAAACAGTTTTCTTCACAACTACTAAATTTCTGTTTTTAGGTTACTGTTATCTGTCTTCATGCCAAATTTCGATTCGATTGAGGCGAGGCTTACAGACAGACAGAATGGACGAAAGGGTTCCTTGTTTGACTACGGAACCCAAAAAATGGACATACTTACACTCGAAAAACATTACCCTTCTCGCGCAACAAATGTTTCCGTAGTTAAAATTACACGAAATAGAGACTGAAAGCTTCACGCTCATACCAGGAATTTCGTATCATACGGTATGTACCTATACCTATTACAATACAAGGTAACTATTTCCAATTTCCAATGTATTTGAGTGCCATTTGTGTAACACCGTGCCGTACTCACATTAATTGCACCATATATTCACGTTTACTGGTCACTGCGCTGCACTTGCATTAGCAGCCAGCTATCGGTGACGTAATGAAGCTTGTTATGTTCCCTGTTAATTTAATTCTGAGTACCATTAAAGAGAAAATCAACTCCAATTTCAACCTTAACGATGGGACCGAAAGCTTGTAAGACTTTGTCTGCTCTGTTCGACAAAGGATCGGCAAAGTAAAGTTTAGTTGTTCCTAATGTAGGATTCTAGAGTTCGTAATAACGAAATCATTGAACTTGCCCCAGTTTGATAAAATATTCTGTTGCTGTCAATAATAGATTGGGTTGTGAATTCGGTGAGAGTTCTCAGGAATCTCGCAGGCTAGTTTTAGTATAAGATATAGACGTACTTCTTGTTATCATCAGCTGCAAGGCTGATTCAGTATTCATGGGGTGTAGAGCATGTCTGTGATGGGGATGGACCAGGTCTGCCTGTAATTTGCACTTTAACAGTGAAAAGTACCCTGTAAATACTGAATCAGCCTTGCACATGATGATAACAAAAAGTACGTCTATCTCTTATACTATTTTTTCTTTATCATTTAGTTGACTTGACTTTCTGAAATGTTTGGAGTTCCGAGACAAGTTACCTTTATCTGCTGCTAGGCTGATTCAGCACTCATGGGGTGTAGAGCATCTCTATCTTTGGGATGGACCAGGTTTTCCTGCATAACTTCAGTTGGTTTAGGAGTTACAGCCGTTCAAAGGTCAATTATGGTTGCATAAAATGAATACGTATGAATATGAAGGTGTTATTGTAATTTACCCGTTGGATGAGGGCAGCGCAGGACCGGTCGTTATGGCGATCCTTGGGGGAGGCCTATGCCCAGCAGTGGACGTAAATCGGCTGAGATGATGATGATGATTGTAATTTGCACTGTAGCTATGTGAACAGAGAAAAGTACCCTGTGAATACTGAATCAGCCTTGCAGCTGATGACAAAAAAAAGTACAACTATCTCTTATACTATTTTTTTCTTTATTATTTAGTTGACTTGACTTTCTGAAATGTTTGGAGTTCCGAGACAAGTTACCTCACGTAATAAAGTTTCCTAATAGTCTTATTAGAAAATAATTGCATTATCCATAAAAGATATCCGATAGACGGATCTGTAAAAGGTGACCTGTTTATAAATAATTGCTAGTACAGAAGTAAGATTACACTATTAATAGAATAGTGTAGGAAGAGCCTGTTATTTCAGACCCAGTCTTAGAAGTACCGTATATAAATAAAACTTGGCAAAACATGTAGGTAGAGTAAAACTATAATAAATTAATTGGTTCACCTTCAGAAGTTGAAGGAAAGGTCTTTCTACTAGTAATACCTCCTTCTAAAGCTCCCAATGTCTCCTAATGCTTCAATAATTGTATAAACCTGATAACTTTTCTAATTAGATAGTCCCCTTAATCTTTTATTCATTCATGGTTTATACAACGTGTTAATGAATAAGCGCAAAACCTCATACACCGCAACTGATTTGTAACAAAATAATTAGATTGAAACAATAATTTCATTATTTTGAGGCGAAAATGATTTGTTATCATTTCAGCAATGAATGAAAGCGCTAACGTGCTCGAGGATACATTTTAAGAATATTGTTTTATCAGTAAGTAGGGTGAGAGTGCCCGAGCGATGGATTAAGATCGAGTTCAGCAAATTTTAAATTTTGCAAACAAATTAATTAATATTTCGAAAAAAAAAACCAATGTTGAAACCATGATAATTCGATTCTGCTCGCGATTCTAAACAAACTGCTTTCCTGTTTTTTGTTAATTCATTAACACGTTGTATAAAAGATAATTCACGATAAAGGCAGGTTTAGACGATGACAATTTTGCGGCGCCAATTTGTTCGCACAAAAAAAAAAACACGACACGCGGTCGTTTACACGGCGCCAATCTTGCTCGCATGCGTATGGATTTGCTTGCGAAAACCGTGCCAGCGATTAGCACGACGTGTTTACACGAGTCGAAAAATTGGCGCGGAGGATGCTAGGGATGCGAGCACAGAAAAATAGACGCCTGCTCTATTCCTTGCTAACGTTCGAATGCCGTGAAAAATTCGTGCGAAAAGTGTTTATACGGTGCTTTTTTTAGGCGCCGCGCCGCAGAATTGGCACCAGCATGCGTAGCATGCTACACGTGATACGGCTGTATCACGTCTTTTATCTCGTTCGTTCGTACGCAAATAGAAAGAGAGCGAAGGTGTGATAGCGATATATCACGGTGCCATGTTACCTATGCAGGTATAAACCTGCCACGTGCCGTTCTTTTTTTTCGTGTGAACAAATTGACGCCGCAAAATTGTCATCGTCTAAACCTGCCTTAACCATAAAATTATTATGAGAATTGAATATACTCATTGTAAGACTTTTTGTAGGACGTGGGTGTTTCAATATTGAACTCAATATGTTACATTTTCACCGAATAAATAATCGGTCACCGATTGTCTGTCGTGGGCGTACATCCTAAACGAGAAAAGACAGTCAAATATAAGTAAGTACCGACTTTTACAATAACTAAATTAAATGACACAATATAAAGGCCGTGGTGGTCCAGTGGCGAGTAACCTTGCCGGCCGTGCAGGAGGCGATGGTTCGATCCCCGTCCAAGCCGACTCGTATCAATGAGTTTTTCGGAATTTATGTACGATTTGTAACACCACTGGCTATTCGGTGAAGGAAAACATCGTGATGAAACCTGCATGCGTCAATTTGGAAGCATGTATTGTACCCACTGTCCATTAGAAATGGCGACGGGCTCACTCCCCGTCTCACTGGACAGAGTTTCGGTACTAGTGAAACATAACATAACATAACATAAATATTCTTTATTTGCACACCAAAAACATACAGCAACAAAAACAGAATAATAGAACGTAAGGGTACAAATGGCGCTCTTATCACGAAAAGTGAAACGTGGATGTTCTGTGGTTTCAGAATATCTCTGACTCTACCCCCTCGGGGAATATATTCGTGAGCATATGCATGCATGCATGCAAAAAATGTACTTCATTTGGTATCACTTGGGTGTCACACTAATTAACATCATGCCGATTGATAACGTATTTGCTCTAACAAAGAAGTTCGTGAATTTCAACCCGTATTACTTGCCCGTATATGGAACAGTTTAATCATAGCGAAACCCGTTTGCAGTTAGTGAAATCGAGCCATTTTGACAAAAGCCTCTCGCTGATTAGAATTGCCAATTTGACCTCACTGACTAGCGGTGGATAACTGTGTAGTACTAGCAAAATAGATGTTGTGGCTAATACGCGTGAATTGCATAACCCACGTATTGACTGAATAATTATGCTTATTATGCAATCGTCATGGATATGTCGGGGTTATCTTGCAAATCATTACCTTTATAATAGGGTAACAGAATTGGGTAAAACGTAAATTTAAAGTAAGTAAAACCTCTACCAAGTGTTTGCTCGATTCACTTCCAAGGTTTTAAGGGCCTATGTCGAAAAATAATTGAAGCGAAATGGGTGTGTGATAGCTTATATTACCGCCTGGCGCGAGAGAAAGAGATGGGGCGGCGCGCGCGCTTGAAACGATGCAAGCGTAAAACAAACTTTATTTAATTGTGATTATACTATTTATGTAAGTTCATTTCTGCTCTAATCAAATTTTATAAAATATCAATCTCTTTTTTTTAAATCAAGTCTCGTGTTTCTATTATTCGCCGTTTAGCAGTTCCAAGCGTTTATCGATAAAGACGGAGGCTACTTTGGCTTATTTTTCTATCGAAAAAAAGTCTCTTAATCGTGTTTTGGCTCTAATCAAAACTTCAATTATATGTTCAATTTACACATATCCGCAAATCATACTCCTACTGTTAGTACTTCATGATATATGATGCTTTGAAGAATCCTATTTTTTTCACATATCCTCCTAACTGTAACAGGGTGTAACAAAACACCGTAGTAATATTTAAAGAGGTGGCTGAGACCATCAAAATAATTCCAGTTAGAAATCGTGACAAATAAAATCTGCCTTTCGTTACAAAACTACAGTATCTACCCCACTGAAAAATAAAAAACAGTCGATTATTAGTTTCGCGATTTCGAAGTTGGCTTCGTTGTGAAATTTGTTCAGTTTGATTGTCTAAGCCACGGTTTATACAGAAAAGACGTGTGGCGTTGGCGGATAATCTAAATAATACAATATAAACCTTGTAGTACATAGCATAGCGTCGTTTTTCTCGTAAAGGAGAATCGCGCTAACAACGCCTCCAGGTGTCGTCGCCTGGAGGCGCGGGCGTAATTCGACGAAACGACGCTATATATATGTATTATAATTGTGTTGCTTTGACTATCCGCAACTGCCACACGTCTCTTGGGTATAAACCGCGCCTAAGCCTCACATATTTAAATATTACAATCCACTTTTGTTACACCTGTATAAGGCAATCAAGATTATGATTTATGTAAAATTATCAACGACCAGTTTTATGCTTTCTTGCACTAACTTTCTCCTGCCTCCAGGTTTTATTCCTAACGTTTTTCAATTGCCAACACCCATGGAAACTAAGCCTGTTACAATTAATCCAAGATAATTTGATCTTGTTTTTAATTACGGTTTTCTTTCCAGCTCTCACTTTTATAGCGTCCTTCTTCATATGCTGACACTTTTTAAGGGGATTATCAGACCCTCAAACTGAACAACTATCTATATGGCCCCAACAACAAAACCGCGACAAAAAAAATCTGCTGTTCCACACAAAACTGCAAATCTACTTGAGCCAAATTTATGGGACACTGTTTTTTTCTTCATGATTTCGATGTTGGCCCCATGGAGAAATTTGTTCAGTTTGAAGGTCTGATCAACCCTTTAAAAGGTTTCAGCATATTAAGAAGGATCCTGTATATTGATACAGCACAGCTGTCTCAGCCGTACACCAGTTCAATATGCAAAACGATCTGAACCCTGAACGATTTGATGAATTCCATTCAATTAGCGAGCCGTATGAAGCGGCCAATAAAAATTAACGGTACCCTGTATGGTTTGCGGCCGTTTCAGAATCAATAGCCCACGTTTATCTGGGTTAATCGTTTTGTGTTTTTCGATAATTGTCGCTTTCGTTTTAATGGTAACTGGAGTTTTTGGAACGATAATTGATACGTCATTATGAGACAGCCGTTATGATGTGACTTTATTATAAAAGTAAGTTTAACACGGGAGCTTTTGCTTCTACGTAGAATCTAAATTTTTATAGTCGTATCAAGAGGGCGGTTCCACAACGTAGGTGTTATTCGGGGGCAAAGAAACTCGCTCCGGTCGAGCACTCCAACATAATTGATACGACATTATGAGACAGCCGTTGTGGTGTGGTTATTATAAAAGTAGGTTCCACGAGGGAGGTTTTGATGATGATGATGACATAATTTTTGTAATTGGTTTCTCGAGAATGAATAGAAAACTTATTAATTATTCGAGTATCGTCATCGTCTTTTATGACTAGTAATAGCTTGGTTGATGTACGTTTTACGACACTTCGTCCTCTACTTTCGTACATCTATGGTCATTTGTCTTGTTCTTTCTACGGGTCCAAACTAATACAAACTTAAAATGTTTTTTCCCAAAATAATATAGGATAGCATTCTGACGTCATTTTTGACTCTACCATCGCGTCAGAAGGTGCATTTACTAATATAATATAGTACCTACTATTGTTGTTATAAATACTAGTTTAGTAAAATAATACAGGGTCCTTCCTAATACGCTGACACTTTTTTAAGGAGATGATCAGACCGTCAAACTGAACAACTTTCTCTATAGGACCAACATCGAAATCGCGAAAAAAATGCTGTGCTCGAGTAGGTTTGTAGTTTTGTATGGGACAGCAGATTTTTTTTTATGCGTTTTCGATGTTGGTCCCATAGAGAAAGTTGTTCAGTTGGACGGTCTAATCATATCCTTAAAAAGTGTCAGCATATTAAGAAGGACCCAATATATTAGAGTCAAAAACTATTACAAGGGAACAAATATTAACTACTTTAAATTATAATTTTTTCTAGCAAGGTTTTAGAGTAAAGTCTACCAAAATAAATTAATGTCACATCTAATAAAATATTACGATATTAATTCTAGAAAAAGCGACTAGATTTTTCTCTCTTTGAACGAAGCGTATCTTTTTCACAGAAACCGAAATTATCACAAACCTTTGTTAAAACTTGCTATTACACCACATGTAATAGCCCCAATGCCGGTTTTTGAGCCTTCCAGGGTTGACAGACGTACGAAGTTGGTCGTACAAATACGAGATTTGGGGTCGCTCTTACAAGGTTCGAAGATGCTGTCACCAGGTTTTTACTTTTAGGGAAATTATGGCATGATTTTCCATTGCAGGCGATGTTTTGTAGAATAAATGATTAACAAAACCATCAAAGACTATCAGACGTTTATGATTAGATTGTAGTTTTCCGGGAAATCTACAAAAAACGATCGTTACTTCGATTTGTTTCTTGTATTAGCTTTTATCTTTTTTTTATTTCTGTTTAAGAACAACATTAAAATTTTATGTACAAAATAATGTTTTTGATATATGAAACGTCTAAAATTAAATGTTGTTATATGCGTAATTCAAAAATATTCTTAGGCTTTTCACTATTTCGATTAATGGTTTAATAACGAAATTATGTTTTTTTTTACGAGGAAAAATTCTTTTGTCATTATTTTAACCGCCATTATGTCGGGAGAGGCTAAAATGGTGTACCTTTTTATTTATAGAATTAGTGTTTTTGGTTTTATTGTAGTTGGGAAGTGTTAAGTTTTCATTGTTTTGTTGAGGCTCTAGGTTAAGGCATGATCGGGCGGACATAACCTCAGGGTTAAAAGCCCCCATGTAAAGAAATAGATAACGAAAAAAAAAATCATTTTTTTTCTACGTCTGTCAACCCTGGAGCATTCACGTAATGTTGCCCGAGGCCGCGTATCGTTCACGTTTGACCTTCCAACCCCCACTGCGTCGTAAAGAGAAATTATAAATAAACTAACATTTTACCCGTTGAAAAATAAACGGAGCTACGCATTCCTGCTCTCTCTAGAGCTTTTTTTTATTTGCTTTTAGATTTTGTACTGCGTGTTTCTGTTTACAATGACAGTTTTAGATTAACTTGACTGCGACAAAACAATTGACTATTTGTATTTACAATTTTCAGAGCAAAATACGAACAAAAGCAGATTTAATTTTCAATTCAAATTATCGTATTTGATAGGTACCGGTAAAGAACAACGGTGCAAGTAGTCCCTAGATTACGAGATTTAGGCAAATGTGGATTTGGTCATCCAGCAGTCAGTTGATTTGATGACGGAAAGTACGATCATGATGATGCTTGAAATAATTAATTCATTTTCACAAGCAGAAGCATAATATGCCCGTGACTTTATTCCCTAAGAAGGTAGTCAGGGATGTTCTAAAATAATATAAAATTCACTTCCAGTATGCCCAATCTTTGAACAGTGAAGGAAAACATTTTGAGGAAACCTGCATACGCTTAAGGGGACATAATTCGGAGCGCGCTCCATACAAACGAACTATGGTGATATTTTCAATACTAACCAATTAAAGTCAATGAAATTTTGCTGAAACAATCTTGAAACAAATAGGGATGTGAGTATGCTTGTATGGAGTCAGATTTTCGTTAAAATATACAGTTTCAATGCTAGGATTAATTTAAGATTTGTATGGAAATCTTTGAGGCACTGTAACTTTAAAACTATACATTTTAACGAAAATCTGACTCTATACAAGCATAGAAATTAGTTTTAAGATTGATTCTGAAAAATTTAATTGAGTTTAATTGGTTAGTATTGAAAATATCACCATAGTACGTTTGTATGGAGCGCGCTCCGAATTATATCATCTTAAGAAGAAATCCTGATGCGTATGTGAAGTCTACCAATCCGTATCGGGCACGCGAGGTGAACAAACGCCCATACACCCTCCTGAGGATCCTTGGGGGTAATATGTATGTGGGCCACCACGTGTCCACCACGCGTAAGTACGCTTATCACTGCAGGGCACAGGGGTGGGGTGGCAGAGTGCACTCTGGGTGCAACTTTTCGCACTAACGCCGTTCCGAGCCTCGGTGAAAAAACGCTCTTTGCAACTCGGTTGTCTCAACTCAACCGTTCCGAACCTCTGACAGGTTGCAACTTTTAACCATCAAATTCGACGGATAAAAAACACTCTGACGTTTTGATTATCTGTGGTTACTTGACTTTTTGCTCATTTTGATTAAAAGTTAGTTTTTTTCAGATTATTTTTATTAACTTTTTGATTCTCTAGCATGGAAGATGAGTTTTTATTGTATTTGGAAATGATGGAAGCTCTGGAAGCCCTGGAAGCCCATATTACTGTCAATGTCAAAATTTGAGGTTATAAAACAACCGGGATCGTTCCGTACCTTTTTGCGAGTTGAAAAACAACTGTTCGTTCCGTACCTTAGATTGAAAAACAACCAAACAACCGCACCCGTAGGTTCTGAACGCAGCCCAGGCCTACGCCATTGCCCTACAGTGGGACGTTTAGAAGAGAAAGGAAATCAGTGTTCAGTCCAATGAATGATATTGAGTTTTACCGTATACAGGGTTCTTCTTATATGTTGTCGGTTTTTAAGGGGATGATAAGACCATCACAACGTTTTCTGCAGGGTGTAACCAAACACCCTAGTTATGCTTCAGACCATCAAACTGAACGACTTTCACTATGGAACAGTTACACACTTAGAAATCGTTAAAAAAAATGTTTCAATTTCAGCACCGACTCGACCCAAATGTATGGGATAGCAAATTTTTTTTCCGCGATTTCTTAGTTGGCTTCATAGTGAAAGTTGTTCAGTTTGATATTCCAACATCGAAATAGCAAAAAAATTATGTTGTTTCATACAAAATTGCAATCCGACTTGACCCAAATGTAGGTATGGAAGAACTATTTTGTTTCGCGATTTTTATGTTGGTCCCATCGAGAAAGTTGTTCAGTTTGATGGTCAGATCATCTTAAAATACCGTCAGCACTTTAATTTGGACCCTTATATCTGAAAGATTCTTGTCCCAACACGTCTCTGCCAGGAATAATCCTAAAGTACCTTCCTGGTATTAATATCCGAGATCATGATGCATTAATATTGTAAACATGTTTGAGCGTGTTCCACCTTCTCATATTAAATGAGATGAGTGGGCGAGTTCAGACCCAGCCGTTAAAAGTACACTAGTTAAAAATTCTCAGAGGTATTACATTCCCTAAAAAAAGGTTATGAAAAGAAGTGTTCTAATGATTAATTCCTCCTGTATACTTTTTTAAAAAGTCTTGACTAAATAGTTTGTTTGACCGAAACATATTATGGTAAAAATGATCCACCACCTCAGCGATGTTGATGATGATTTTGACCACCCCGAATGGGATTATGGTCGTGGGTTTACTTGATGTAAACATAAACCAAAGTCACCAACAATTACGATAATCTACAGGGTGAAATTGATATCATTAGCATCCTTTTAAATTAAGAGTCTACCCATCAAACTCAACAACGTTTACTATGAGAGCATAGAAAATCTGCTGTTGTATACATTTGAGTCGAATAGGCGTTGCAGTTTTTTTGCTTCGATCGGTTTGCTCCCATAGTAAAAGTTGTTCAGTTTGATGGGTAGACGCTTAGTTAAATTTCACCCTGTATAATTAATGGATGTATCTAGATTTTATCGTTTTCGAAGAAATGGATATTCTAGTCTACCTATATGTAAAGAAGTACCTAGTAATGTATGTTAATAGTTAGACATGTATACAATATCGATTGATCCACATACAATACATAAAATCACCTTACCCCCAACACCTTATCCCCAGGTCGACACAGACCATGGATTTTCACTTTGGATGGTCCTGATATACATCGCGTTAGGGTAAATAGTTACATTACTTTAAGGGATCACCCCTTAAATGATACTGAACAGCTTTCGTTAGGAACAAAAAGAAATTCGCAAAAAAAGTCTACTTTTCATACAAATATTCGGTCAGCTGATTACATTTAATATGGAAAGTCAACAAATTTTTTTACTAATTTTCTATAGGTTTCTTAGGGAAATTTGTTCAGTATCGTGGGTACAATGGGTTAGAGTAATACATGGTGTTAAGTTAAACAGTTGCAGTTTAACTTAACTCCCTGTATACGTCTCTTGCTTTCTCTAGATTAATACATCTTGTCATACATTCGCGTCGATTTCCGTTACTTTGATTTAACCTGGTATTTTTAGTGACTTTCCCACGTTATTATAATAAAACTTCTTTAAAAATTATTTCGTTATCTAAATAAATAAAGCTAAGGAGGTTACACGTAATAAATGAAAACAAAATTATACCAATATAAAGAGGATAAAGAAAAGAAATGTGTAACTCGGAATCCGGCAATCACACTTAACTCAGTTTCGTAGATTAAGTTTAAACGAATCCATTTGAGAGACGCCTAAATCCTTATGTCGACATTGAAATTATTTTCAAGAAATCTAGTCACCGTGACTTTGCTCGCTTGCGTACCAAAATTAAAGTGCCTTGCCTATTAATAAGATTTTGTTTCCAAGGAAAATTGCGTACTTCAATTAAATTTATCTTTTGTTCTTTGGTTAGGATTTATACATAGAAATATCATAGTGTTATAAAAACTAATAGTGGTTAAGCTCAGTGGTAGCGGTGGGTCTATGATCGCGCGGTGTGCGCGACGGGTGTATCCTAATTAGTTTTGAAGGTACACGCGCACCGTAACCGCTGAGCCTCACCACTATTCGTTTTTATTACACTATGAAAACACGCCATAAACATTCGCTTTTAAAATAAAATTGTTTAGTAAAGTCAAAGTCAAAGTCAATATAATTTAATCAATATAGGAGCTTGCAGCGCACTTGCGGCCAGAAACTGTACAACATAACACGACTTAATAACTATTACAATATAAATTCTTAAGCTAAAGTTATGTATATAATAATACATAGTCTATTTAATAAAATAATTGATACTATACAGTAAAGTAAATAAACTATAAGCTAGTGACCTCAGACCCAAGAATTTTGATCATTTAAATAATCATCCAGTTTATAATATGCTTTTTTACAGAGGACTTTTTTGATTTGAGCTTTAAACTCAATTCAATTCAAAATGGTCTCGGGGATTTTATTATAACAACGTATACAGTGACCCATGAAAGACGTGTGACCCTACTAAGCCGAAAGTGTGGAGATATCAGTTTATTTTTGTTTCGAGTGTTGTAATTATGGACATCACAATTTTATGGAAATAACGAAAAAAAAAAGTTATCTATGAAAACCTAAAAGCGCAGCCATACAAACTTAGTTTCTTTACAAACAGAGAAAACCTTTATATACGTCTAAACTCTAGTAAAACTCTGTAAAAATCATTAAACTTGTAAATAAAAGAGAAAATTATATGAAAATGGGCTTCCACACTTTAGTGGTATCGAATGCGTGAGCCGGTATTTTTAATTTACTAACTTATTTAGATTTAAGCCTTTCTAAGATTCATTCATTTCGTCGTTTCAATTCACAAAGAGACACAATTTATCAGAGTCCCTAATACGATTTACATTATTTGCATGCCCCATAATAAATTCATGTACGGCAATTGTTGAGGATGGCACTGGAGCTCAAGCAAGCAAAATCAATAAAATACGTCCGTTCGTTACATACATAACCCATATTTCAAACAAAAATTACCAAAGACAAAATAAAAGAATACGAAATTTAAATACATATCAAAAGTAAATAAAGTAGGGCTACTCGCGCACCGAGGGTTCCGTACCACACCACCACACAACACAACATTAATATGTTGTGTTGTGTTGTGTGTATGGATTTGTATCGCCGTCAGGAGTGGTTTACGATTGGTAAAGATCACTTCTGGTAAAGACTTTGACTATTTATATGTGGACTGGTTACGCGTGTAATTCTACTAACTAACATTTACTTTTAGCGGGGGGCGAGGTAACACGAAATCCGCAACTGTTTTATTCCCCATAACTTTAGATTCTAATTTTGAATGTTAAAAATCATGACAAGTAGACTCGTGTGAACCCCAAACGTTCTAAGTTCGAAATTATTATTTCGCAAATATAGGTTGTCTCGTTTAGTGATAAGGTGTAAAATTGAATGTAAATGCACAAGATCAATTGTGCTTATACCGTGGCAGAGGGGAAATGCTACCGCAAGGCTAGTCCTTATAATAATAAGTCAAAGGGTAAAGATGGACAAAGGAAGTACTGCCGAGTTTAATTTTGATACCAGCGACGAATCAACACCACCACCGGAATCATTTGAAGAGCGTATGTATGTATGTATGTATGTATGTATGTATGTATGTATGTATGTATGTATGTATGTATGTGGATTTTAACGTATGAGGTGTCATTGGATTCGTAAAATTGTGAGAGTGACATAGGGTATATTATTTCAATATGGCGTCTACGAATTAAAAAAGAGAGGGAGAATAAACAATTTTTTTTTGTTAAAATTACAATATTGGTATCATTATCGACTTTTTTTCTTCTCGCGTCAAACTGTGGTGATTGTAGAAAAAACTATAAAGCATAACAACCAATAATAAAAACTGGCCAAGTGTGAGTCGGTCGCAACCTAATGGTTCCGAAGAAAACAAACCTTTTTCCTAAGTTAATAATTATGGTGTGGTACGGAACTCTCGGTGCGCGAGCATCACAACTCGCACTTGACCGGTTTCTTGTACTAGCTGACAGTAAACATGCCAAATACGACTAGGTTAATGAATCAAAAACAACATATTCGTGCCACCCAACAGCAAGCATACTTAATTTGTGTGGCTTATGTGTCAGATTAGGAGAAAAAGCTAAGATTTTGTATGATACTTGGAGTCTATAGTATTTATGTCAATGGACTGTAGCTCGTATTTTCAGTTCACCACTCCGAGTATGTCCCGTTAGCCCAATTTTGATTAAAAGAACATTGAGACAAATTAAATCCTTTGACACATTTAAATTCTGTTTCAGCGATCAATCACATTCGCCCAAATTACGTTGGTACTTTTCAAAGGGTTATTTGTAAAGCTGTTGACCGTCTAAAATTTCAACCTATATAAATATTTAAAGTCTACTAATTTTAATACCAGTGTGAAAAGACATCATCAGCCTTTCATACATGGTCCAAATGTGAAAGTGCCGGCCAACAAAAACTAATGCTATATTCTTATTATTATTATGGCATGAAAGCTGTAGCTGTAAGTTTTATTACATCAAAAATGTATGAAAAGGCGCTTTTTTCAAACCTTAATAAAACCAAGAAAAATGGTCCTACATATTTGGTGCCATACTAAAAATTACTGAGATCTAACTAGATCTAACAGAATAAAGCCTTAGCTAATTTCATCGAAAATGTATGAAAAGGCAGATTGTTCGAACCCAAATAAAATCAAGGACAATGGGGATACAGCTTTGGTGCCATAATAATAAATGTTTAGATGGAGGAGTTCTAACAGAATACCGCATTTTTTTTGCCGGGACTTTCATATTTTGGACCAAATCTGATGATGTATTTTTTATTTCACTTTTACCTATAATTTGTCGGGATTCCAATTATTTTTCGGTCGACTGCATCCCAAAAGAAACATAATATTTATAGAAATCACACATATTCAAATAAAAAATTAAATAAAAAAAAGTCTTTGACGTTGTCACACTATACATACGTCATAATCTCACGACCGCAATCCTTTTCGGGGTAGTCAGAAACATTGCTATAACTACCACGTTCTGTTTAAGAATTATGAGAAACAAATCTACATGAGTTCCATAACTATACGCCAACTTTACGCTAATATTTTTTGGTGGCCTATTTCCCATAGACGGAGAAATTGACTCCTTTGACCTAGCATAGCATAGCATATGCTCACGTCTATATTCCCCGAGGGGGTAGTCAGAGATATTCTGAAACCTCAGAACATCCACGTTGCACCAGTAGTACCGAAACTCTGACCCAGTGTGACGGGGGGTGAGCTCGTCGCCACTTGTAATGGTTAGTGGGTACAATACATGCCTCGAAATTGAAGCATGCAGGTTTCCTCATGATGTTTTCCTTCACCGAAAAGCCAGTGGTGTTACAAATTGTACATACATTCCGAAAAACTCATTGGTACGAGTCTGCCTGGACGGGGATCGAACCATCGCCTTCTGCACAGCATGCAAGATTACTCGCCACTAGACCACCACGGCCACTTGACCTTTATGTCTAAATCTGTAAAGACAACAAAGGAAAATACTAGTAGCCTCGTACTTATTACATTATTTGAATCATGGGTCACTTGGTACATAACAAATTAAATGTGGACTTAATTCCCTTATATTATAAAGATAATAAAGGGCATCCCTTAAGGCATTTCCCCTTTTGGTTTCATTGAAAATACAGAAATAATTTATGCGTCGACGCATTGTTTCATGATTCATTAAAAATTTATTGAAAGAAAACATTCATATTTAAAAGAATATCAAACTTTCATTTGAAACATGTTTGAAACAATATTAGAAAGAGCATTAAGGAAAACATGTCATTACAAATTATAAAACGTGTTAATGAATAAGCGCAAAACCTCATACACCCCAATAGATTTATAACAAAACAACTAGATTTTAACAATAATTTCATTATTTTGATACTTAAAATTTAAAGTTATTCGCATTTTAAGTTTTCAGGCAAAAATGACTTGTTATCATTTCAGCAATGAATGAAAGCGCTAGTGCTCGTGGATACATTTTAAGAATCCTGTTTTGGTAGTAAGTAGGGTGAGTGTGCCCGTGCGGTGGGTTGAGATGGAGTTCCGTAAATTTTAAATTTAACGAACAAATTATTTAATAATTTGAAAAAAAATCCTTTGTTGAAAACAAGATAATTCGATTCCGCTTTCGCTTCTAAACAAACTACTTTCTAGTTTTGCGTTAATTCATTAACACGTTGTAGTAAGTAGTCTATCTTAAAGAGACTGTTAATAATGAAATCAAAGCCAAAGGTTAAAAAGACTATGTACTATTGTTTACATAACCTTAGCTTAAGAATTTATATTGTAATAGTTATTAAGTCGTGTTATGTTGTAGATTTTCTGGCCGCATCTTCTCTACAGCGACAACACGTTCCGATGCGGTGGTAGCTTCAAAAAAAGATTTTACGTTTAATAAGTGTGATTCAAGCTTATATTTAATAAATTATGTTGACTTTGACTTTGGTTGTGTTTGTTTTATTTCTTCGAAATTCGAGAATCTCTCACCGATCCCCGGATCACAATCCGCCGCGTAGTGGGAACGAACGCCCTAATTCCGAATTTCGCGACCTTTCTGCATGACCTTAGGCTGGTTGCTTAATTTCTTTCACTGTTCTTCGGTTGACCTAAGTACCAAAGCGCTTCGTTGTTACTGGTGTTCACCAGTAACAATTAGTCGATTCTAGATGCCCTGAATAACACTGTGTATTGGATTTTGCGAAAAAAAACATCGAGATGCATCGTCAGCGCGTTGCGGAGAGATAGGACACTCAATCATGAGAATCAGGGTTAAAATCTATGGATTAATAAGATTTTCTACCAAGTACCTACGTAATACTGACTGCTCTCAAACGGTGACGGAAAACAACGTAGCTAAGCCGTACCCAAAAAGTGGCTAGATATTGGAAATATCACTGTCGCTAAAGTGGCTAAAAATGTCTGGACAAAATAAAGTGAAAAAATTTGTAGCCAACGAGTTCGATAATGTTGCTAGATCTAGCCAAGAAGTGGCTAAAGTGGCAACACTAGAGGAAACCTACCTACTGAAGAATATTCAGATCCCTGTATCATCTTATCGCGAAGAAGAAGCGCAAGACTTTTCCTAGATTGCATAGTTTTTCCAACTACACACCTAAAAATAGCAAAATCAATGAAATAAAAAGCCACTAATATGCCACTGAGGATATTGTAAGTACTTCTTGGAGGTACCTGACTTTCCTTCCAAATGGGACATTACGGGCCAAAGAGCTCTTTTAGATTCCCAATGCGACTCGATTTCAATGTTACGGGACGTTTCTAGTGAACTAATGTGCGAATTAGAACTAAAGGTTACTTGTATGCTTAGTTTGTAGTGTTAGACATGGGGGTAGATTGGAAACTAATCGTCTTAAAACCGTAGGGTTCACATTATTCAGTGGTTTCGTCCGCTTGCACCTGTCCAGGCTAAAATTAAACCTTGCCACAACTGCATGAGTTTAAAAAGGGAGCTTTTAGATCAAACAAAATTTCTGTGTGCCCCGGAAAGTAATACGGTCGTGGAAAATAGACTGCGGCTATAGACTATGATGGTTTAATAAAATACCTGTTTTATAAAACCAAAATGGCAATAGTAAAATTTTAGCCTAGTTATGGATAGGATTAAGAGACGCGTTGGTTGATTCAAGAAGTATCTATCCGATATCGAGAAATAAATTACCAACACGCAGTAACTATTAAATAATCTGTGCCAATACTAAGCGAGCTAGAAATCTCAAACATCAAAAGAATCCAGCTAAGATTCTTCATAATTAAAAAATATATATATCTAAAATTATTTCCAGACAACGATCCATTGGGGTATTATGTTTTAAGGGTAGTATGTTTTCCCGAAAATGATATTGATTAAAATTTCAATTGAATTCATTCTGGTCAATTATTTATTCTATTTTCATAATACTGGAGAAGGTTATCAAATCAATCAAGTAGGTATTTATCAATCCCTTTTTATTAATCCTAGTAATCAAATCAAATTCTTAATATGCTGACACTTTTTTAAGGGGATGATCAGACCATCAAACTGAACAACTTTATCAATGGGACCAATGTCAAAATCGCGAAAAAAAAAACTGCTGTATGGGACAGCTGATTTTTTTTCGCGATTTCCACATTTGGTCCCTTAGAGAAAATTGTTCAGTTTGATGGTTTGATCATCCTCTTAAAAAACTCTTAGCATATTAAGTTGGGCCCTGTATACAGGGTCCTTCTTAATATGTTGAAACTTTTTTAAGGGGATGATCAGACCGTCAAACTGAACAACTTTCTCTATGGCACCAACATCGAAATCGCGAAAAAATAATCAGCTGTCCCATACATTTGGCTCGAGTCGGTTTGCAGTTTTGTATAGACGAGCAAATTTTTTTTCCTTTATTTCGATGTTCGTGCCATAGAAAAAGTTGTTCAGTTTGACGGTCTGATCTTGCCCTTAAAAAAGTGTCAGCATATTAAGAGGACCCTATATACAGGGTTACAGGTTAAGTCGACCTAAATCCTTTAAGAGGTGATAGTTTCCATCATTCCTGACTGATTTGACTATGGAACCCCATACCCTAAACTTAACCGTTCTCAAGTTATGGGACTTTGAAGTTTTTTTTTAAAAAATCCAGATTTTTTTGTCTAATGTCCCCTTTTTTTGTGTTTTGTACATCTAATGTTTTTGTTTTTGTATTTTTTGTGTAGCAGATTAGCTGCTTCATTATTTTAAACACAAAAACTGCAAGTAACTGTACCAACTGAGTCGTATTAGACGATTGATAGTTAAAAAAAGAAATTAATTTGTGAAGAGTTTTTTTTTTCTTTCTTTTGTATTTAAAAAAAAATCTATGACAGTTGTGCTGCAGATGTGCTTAAAAATATCTACGGTTCTTCAGCTTTCCGATAAGGTATAATACAATAGGGTATTATTGGAATTTTATAACAAAAACATCGATGATATGCTACCAGGTAGTAGTAAAAAATAACGATATTTAAGCGTCAAATTTAACTTTACTCAGAAAACAAAATAAAACAATCCAAATAGGTAACGAATGAGGTTTATTAATCATTTTTACAATACATGTTCCACATGTCCGCCCCTATTTCGCACACATACACGCATTCTGTGCCTTAAGCCACTTTTCACTACCCCAGTTGTGAGTCCTCTTCTTATTTCGTTAGCAGCATCAATTATTTTCTGCCTCAAAACATCAACAGATGTTATTGGGTTAGGTTCATCGTAAACCAAACTTTTCATGTACACATAAAAATCCATTGGTGTCAAATCTGGACTTCTAGCTGGCCACGGTGTAGGCCCACCTCTCCCGATCCACTTATTTGGGTAATTAGTGTCTAGCCACTCTCTGACACTCCTTCTAAAGTGCGCGGGGCACCCGTCGTGCTGAAACCACATGTTTCGAATGAGGTTTAATGGTATGTCGTCGAGCAAATCGGGTAAATCTTGCCTTAAAAAATTTTCATAGGTCTCTCCATCCAAATTTGGAGGAAGAAAGTAAGGCCCAACCAGATGGTTTGAAATTATTCCCATCCATACGTTAAGGCTGAAACGTCTCTGTGACCCCTTTACCCTTTTCTTATTAGGATTTCTTCCTGCTTTCGGAGCCCAATGATGGGCGTTATGATAATTGGTTATCCCATCTTGATCAAATTTGGACTCGTCAGTCCACAAGATGCTTCGAAAAAACGAAGGATCTTCCAAATCTGCATTCAACATAAACCTGCAGAAATCCAGCCTCCTCACAGGATCTCCTTCTTCGATAACATGCACTGGCGTGTAGTGGTAGGGGTAGAGACCGGCAGTATGCACAGTAAACCACACTTTCCATTGTGAGATTCCAAGTTCTCGGGCAACAACGTTGGTTGGCGTAGTCGGATCCAGTCGAAATCGTCGAACAATCTCATTATCTTCCTCTTCATCATCATCATTAATACGTGGTCTACCCAGGTCTGTTCGTCGCCTCGAAACAGAGCCAGTCTCTCTAATTCGTCGGTAAACTCCGTCGAAGACACTAATATCCGGAATTCGGCGGTCAGGAAAACGTGCTATGTATTCTTGACGAGCTTGTAAGGATACACAGTTGCAGTACCCATAACAAATCAAAATATCAGCATATTCTTCGTTCGTAAAGGTCGCCATCTTCAACAGTTCCAAATCAGAAGCACAAATCAAGGTCCAGTTAACAAGCACAGTCACGAATAGGAGGAAACAGTCCAGAAAAACAAGCTAAGTCGAGTAAAAAACGAAGAGCACCAAGTATCGCATCTACCACGGACGAATGGCGTAAGCAGACTAACCATAACCAAACACAATAACAACAAAATGGCGTTTGAAATAACTTGTCTCTCTTGCACCCGTTTACATTGTATGATATCCCGCTCGCACGTGACGCGCTACCCATTGTACCCATTGCAAGACAATGGGCGTTGCGAGCAACTTTACGAAATACCGTTATTTTTGTTATTACCTGGGAGTCTTTCATCGATGTTTTTTCCGAGAATCCTGATAACACCCTAGCAAATTATACCTTATCGGAAAGCTGAAGAACCGTAGATATTTTTAAACACATCTGCAGCACAACTGTCTTAGACTTTTTTTAAAATACAAAAGAAAGAAAAATAAACTTTTCACAAATTTATTTCTTTTTTTAACAATCAATCGTCTATTACGACTCAGTTGGTACAGTTACTTGCAGTTTTTGTGTTTAAAATAATGAAGCAGCTAATCTGCTACACAAAAAATACAAAAACAAAAACATTAGATGTACAAAACACAAAAAAAGGGGACATTAGACAAAAAAATCTGGATTTTTTTAAAAAAAACTTCAAAGTCCCATAACTTGAGAACGGTTAAGTTTAGGGTATGGGGTTCCATAGTCAAATCAGTCAGGAATGATGGAAACTATCACCTCTTAAAGGATTTAGGTCGACTTAACCTGTAACCCTGTATATTACTATATACCTATCTTAAACCTTGATTATTTAGTTGAAATACCTAATCATAATGTAGGTCATACATTCAACTACAGAGGATCAGACTATGTTATTCATGTCACAATAACAGTAGACTATAATCCGTAATTGGTTTGAAGCAAAGACTTGGTTCCATAGATAAATTTTACTGTAACGCAGAAGTGTTACTCTATAGGTACTCTTGACTATGTTTATAGTTGATTTTGACTACGGTGCGACAGCTCGCTTTTTTGTGAAAAGATCGCCTTTTTGTACCATTAACGTTTTTTTTCTATGCTGTATCCTGTATTTTTGGCGTAAATAAAAGTATATTTCGTTCAATCAATCACTTACAAAAATAGTAATGAATCAATCGAACAGTAAAATCAGCCCACATGAAGTCACTGCTGGGCATAGTCGCCCAGTCCTGACGGTTCTGTGCTAATCTCATCTAAAACAAACCCGTTACCCTCAGAATGTCATCAGACCAACGTGCTGGTGGTCTGCTAATGACCTCCATCCCTCTCTTGGCCATCACTCTGATACTGCCTTGGTCCACCAGCCGTCTTTCCGACTAGCCAAGTGTCCTGCCCATCTCCACTTCAACTTTGTGATCGGCAATAATGTATGCAGAACATAATTATCGTCTTTCTCTCTTGTCCTTACCTTCTTGTTTCTGATGGAACAGGACTGTAAGCAGTAACTAGGAGATTACTTAGTCACTTTTACGATACCCACCAGGGCTGCTGGTATTCTAAGCCAGATACCAAATAGAAACTACATAATAGAAAGAACGAAGCCACCGCATAACTTGTATCTTTATTATGGAATACAAATCGACCGCATCAGTTTTCATCAAAATTTCGAAGACATATTATTTCTCGGGAATAATAGTTTCTAGACCTCAGTCACAGTATAATAAAGAGTATGATACTACATACAATACGGACACTCCCTGCCCTCCACCGACTTTTATTCCAACCCCTTGTGGAAAAGGAATTGCTTACCTTACCTCTGCTAATGCTAAATGCTACCCGCACTGACAAGAAGAGGTAATCAATTACTTTTCCATTTGTATGAAGTGACAGTCCAGGGTAGGTATCGGTGAAAAAGTATTACCTATTAGGGTTCAACCCCATCTAGCAGCACGGAATCGTATTTTTTCACGCTCTATCCTTTTTTTCGTACAGGAACGTCATTGGCTAGAGTGAGAAAGGGCCCAGCACTGCCGGTGCTGCCGCGTGCAATCGCATTCCCGCTATCTTTCTTGCTCTAGCAAATGACGTTCTTGAGCGACAGAAAACGATGGAGCGTCAAAAAATGTGATTCCATGTTGACAGATGAGGTTTAACCCTTACTCAGCATAAGCATAGCATAAGCATATGCTCACGACTATATTCCCCAAAAGGGGAAGTCAGAGATATTCTGAAACCTCAGAACGCCCCTCCACCTACGTGCTTCAATTTCGAGGCATGTCTTGTACTCACTGTCCATTACAAGTGGCGACGGGTTCACTTCCCGTCACACTGGACAGAGTTTCGGTACTACTAGTGAAACGTGGACCTTACCCTTTCAAATCATATTCCTTCTGCTTCCATAACCAAGTCTTTGACCGCTGATTGTAGTAAACACGACACGATCGGCATCAATCATGTCTCAGTGGCCACCTGTCGATTCCGAGTGATACATCTTCCTCGGACATGGGACGTTTACTAATCTATCCATAATCGGATACACTTGTAAAATTTATGGGATGGTGTGTCGATTGATTATGAAGTTGTAATTTCATTAGGTGGCCACGAGAGAATAGTTGTCGATGAAAGATATCCTTAGTATTTAAGTTAGATAAAGCGTAAAAAAGGTAATAAAATTCATCACCACCATCATTATCGACATTTTTAGTACCTTTTAGTATTTAGTTTTGATTATCTTGATGACTTATTTTCCTCGAAGCATATAATACTAAAAATCTTAAAAGTAACAAGGCAATTCAAGTCATAACCAGCATCAAAGTTTTTTAATGCTTGTATTTTGTAAAAGGTTTGTTAAACCTTGCAATTGCTGAAAATAAATAGTGAATCTTTAATTCTTTCAAAAATGTTAAAGCAGATACTTGTGTTGTTTACTGTAGTTTTTCGCTTTATAATTATTTACTTTAGTCGTAGGTAATTAATTCGGTACAGTCATGAAAACAAATTTAGAACTTAACAACCTTGTTATCGGACGCTTTTGATATAAAATGAACAATGTAGCTATTTCTGCCGATTCAAAGCTGTGTAGCTTTTTGTAAATTTATCACTCAGCGATTGGAAGATGAAATTAAACGGACGAGAATAAAGAAGTGCAAGTTGCTCGCGATCCACATTTCTGTCTCAAAGTTTTAA
Organism: Agonopterix alstromeriana; assembly: GCA_963924505.1. Taxonomy (NCBI): domain Eukaryota; kingdom Metazoa; phylum Arthropoda; class Insecta; order Lepidoptera; family Depressariidae; genus Agonopterix; species Agonopterix alstromeriana. The sequence goes on from OZ004667.1 coordinate 15,169,885, forward strand.
TTGCCCTCCATCTTCCAAGTTGAGAAATTAATAATATCTTTCCATGAGACTTTAATTCTGAATATTATTCGCAGAAATCGTACACTTTTCGTCTTGTAATTACATTACCTTCGGATAGCGATTGTAAAACTTATGACTGTTGTCAAAATGTTCGCTATTTTAATTATAATGGAATCCGAATTATCGTTTTTACTAGACTTAAATTAAAGGAACATATAATTAAAATAATAGACTAAGCCCCATTTCCGTCAACCTGGGATAGCAATAAACTCTAGATTAAGTTGGTAACCAATGATTTTTTGTATAGGAAAACAGTTGAGAGAGCTATTTTACCCAGAGTTAATTGATAACCTAGATTGACGCAAGTAGGGCTAATTGACATAAATAATATAGACTCCAAGTCTCATACAAAATCTTAGCAAATTTTTGTCTCACTCTGACACAGTCATAATCATAACCCACACCATTCAAGTATGCATGCTGTTGGGTGTCACAAAAATGTTGTTTTTGATTCATAAACTTAGTCGTATTTGGCATATTTACTGTCAGTTAGTACAAAAAAGAGCTTATATGAGATCGTATGGTTCTGTCATTTTTGGATCGATGATTGTGAATCTAGTTCTGTTCTATATCAGATATCAATGTAACAGACAAACAAAACATAAATAAAAAAATGGTTCATAATTGTTAAAGCAGGGTTAACTTAAATGTGCTACATACTTTAGGGGTTGCTTCAGACCATAAATCTGAACAACTTTCACTATTGAACAATGACATCGCGAAAACAAAATCAGCTGCTCCATACATTTGGGTTGAGTCAACATTGACGTTTTCTATGGAACCGCAAATATTTGTTCGCGATTTAAGGTCCTGTAGTGAAAGTTGTTCAGTTTGATGGTCAGAAGCACCCCCTATAGTATGTAACACATTTAAGTTTAAACCCATTATTTAACCAACTCGATTTTACCCGCAAATTCACCCTTACTATTGTTAGGTACCAATATCATTACCAACCACCACGCAATATACATGCAAGCATTATACAGAGTGTTAGGGTAAACAGTTGCATTGCTTTAATGGGTGATTGTACTCGTGATACTGAACAAATTTCCCAAAGGAACAAAAGGGGAATTCGCAAAACAATAGTTGCTAATTTCCTATAGGATTCTTAGGGTAAGCTATTCAGTATCATGGGTACAATCACCCCTTAAGGAGCCATAGGTTCAGACGAATATTTTCTATGAGAAACGAGATTGCCCAGCCCTCCGAAAAGTGCGTCCGTATGCCGTATTTTTGATTAACAAGAATTAAATTTAAAAGTACTTTTTATATATTTATGACTTCACTAGATAAACTAATGGTGAAAATGTGAGTATAAATACCAATAATCGGAAACTATTTTAAGTTCCTCTAAAACGAGAAAAATGTTTGAAAATACGTCATTTTTGTGACGATTTTCTATCGATTGTAGTAATTCCAATCGGGTATTCAATTTATGGTTTCACTAGATAAACTATCCAAGAATTCTGAGCTATGACGTTGATTTCGGTAAATTGTATAAATCTAGTCGAAAAATGAAAAATAAAAGATGCGTCCAAGGTATTTCGTCCTACTATTGCGCCTTAAATTAAAGCAACTGTTTACTTTAAGACCCTGTAGTATATTTGAATCCAGCTAATTTGTTACCATCTCACACATACACAAAACACAATATTAGCAGAGTAAGTTCTAAATAGAATTCCAGCCATCGAAGTTCATATCAGCCAGACTAATAAATAAAGCTATACCTAAAACGGTATGTGTAATAAGTTGGTTGAGCTCAGGCAGATGCACTGCGGCATATTCAAAATATGTTAGACTCTGGTCCAAGTACACGGAGATTATCGGGTAATATTATTTACCAAAATTTTGTTTCTTTTCAATTTTTATTTAAAGTTTACTTTTTACGCAGTCGGGTAGCACTTTTTTTATTTTACAGTTTTTATTTTTTTAAACTAAAATCATTAAGTATATGTAGATCCTAAATGGTCATTCGAAATGAAAAATCATAAGAGAAACCTATGTATTATTTTCAAATACCTATTCAATGATACCCCACTCAACATAGTTCGTCAACTTTCATTTTTTCTTTTTCACAATATGGCGTCTGTTTGTCGCCATATTGAATTTTCATTACTTTCATGTCTTTAGTGACACTCGCAAGATTAAGACAAATCGATCGACGAAAGAATCATCAAAATCGGCCCACGCGTTTGCCACATAGGCTGATAAACACATTAATATAATTATGATGATTAAGATATGATAATAATAAAAAAAAAGAACGAGAAACATCAAGAATGGGAGGCATACACCACGGAGCAGGATGCTTCAGACCATCAAACTGAACAACATTTACAATGGGATCAACTTTGAAATCGGGAAAAAAATCTGCTATTCTGATACATTTTTTGTCGAGAGCTGTTGATATTTCCTATAGAAAAGCATTTTTTTTTTCATTTCGATATTGGCTCTATAGTGAAAGTTTTTTAGTATGATCTGTTCAAAAAAATTCAAAGAAAAGCTTTTATTTAAAAAAGTCCTGGCTCTTGGCATGTAAATCGCCACTTTTAGAGACGTGAAAAGACAAACATCCATGACATGATTCAATACTGCGAGTCTTGGCATCGAATGCAGGTTCACTATAATAATAATAATTAAACTTTATTTCAGGCAGTTAGTTCATAAAAGTATTAGTAACAGAGAAACTTAGCCTATTGTTAGTAAAAAGCTCATTTTAAATATGGACCTTCACCCAACATTGGGAAGGTCTACAGGCTGGTGTGCAGCTGCACCCACCTTTTCATTTGACCATAGAGTAGCCTAAACAGGGTGTAAACCATCAAAGGTGGTGCTATCAGACCATCAAACTGAATAACTTTCACTATGTTATAAAAGACAAAAAATCTATTGATCCACTATAAAACGTAAATGGCTACTCGTCCTAAATGTAGACCTAACCGTACTTCGCAGAATCAAAGTAGAAACGATACAGCATAAATAATTTACAAAGTTGCCGGGAAAGGTCTCCAACTATTTTGTCTCCGCCTTTTCTTATCGCTTATCCCAATCTCAAGCTAGTTCCGCCACTGAGATATGGCTAAACTTTCTCGTATGCTCCACGAACGCCCGGATCTTATTTATAAGCCCCAAATACTTACTTTCATAAAGAAATTCTTATCCAAAGAACGTAAGCGAGAAAGAAATTTAATCTAATAAACTTAGCTATTTCTATGATAGGGTGAATGTGTTCAATATTATAAGTCTATTGTGATCAGCATGTCTGAATATAGAATCCATAACTTCTCATACTTCATCCTGATTTGTTTCCCCTCAGAGAATGGATACGGTGATGATTGTTTTATTCTTAGGGTGTGCATTTATGTTACTTTACAAAAGAAATGTCGTATTAAATGATATGTGATTTAAAGCAGCTTTGATAAATCAGTTGTTTCGTATCATTACTTTTCTTGTTTTTTTTTAAATGTAAACAGGATCTGAAATAGCTGATTCATCAACTTCGCCGTCTATTTTCCTCAAGACAACGTGTTATTTTAGATTCTACATATTATGTTTTGTTTGTTTAAATATAGGTATACGGGTGTAGGAAAATTATAATTAACTTTTAAACCATATAATGTTGTAAGTCGATCACAATCAATTAAACCAAGTTTTTTTTCAAATCGGATAAAAGAATCATTTTTATTTAATTTATTTGTAAAATTTACACCGTTATAAATGTGAAAAGGCTAGCTTACAGTGCTAACAGAGTGGCCAATTTTAGATTTTTACTTCTATACAAAAAAAACTTATCTTTGTTCGTTGACATGTACTGTTGACGAAGCATTTTTATTTCAACATTATTTTTATCCGACTAAAAAAAAACATGGTTCAATGGATTGTATTCGACATACACTATACAACGTGTTAATAAATAAGCTCAAAACCTCATACACCCCAACTGATTTATAACAAAAGAATTATATTTAAATAATTATTGCATTATTTTGATAGTTACAGTTTAAAGTTTGTTTGCACTTTAAGTTTTGAGGCAAAAATGATTTGTTATCATTTCAGCAATGAATGGAAGCGCTAACGTGCTCATGGATACATTTTAAGAATCTTGTTTTAGTAGTAAGTAGGGTGAGTGTGCCTGTGCGGTGGGTTGACATCGAGTTCAGTAAATTTAAAATTTTACAAACAAATAATAAAATATTTTGAAAAAAATTACCTGTACTGAAACCATGATAATTTGATTCTGCTCTCGATTCTAAACAAACTACTTTCTAGTTTTGCGTAATTTCATTATCATGTTGTATATGGTTTAAAATTTAATTATACTTTTCCTTTAAACCTGTATAGGTACCTCGAAAGGATAAACGGTTTTCAGTATGTTAAATTATGTTAGTAGGTGCCTAAATAGTTATTTTTGTAAAATATTTTTAAACACACAGAGACAATTCAAACAGAAAGATCTCATATGTCAAGAAGATGTATTGAGGTAGAAGGATACTTCAGATTTAGCTGCTAAAATTTCGAAGTGTGAAACAGTATTAGCAAGTTGTGGAATTTAGACTAAGTGTTAAACTGATAAACTATCTCAGCTTAGTTGCCATCTGCTTAGTAATTCTGCAGTTTAATCAACTTCGTTGTGTATCTTTGTGTGTGTCACCGAGTGTAATGGACTTCGCCTCACGAATATAACACGTTTGCTTAGCGGAGAATACTAGAGGCACTGGTAGAGTAAAAAAACAGCCAAGTGCGAGTCGGGCTACTCGCGGACCAAGGGTTCCGTACCTAAACACAATATAATAACTAGCCAACAAATTTTGTTTTTTCCTGGATTTTTAGCGCGAGACCGACTCACACTTGGCCCGTTTCTATTATTTTTTGTTATACTGTAGAGTTTGCACTATAATCACTCCAAGTTTGACGCTTGTACTTATTATCGTTTTTACGATAGAGCGAGAAGGAAAAAGGTTGATAAAAAATAAGTTACTAGTCTTGTATGACCCCCTTTAGTTTTTAAATTTTAGTTTGTTTTATTATTTGTCATCAAATAAAATACAATGATACATATTCTGTGAAAATTTCAACTGGCTACCTATTACGGTTCACAAGATACAGCCCTTTGAAGCTAGCACGGTCGAACGGACGGACGCTCAGCGCAGGCTTATAAATAGGGTCCCGTTTTCACCCTTTGGATACGGAACCTTAAAAATGACGTCCAAAAGCGATCTATGTGATATTATTTTGAATAAAACTGGCTAGGCTGTACCAGGGACGCAGCTGCAGTAGATTAAGTGAAACGTCTTGTACCGAATAACTGATTATTATCCTCTAAAAAATTCGAGGTTTTTAGTTTGGCAAATTAGCAAACGGTTTTTAACCGCTTTCTAGTGAAATAAGAGTAGCCGAGTATTGCGAGTCCACAGACACTGTTCTTGACAGCTGTCAAGTGAGAACTGACTTTTCACAAAATTGTATTTTATCTCGAGATACAAGAATTGTACTGACTTAGTTAATATAGGTGTTTTGTTCGTCGTTGCAAGAGCTATCCAATGACATCTCACTCGATTCAAAAATATATTTTAATGCTTTTCTTTGTATGGGATCGAAAAAATATTTTCTTCTGAGTTACTATTGTCTTCATGCCAAATTTCGATTCAATAGGTTCAAAAATGAGGGAGTAATGAGGCGGGATAATAATGCAGGCAGTCAGACAGGCAGACAGGCAGAATAAAGTATAAGGGTTCCTGGTTTGGCTACGGAACCCTAAAAATGTTGTAAATCGTATGCGAACCACTGAATTACTCTAACATGACAGTAACTCGTATCATGACGTTAAGGGGATATAATTCAGAGCGCGCCCCATACAAACGTACTATGGTGATATTTTCAATACTAACCATTTAAACTCAATGAAATTTTGCTGAAACAATCTTGACACAAATATCTATATAGAGTCAATTTTTCGATAACATGTATAGTTTTAAAGTTACAGTGCTTCAAAGATTTCCATACAAATCTTAAATTAATCCTAGCATTGAAACTGTACATTTTAACGAAAATCGGACTCCATACAAGCATAGATATATGTTTCAAGATTATTTCAGCAAAATTTCATTGACTTTAAATGGTTAGTATTGAAAATATCACCATAGTACGTTTGTATGGAGCGCGCTCCGAATTATATCCCCTTAAGCGGTACGAGTAATTCCACTAGCTACTCGCACCTAACCTAACCATAAAACTCCAGCACGATAATAAGTAGGTATAGGCTCTTGAAAAAGTTACAATAGTAAGTCATTCCAATGAAGTATATAATTAAACGTCACATGAAATAGAATTGTAAGGCCTTGATGAAAAATTTATGAGTAGACAAAAAGTAGGTCAATTTACTCTGCTTATTGATGTCATGAATAAAAGAAATATGTTTGGGGTTGTTTTGGATTAAGGAATTTCAAGGGGATACTAGAGTATGTATGGTACATGAATACAAAGTGTCCCATATATGAACTGATCAAAATGAATTCCAATGCATGATAGGAAATAAATCAACTGTAGAATTAGCATGACATGCACGACAGAGCGACAAAATGAGAAAACCGTCATGCGCGCTCATTTTGGTATCTCGATTTTTCTCGCTGACGGCGCATGCAAGGCCTCTGGTGACTGCCAGGAATTTGAATGGGTAAGGGAATATAATTCCGATCGCGCTCCATACAAACGAAGTCTGGTGATATTTTTAATACTAACCAATTAAAGTCAATGAAATTTTACAGAAACAATCTATAAAATATATAGATTTAAACTTACAGTGCCTCAAAGATTTCCATACAAATCTTTGATTAATCCTAGCACCTAAACTGTATATTTCAACGAAAATCTGACTTCATACAAACATAGAGATTAGTATCTAGATTGTTACTGAAAAAATTTCATTGACTTTAATTGGTTAGCATTAAAAATATCACCAGACTTCGTTTGTATGGAGCGCGCATTTAGGATCCCACTGCAAGGCAAAGGCTTCCTCTCACCAATAAGGGTGAGAGGGTGTGGGCCATACTATGTTAGGTTACTTTTAAAACTGATCTATTTTGGGTTAGGTTAGGTTACTTTTAAAACTAATCTATTTTGGTGTAGGCAGCGTTTACGACACGTCTCAATTATTCAAAAAGCCTTTTTCTAGAATCCAATGAATTTGGAGTACATTACCAAGAAATATGTTCCTGAGCCGATTACGTTCTCTTCTTAAAATTAAGGTTCTAACGGAGGTTGGAACAGTTCTAAAGAAATAAACATTTCCACTGACAAAAGTTTCAAATAAACTTCGTAAATACGTTTTAGGATATTGCGAAGGGTGAATGAACTTCGAAATACTTGTTATATAATTGCTCTTTAAGCTTATAAAAGTATGTTTGCTGATATTCATACGAATACAAACCCACGTCTTTTCCCCAAACGGGTAAGTAAGGTAGACACTATACAGGGTGAAATTGATATCATTAGCATTCTTTTTACCCGACTGCGCCAGAAGGAGGGTTATGTTTTTCGAGCGTATGTATGTATGTATGTATGTATTTATGTTTGTATGTCTATTTCTTTGGCACGGCCTACAGCCTAAACGGCTTGATGGATTTTAACGTTTGAGGTGTCATTGGATTCTTAAAAATTGTGAGAGTGACATAGGGTATATTATTTCAAGATTGCGTCTGCGAATTAAAAAAGAGAGGGGGAATAAACAATTTTTTTTTGTTAAAGTCAAAGTCAAAGTCAAAATAATTTATTCAATATAGGAGCTTACAGCACACTTATCAAACGTCAAATCTTTTTTAAAGCTACCACCGCGTCGGAACGTGTTGTCGCTGTAGAGAAGATGCGGCCAGAAACTCTACAACATAACACGACTTAATAACTATTACAATATAAATTCTTAAGCTAAAGTTATGTATACAATAATACATAGTCTATTTAATAAAATAATTGATACTATACAGTAAAGTAAATAAACTATAAGCTAGTGACCTCAGACCCAAGCATTTTGATCATTTATATAAATATGGGTATCAAATGAAAGCTAGTAATCAGACGATTCCAAATATATACATATTATAGTACTTTTATGTTACCGTTTCGACACAAGACTAAAAAGTATGAAATAATTTAAATTATTAATATAAACAAAAAACCCGACTGCATAAGAGTTGAAAAGAGAAAAAGTTTTTCTCTTTTCAGTTAATAGGTTTTTTATGCAGTCGGGTTTTTTGTTTATCTTAATAATTTAGTTTTTAACTAAGAGTCTCATTAAACTGAACAACTTTTACTATGGGAGCAAACCGATCGAAGCAAAAACAAATCGGCTGTTCTATACTAAACTGCAATGCGTAGTCAACTCAAATGTATGCAACAGCAGTTTTTTTTTTGCTATGATCTGTTTGCTCCCAAAGTAAAAGTTGTTCAGTTTGGTGGATAGGACGGGTTCACCTTATTGCCGTGCAGAGAGAGTCACTATTTATTAATATCTGATTTCGGATTCTTCTGTATGGGTAGTACTAGTATTTATTCTGTGACCACACTTCCTGCTCAAGGCCCTCATAGTCCGGGAGGTAGCGTTGCATTTTCGGCAGTGATTTTACGCCGATCGTTTGCCTTATTTTACTATTTATCGCGAATTACTTTTAACGGAACCAAGCGTCAGCTGGCGCACCCGCGGTGGGTGTGGAATTGGGAGGTTGTGGAAGTGGCAAAAAAAAAAAAAAAAAAAAGTAATAGTACGCTGGCTGGAACTTTTTCCATAAATAGTTGACATTATACTGAGCAAAAAAAAAATCGTCAGCTGCATCGTAGAGGGGGGATTATACGTCAGCTGCCCGCATGAACTTGTAAAAAAAAAAACGTAAAATAAAGTTATAATACGCCGAATGAAATTTAAGTACATTATTCTTCAAATAATTTAGAGTACGAAAACAACAATCAGCTGATTGAGTAGCGGTGGAAAGACCGTCAGCTGACGCAGTAAAGGTACAGATTTTTCTTAGCAATGCACAGAATCTTTCGCGTTATTTTTGTCTCGTTTTATTTGTACCAAAATGCACGATATGAAATAAAATCGAGTGTAAAATCAAATGAACCCAAAATAAAATAAAGCGTATAATATAAACAAAATCGAAATATAAAAATAAGAAGGTCGCAAAACTTAGTCGTCGTCGATGGCATCGCTATCGTCATCGTTCTCTGACGAATCATCGGCCGAACTGTCCTGCAGGAGATCGTTGTCTTCGTCTTGATCAAGTTCTTGACCTCCATTCTCTTCACCATCATCTGTAAATGAGCATGCGAATGATCAAAATTAGGCTACTAGAAAGCTCAAAGAAAGTGTCGCCAACAAAAATTCCATACCGCCAATATTTTCGCTGCTATCCGTTATACTGGTGACTGATAGGGGTACTTGATCTCCTTCGAACCATTTGAAGATATATTTGTCGTCTTTTTCTTCCCATCCCCAGTCCGTGGGAGATAATTGAGAAGGATCTTGAAGGTGAGCATGGCTCCATTTTTCCAGGGTTTTTTCAGAAAAAAGCAACAGCTTTTCTTTTTTTTTGCCACAAAACACACAAAACGGTTGAATCGTCGACATATTTGGACATGCGTCCGTTCGTTCGACGAGGAGAACCGAAACTGATTGTGTACGACAACGATCCACACGGACAGGCAGATGCTGCTTTGAAATTTTAGGGGGAGAGGCTTAGGTAGCCCGAAGGTCGTGTTATGGGTTCAAGCAAGGCCAGAATGTATGTCAAATTATGTGTTTGAAAGAAAACAGCCTCACAGCAATACTCCAAAATTTTAAATCTTAACTGGGTCAGCTGACGGTCTTTCCACCGCTACTCAATCAGCTGATTGTTGTTTTCGTACTCTAAATTATTTGTAGAATCATGTACTTAAATTTCATTCGGCGTATTATAACTTTATTTTACGTTTTTTTTTTTACAAGTTCACGCGGGCAGCTGACGTATAATCCCCCCTCTACGATGCAGCTGACGATTTTTTTTTTGCTCAGTATAATGTCAACTATTTATGGAAAAAGTTCCAGCCAGCGTACTATTACTTAATATATATATTTTTTTTACATCTTCCGCAGCCTCCCACACCCGCACCCACCGCTACTTGAGCAGCTGACGGTCGGTTTACTTATTAGTCATATAAGATCAACTATCGATGTCAATATCAGCCGGCTTACTATGACTTTTTCATTTGCAACGCTACCTCCCGGACTATCATTTCCACTGCAGCATTTATTCTGCTGCACATTGCTGCTGATAATCAACGCAGTTTTCAATTCAATTCAATTCATTTATTTATTCATGCAAAAGACATTACAATAAGGTTTCTTTACAATTATATCTGCCAAACTGCAAGACAGTTTGTTGGCAGATGTAAGCTCTCATTTTTAACAATTCTATTCTAGTATACTAATGCCACTAATACAATACTAAGTAATATAATATTTTATTTTTATATATACGCATATATTATATGTAACTACATAATTACACATTATGTAACTACATAATTAACATTTTGTCTATTTATATTATTACTACTCTAATCCAGCATGGTACAATTTTCCAGAAGTATCTTATATAATTTAGATTTGAAAGTAAATTTTTTCATTTTATCTTGTCTAAGTTCTAAAGGAATCTCATTATAGATTTTTGGTATCAAATATTTTCTTGTCCTCTGGCCAAAATAATCACAGATCCTCGGTACATGCAAAGCTCAGTACGGCGACCTCATCGGTAATTCTCTACCTTTATTTAATTTAGAAGTTTCAACACTTCCCTCTAGTCTCGAAATTGTTTATCAGTTAATTAATACAAGGATAAAGGTACACTTCAGATTTGTGGGAAAATCTGACAAGGAATGTAACCAGAATAATTACCGACACTGATAATATTAAAGGCCCAAATATTTCCCAGAATTTGAACGCTTTTCAAATTGTTTATTATTAGTAATATACAACGTGTTAATGATTAAGCGCAAAACCTCATACACCCCAACTGATTTATAACAAAATAGTAAGATTGAAACAATAATTTCATCAGTTTGATAGTTAACATATAAAGTTATTTGCATTTTAAGTTTTGAGGCAAAAATGATTTGTGATCATTTCAGCAATGAATGAAAGCGCTAACGTGCTCATGGATACATTTTAAGAATCTTGTTTTGGTAGTGAGTAGGGTGAGCGTGCCCGAGCGGTGGGTTGAGATCGAGTTCAGTAAATCTTAAAGTTTACAAACAAATTATTTAATATTTTGAAAAAAACTACCTATGTTGAAATCATGATAATTCGATTCTTCTCTCGATTCTAAACAAACTATTTTCTAGTTTTGCGTTAATTCATTAACACGTTGTAGAGGCGTTAATTGGCGTAAACATAAAGGTGCTTCGGTATTGGGTCCGGTCACTCTTTAGCCACAGAATAAATTCTAGTACTACCCGTACAGAAAAATCACTTCAAAAACATATTTAAATAAATAGCGACTCTCTCTGCACGGCAATCTGGTGCAAAGTTATTGCGTATGGATTGAGGAGCCACATTTGCTATTGAAAAAAGGATTCTATGCCCATTTTGTAGGAAATTAGTAGATTTTGTAGTCCCAATTCTGGAATTTGTAGCAAAAGTATGGAGAAGTTTCATGAACAAAAAGGTGGCTCCTCACACCAGATGCATCTGGTGGAGCCATCTAGATCTCGGAAAGTACGTGATGAATCTTTTTGAAAATTTTGTAGGATTTTGTTGGAGTTGAAAAAAGATCCTACAAAAAAAATCTGCTCTGTACAACTAATACTGAAATCTGGTGTGAGGAGCCATCTGGAACTCTGAAAGTACGTGATTTTTAATGTTCATTTAATATTTCGAAAAAAAAAATTACCTATGTTGAAACCTTGATACTCTTTTTTTATAAAAAAATTATTAAATAGTAAATGAAAAACATGACTATAAAACTTTCAGATAAAAGGTACTCAACGTATTTATATTACGCATTCATACATCGAAATATTCAATTTATAAAAAATTTGTTCGCAGAAATGTTACGAAATAAATAAAACAATAGTTTGCAAAAACAAATAAGTACGTATTACAAACTATAAATCGCCCACTTATCATAAAATAGGTAATCTAACTTCAGAATTTATTTCGTCTGGGTTCTAAAAGACCAGATTTATATTCGTACGGAGCCTTTGGTTAGCAGCATCGTTTACACAATTTCGGCTATATATTAAATTTACTTTTAATTATTTATGGCAATTTATCCCTTGCTTTATCTGCAAAACGTTCGTTGTAATACTATACTAGCGGCCCGCCTCGGTTTCGCACGACGGACGGGTAGAAATAAAATATAGCGCAGGTTCATCACGGATAATGTAGCATTCTAAGGGTGAAAGAATTATTCAGATCGGTCCTGTAGTTTTGGAGCCTATACAAAGAAACAAACAAAAAATCTAATATTTCTTCTTTATAATATTAGTGTAGAACTATTTATAATATTAGTATAGAATATTAGGGTACGCTTACTTCACAACCTTTGACTAATTATACGGACTAAGGACAAGCCTTGCGGTATCATTTCTCCTCTGCCACGGTATAAGCACAATTGATCTTGTGCATTTACATTCAATTTTACACCTTATCAGTAAACGAGACAGCCTATAATTGCGAAATAATAACTTCGAACTTAGAACGTTTGGGGTTCACACGAGACTACTTTTCATGATTTTTAACATTCAAAATTAGAATCTAAAGTTATGGGGAAGAAAATCCAAAGTTGTGGATTTCATGTTACCTCACCCCTCGCAAGAAGTGGCAGAAATGTTTGTTAGTAGAAATACACGCGTAACCAGTCCACATAATATAAATAGTCAAAGTTCACAACTCCTTTGGATGTATTTATTTGGGGGTTCGGGGCCTTCACAGGCTTGTACCTATGCCACTTCGACTATGTTTGATTCTTTGTAAACGGTATTTTTACAGTTCCATACTGCGGTCAGAAGAAGCAGCAGCAGTCTGCAGTTTTCAGAATATCTCTGACTACCCCTCGGGGAATATAGTCGTGAGCATATGCTTGCTATGCATACTGCAGTCAAAATCATCGTTAGGTTTTTGATCAGGATTGTTTGAATCTCATCTGGTCTCAATGCCTATCTAACTAGATGAGTACTTCGTCTGTACATCAGGGATCCACAATCACATAGAAGGTGCAAAATCTGCAGTCGGCCGTATCACTTAAATTCAGTGTGTGCAATGAGCTTGATTAGTTTGCAGTGGCCTCTGAATGACCGTGCTATTGTACGAAAATTATAGGAAGTAAATCATGACAGGATTATTTGCCGAATTAACATCAAGCAATGATCTGATCAATCAACAGGTCAGGACATAACGGAGAAGGTGGCGTGAAGAATTGAATGCCTACTGCGCGTGGAGAGTTTTGGGGATATAATTCGGAGCGCGCTCCATACAAACGTACTATGGTGATATTTTCAATACTAACCAATTAAAGTCAATGAAATTTTGCTGAACAATTTTGAAACAAATATCTATGCTTGTATGGAGTCAGATTTTCGTTAAAATATACAGTTTCAATGCTAGGATTAATTTAAGATTTGTATCGAAATCTTTGAGGCACTTTAACTTTAAAACTATGCATTTTAACGAAAATCTGACTCCATACAAGCATAGAAATTTGTTTTTAGATTTATACTGAAAAATTTCATTGAGTTTAATTGGTTAGTATTGAAAATATCACCATAGTACGTTTGTATGGAGCGCGCTCCGAATTATATCCTCTTAAAGGGTTAACTTTGCCCAGCAATGGCAATAGGTTGAAGAACGTCGTGCAAACTGGGCTATTAATCTGTGGAATAATTTTTAGGGGATTAATACGGACCCTATTACTAAGCCTACGTCGTCCATCCGTCCGTCCTAGCTTCAGATGGCTGTATCTTTTAAACAGCCAGTTAACATTTTCACAGAATATGTAAAATTATATTGGATTTGATGACAAACAATAAAAAAAACAAAAAGTAAACATAACATCATATACAAGAAATTAGATTGTTTCAATGTTTTTTCTGCTCGCTCTATCTTAAAAACGGTAATAAATAAAAACGTCAAACTTGGTGTGATTATAGTGCCAACTCTATGGTATAACAACAAATAATAAAAACTGCCGGTCTAAAAAACTGTTTTTGTATATTTAATATGTTGTGTGGTGTTGCGGAACTCTCGGTGCACGAGTAGCCCGACTCGCGCTTGGCTGGTTTTAAATGTTATTATATTCTCAAAACATACACGGGGTATAACGTTAGTTAAATGATAATTTAGTCGTTTTTCATCTCTTTGCAAGGAACTCTCAGATAATGCCACTTTAAATAATCTTTATCTTAATCTTAACTATTATAAAACTGTAACACAAGTGTGTCTGTCTGTACATTGAAGATAATTACATGAAAAAGATTACGATATGGTTTTTAGGTATCCCAAAATGAACCTTTTTTAGAATTTTTTTGTCTGTTTGTTTGTTTGTATGTTTCTAATAGCATCACGCAAAAACTACTGAACCGATTTTGATGAAACATTTTTTGTTTGATCGCTTATGATCTGACTTAAATCTCGTATATTATTTGTGCGCACGAAGTCGCGGATTAACTCTAGTTATTATTATAAACATACAGTTACTTATAATGGGAAAATAGAGTTCATAATATTGTTCACCCAAGAAGTACATTGCCGACGTTACGTTGGATGTTGGCATATCGTACATATTTATTTGTACAAAATAATGTTATTATACAAGTCCTTAAAAAGTCAAATATATAACTTTCAAGAATGTACTTAGGGTTCATCCACATTGCTAGGCATGTTAAGTTTTCTTTTTATTGCGCCATTTTTCACGGTAATCTAAATTCACTGTAGAGCCATAACGATACCATACGAAATATGTATAACTCAATGAATTTTATATTTATTTTGGGCTTATAAAGAGAGCTTATATATTTTATTACATATCTGAGTTAATTAAATATACAAAGTAAATGAATTCAAATGTAAAATTTAACCAGGTATGAACTGAAACATATAAATAATTGGATCAAAATTAAATATTACTCAATCATATTGAACAGTACAATCAATAAGTTACATTAACCAAAGTATTTATATTACCTCTAGCATAAGATTTATTACAATGTACATTCCGGTTTGTGGTGAGAAATAAAAGTTGTTACTATTTAATTAATAATATTGTAACTGTAGTATCGGATAATTAAGAACTGTTATTTTATTACTAACGCTTTTAAGGGTATATTACTGTTGGCGCGCTCCATACAAACGAAGTCGAAGTCCGAATATTTTCAATACTAACCAATTAAACTCAATGAAATTTTGCAGAAATAATCTAGAAACAAATCTCTATGCTTGTATCGTGTCAGATTTTCTTTAAAATGTACAGTTTTAAAGTTACAGTGCCTCATAGATTTCCATACAAATCTCAAATTAGTCGTAGCATTAAAACTGTATATTTAAACGAAAATCGGACACGATACAAGCATAGATTTTTTTTTCCCCACAAATTGTTTTTGCAAAATTTAACTGAGTTTAATTGGTTAGTATTGAAAATATCTCCAGACTTCGTTTGTATGCTGCGCGCGTTTACGCATTCGGAATAAACTTCTCAAAAATAAATGTCACACAATGTAAGTAATTTAATATTGTATTTGTAATTGTACTTTGTATATTAGATGTGTGTTGTAGGGTTTCAAGCCGCATTTTTTCTACAACGAAACACCTTCTGACGCGGTAGTAGAGTCAAACGAATTGCGTCGGAAAACTAGCAACGTGATATTATTTTGAAAAAAATTGAGTTTGAGTTTAAAGTAAGTACGTTATATCCTGTAGGGTGACACTACAGGCATAGTATAAGAAAGAGTATCAAGTACTACATCCTGGTTGGACACTCCCTGCCTCTCACCGACTTTTACCTTTTTACGCCCTCTGGATGGATCGTGGCGTAAAATGTATAAATAAATAAAATAATAAATAAAAATCTTTTATTGCACCAAAGATTAGAAACATACAATTTATATGTAGCCTTGGCAGTCCTATCAATGCTAGCCTGTAAACAAACTGCCTGATGTGTAGGTAGTGAGTGTCCACACAATACAGTCAATACAATTGGCTATTTGCCAGTTTTCGAAAAGATATTTTAGATTATACGTAGGTTTATTTTACACCTCTTTCTATTATCTTTTTCTTAAATATCGTTATTTATTCGAAAAATCAATATTTTTCATTCTGTAATTTGAGATACGCGCGAAAACAGCCGATCACGTGACACTTCTGGCTGTGACGTCATATTTTAATAAACAAAGTAAAGATAACTACGACGCTTCAACTCACATGACGTATTATTGTTTGAAATGTGACGTGACACGATGCTCAATCATGGCAGCCCACGTTTCAGTTTTTGAAATCCACAGATAAAAAAATTCTTTAGAACTCTTTAGAGGTTTTTAATATTTTATTTTTGAATAATAAATTAGAATGTATTTTTCAAAAATAAAATATTTACAAGTAACTTTCATGCAAAAGACATATTGTATGATTATTGTGAACCTATAAACTACTGTATCTAATATATTTAACTTTTTACCGTTACAATTACAACCGTTACAATTTGACGGCCCGATAGCACAGTCGGTAGTGAACCTGCCTGCTGTGCCGAGGGTCGCGGGTTCGAATCCCGTAAGGGACAAATATTTGTATGATGAATATGAATATTTGTACCCGATTCATGGACGTTTGTATCCATATAATATATGTATTCTGTCTCGTTGTCTAGTCATCATAATACAAGTCCAGGCTAGATTCTGGTACATTAAATGTGACTAGATAATTTGTGTGACAATGTCCAAGATATTAAGATTAAGAATTGTCAAATAGCCAATTATGAGCAATAAGAGCAAACATAATTATGGTATTAAACAGAGTATGTAAAACATGCAGAATGTGTCTAATGACTAGTGTCGGTGAGTGAGGATTGTGAGTATGTAGCGAGAGAATAGCGTACTCGTAGTAATCAAATGCGTCAAAGAAATAGACATACAAACATACATACATACGCTAGAAAAACATAACTCTCCTTCTGGCGCGTCAGGTAGTAAGAAAAAAGTTGTAATGTCTATTCTCTTACCTAAAATAAAATTTGGAACCTAACGATAGCGCGATGTAATTTCCTGCAACGACATCTAGTTTGTATTACTAAATATATGTATGTTACAGGTTATTTCAAAACATATGGTTACATACATTTGGTTTCTATGGGAGTTTTGTACCTCAACTATACCTCACTCGATATACAACGTGTTCATGAATAAGCGCAAAACCTCATACACCCCAACTGATTTATAACAAAATAATGTGATTGAAACAATAATTTCATTATTTTGATAATGAAAATTTAAAGTTATTCACATTTTAAGTTTTCGGGAAAAAATGATTTGTTATCATTTCAGCAATGAATGAAGGTGCTAACGTGCTCGTGGACACATTTTTAGAATCTTGTTTTGGTAGTAAGTAGGGTGAGTGTGTCCGTGCGGTGGGTTGAGATCGATCTCAGTAAATTTAAAATTTTACTAACAAATTATTTAATATTTTGAAAAAAATTACCTATGTGGAAAACATGATAATTCGATTCTGCTTTCGATTCCAAACATACTACTTTCTAGTTTTGCGTTAATTCATTAACACGTTGTATTTAAAAAAAAAAAGTTACCAACCCCTCTTTCGTTGTATGGGACGAGAGTCGATAAAAATGTGTTTCTTCATGACTATTAAATTTCAGTTTTTGGGTTACTGTTGTCTGTCTTCATGCCGAATTTCTATTCAATAAGTGCAAAAATGAGCGAGTTATTGAGGTGGAGCATACAGACAAACAGAATGGACGAAAGTATAAGGGTTCCTTGTTGGACTAAAAAACATGCAGGCAAAGAACTGCCAACAGCTGGTAGAAGAATAAATTACAAATACGCATGTCTGTGACAGGTTGGTAACTAAATTTATAAACAGTCCACCTTTCCCATGTATTCGATGATTTGCAAACAAAATCGCGTAGTTAGCTAGCACTCACAAAGATTGTTTTTCACTCTCAATAAAATTTTTATTTTCGACTTCCACTCGCTGGGAAATAAAAAGTGTTACGAATTATTGCTGATCTAAAGCAGAACAAATATAAAAGGAAACCATTTGCTCTAAGTGTAGGAACTTTCGTAAAATTTTTATGTGACGTCGGAATGTTACTTAAAGAAAAATATTTTATTGCTATGATTTATAAATTGTAATTAAAAATGTTTGTAGAATACTTAATTGCTACTTTTTTATCTTTAGGCATTGTAACTGCAAGTCATTATGATGATTAAACTAATAAAATCTAAATTTCAGATGTAAATCTTTCGTTATTATGAACTTGGATGTGACTGAAATATCTGAGTTCTATAATATACAGGGTTTAACAAAACAACACACATTGTACATTGTAACACCACTGGCTTTTCGGAGAAGGAAAACATCGTGAGGAAACCAGCATGCTTCCATTTCGAGGTATGTACCTATTTATCCCCACTGTCCATTATAAATGGCGACGGGCTCACCCCCCGTCACACTGGATAGAGTGTCGGTACTACTGGTGAAAGTGTAAATCGGTCATGGTCAATTGGCCATGTAAGGCCCACTGCTGGGTTAAATTTTCTAAACTATTATTCCATATATATAATATTATTGTTATCAATACCGTCTACGCGTATTATGCGTTAGACTTTTGTAGAAAATGACAACTCTGCAACCACCTTAATAACGATAACCCTGCTTGGCGCAAGCGGGCCTAACTTGGCAGAGCGGAATATTAACGCAAGGCTGATCCATAGTTAAATGGTCTAAGCATAGAATAGACCCGGGGTTTGACTGCTTTCATTGACGAAGAACTCGAACTATAACTTCTTGTAACACACCCATTCAAACAACAGTTAATCTCAACCTTTTTGCACTTCGTCAAACGTACAGTCACCTAAATAAAACTTTTATAGTCAATAAATTCCCATTAGCAACAGACACCGCGGGCCATAACTCTTCAGAGAACAGTTGCGGTGGCCTTTATTCAGTCATTATTGGTTTTAGGGCGATAACGCTATGAAAATAAATGGTATACATTCTAGCGCAGGGTTTCCCAACCTTTTTTACGTCACGCCCCCTGTTATAATAGGTAATATTGTCATGCCCCCCTATATCGAAATTTTAACGACAAGCTCGAGTAGAACGGTACTATCCTTTGACTATTTATATGTGGACTGGTTACGCGTGTAATTCTACTAACAAACATTTCTGCCACTTTTTGCGGGGGGCGAGGTAAAATTTTTTCCCGGGATTTTATTCCCCATAACTTTAGATTCTAATTTTGAATGTTAAAAATCATGAAAAGTGGTCTCGTGTGAACCCCAAACGTTCTAAGTTCGAAGTTATTATTTCGCAATTATAGGCTGTCTCGTTTAGTGATAAGATGTAAAATTTAATGTAAATGCACAAGATCAATTGTGCTTATACCATGGCAGAGGGGAAATGCTACCGCAAGGCTAGTCCTTATAATAATTAGTCAAAGGTGCTATCCGATACCTACTGAGCCTGAACACGTTGGTAATAACCAACTAATGGGTCACTTAGTAACAATGAATTAATGAGTGGAATTTACGTCTTTAACAGGATTTTTCTTTTCAAAATGCAAACGCATTTTGCCCCCCTTCGACATGACTACGCCCCCTAAGGGGGGCGCGCCCCACTGGTTGGGAAGCCTGTTCTAGCGGCTAAAGTTTACGTGTGTGAGTTTACCACATTTTATTGCGCCGATTTGGTTTGTTTTGAGTTGGATTAATACGTGTTTCAGAGCAAAAAAGTTTTACTATTAATGCAGGAATTGAGAAAAAGTTGACACGCAAAATAATACATATTATTACACAAACACAATACAAAATATATTATTTTATTCGATTCATGATTAGCGAAAGTTATTCAGTTTAATGGTCCGAACATCCTCTGAAAAAACCGTTACTATACAGGATCCTTCTTAATATGCTGACACTTTTTTAAGGGGATGATCAGACCATCAAACTGAATAACTTTCTCTATTGCGATTCTTTCGCGTTGTATATTTATATCAAAAATACAGTTCAGATAATGAAACAAACATTGTTGTCCTTTACATGTCACATCCTGTTTTTCATTCCGTATTTCAGGTTGTACCGTATGACAAGACAATTTCCATAATATGACCTTCTGTTAGGAGGGTAGGGAAAGAAAGAAATTGAATTTAAGTAACCTGTTCCAAAAATGATATTGGGATTAACCACAGAACATTATAAGAGGGGTTAGAAGTGCAAAGTAGGCGTGGAACGTGTCGCCACAGGTTATGCAATAATTTGCATAACACCATAAGGTGTGCGGCGTGGTGCGAGCGAGAGGGCATGAGTAATTGTAGCAGCGTAAGCGGGAAGACAAGTGGCGACAGCCGACTCCGAATCAAAAGCGCTACTTTGCATTTCTAACCCCTATTATAATGTTCTGTGGGATTAACACAAAAGTGGAAGCTAGGCACAGTCACGTTCATTGAAATGTATACAGAGTAGCATAGCATAGAATATGCTCACGACTATATTTCCCGACGGGGTAGTCTGATATATTCTGAAACCTCAGAACATCCACGTTTCACAAGTAGTACCGAAACTCTGTCCAGTGTGACGGAGTGTGAGCCCGTCGTCACTTATAATGAACAGTGGATACAATACGTGCCTCGAAATTGAAGCATGCAGGTTTCCTCACGATGTTTTCCTTCACCGAAAAGCCAGTGGTGTTACAAATCGTACATAAATTCCGAAAGACACATTGGTACGAGTCGGCCTGGACGGGAATCGAACCATCGCCTCCAGCACGGCATGCAAGGTTACTCGAACTGGATACAGGGTCTCTCTTAATATTCTGACAGATTTCTGAGCAGATCAGACCATTACATTGAACATTTATACTATCCAACTTTAACGATACCACTGTCGAAACCGAGGGAAAAAAATTAGGTGTCCCACACATTTTGGTCGAGTAGTTTTATAATTATGGAACAGCCACAGCGGATATATTTTTTTCGCTATTTTGATTTTGGTCCCATAAAGTCAAGTCTGTTCAGTTTAATGGTCTGATCAAGCCCTTGCAAAACTGTCAGCATTAATAAAAAGGACCCTATAAAGGGTGCAAAATCAATTACGTTACATATTAAACAGGGTGGTATAATCCGTCAAACTAAACAACTTTCAATATTGGAGCCAACATAAAAAATCGCGTAGAAAAATCTGCTTTTTCATAAAGATTCGAGAGGACGACCGTTGACGTTTTCTTTGGAACAACTAAATTTTTTTTCACGATTTCGAAGTTGGCTCCATACTGAAATTAAGGTTTATAGTCTGAAGTACCCTCTAAACATTTAACGCATTGAATTTCAAACCCTGTATAGGTACATACCTACCTATAGAGCCATTATTTCTAAACTAAAATCACACCATAACATAACATAACGTTATGCTAGACATAACATAAAATAAGATTGTTTTTCCGGAAAGTTTTTGGAATCGCCCCAGTTTCCTCTATTTGCAAAGGCTAACAAACATAATATGTACGTCATAAAGTAGTGCCACAGAATAAATAGTAGTTGGAGAAGTTTATTATTTACACAGGTCAAGAACAACACTATGCTATTACAAACACACACAAACTCACGACGTATCCCCTTTCGAGGTGGTCATAAACTTTGCTGCAAATACAACTAAAACAACACACAACCAATGACTTTGTTACTAGATGTACCGAAACTCTGTCCATTTTGACGGTACTTTTACTCTTAGGGCCTTTTTCACCACTTCTGGATAAGTCATTGTTAGCTTATTTGACAGATCGTTTGACATATTTCGTATAAAAGATATGTCAATTTATCTTTCATATAAGCTAACATGAACGTATCCAGAAGTGGTGAAAAATGCCCTTATCATTTTATGCAATTTTATTTTATTATAATGGACTGTGGGTATAAAACAATTCACGCCTCGAAATTGAAGTAAGCAGGATTCCTCTAGATATTTTCCTTCACCAAAAAGCCATAGCCTTTCCTCCTTCATTTATAACCTTTCTTATTATGTTGGCATTGTGATGGTGTTTTTAATGAAATATAGAATAATTTAAATCTAAACAGATAACTGGTATACGCAAGGTAACACTTACAACAATGGGACATGATTTGTGAACGGGTTAGCCGCTGACCGTGTGCCGTGACCGCAAATAACGCTCTCTATTGTTAGTGAAGACCTAACACTCCGTTACTCATGGGGATATCTTGATTGGATCGGATTCTGTATTCGTGTTTTGCTGACAGTTTGAAGGTATTTTAAGGGCTAGAAGTTCCTGTACTAACCTAACCCAATCGCACTCAGCTAATCATGGGGATATATTGATTGGATCGTATTCTGTATTCGTGTTTTGCTGATAATTTGAAGGTATGTTAAGGACTAGAAGTTCCTGTACTTACCTAACCCAACCACACTCAGCTAATCATGGGGATATATTGATTGGATTGGATTCTGTATTCGTGTTTTGCTGATAATTTGAAGGTATTTTAAGGGCTAGAAGTTCCTGTACTTACCTAACCCAACCACACTCAGCTAATCATGGGGATATATTGATTGGATTGGATTCTGTATTCGTATTTTGCAGATAGTTTAAGGATATTTTAAAAGCTTGAAGTTTCTTTACTAACCTAACCTAACCGCTAAAGTTCATGTTATCCATACTAAGAGTTCGTGTGTGCGTATTGTGCGTAGTAAATATATAGGTAAATACGGAAATAAACACGTTTACGAATGTTTTATTATTTTATTTCGTTCATTAAAAAACCAGGACGCTTTCCTGGAGGGTTCCTGGGTTAACAATTAACTCCGGGTATAAGGGCGCGTTCAGATGACCCGCACCCGCTCCGCGCACGCCATAATTTGTCATAGTCATAAGACTCAAATCATAAGCAATGTTTTTATCCATACGGGTAAGGCGCGGGTGCCGACATGAGTGGTGTGCGCGGGTACGTGTCGTCGGAACGCTCCCTAATAACTCTTTCCGTAATTTACCTACACAAAAAATCATGGGCAACATAACCTTTTTTTTTTTTTTTTTTGTTGTCGAGGGGGAAATCTTCGAAAAGATACCCGGCTCCTTAGGGGAGGAGTCGGGTTATGTGGGATTTTTACCCACTAAAACCCCCCCGGTAGTCTCCTAAGCGCATGTCGAAGGGCTATGGGGAAGCAATGTGCGTCCACGGCCCTCCTAGCGCTTCGCCAAAGCTCTCCCGGCTCGGCAATAATGCCGGGCCAACACTCCCGCAGCGTTTCTGCGCTGCAGCGGGACGGGACTACGCCGTACTACCGCTGCCTTCCAGGGGTCGCTTGGAAATGGACGGCCTGAGCCCCTTCTCCGACCGTCCGCGACCCTGGGCGCCCTTATCCCGGGGCGTTGTTGTGACGCATCGGGGGGCCAACTTGACGTCCCCGGCGTCTCCGTCTTCGGGCGGGATTTGCCCGCTCGCGGTCTCGCTCTGCGCTCTCCTTCTGCTCCATGACGGTCTCGCAGAAGGCGACCGCGGCGTCCCATGCCGCCCGGCTCCCCAACATCGCCGCTACTAGGGCCGGTGGGGAGAGATCTTCTCCAGTGTATTCGACCAGGACTTGCCGCTCGGAATGCCACGCTGGGCACTCCTCGAGCGTGTGCTGTGCAGAGTCCTGATTGCCTCCGCAGTGGTGACACTGCACTGTAGTCTCCCTCCCGATCCTGTTCAGATAGTCACCGAAACAGCCGTGTCCGGTGAGCACCTGAGTAAGGCGGTAGGTGACGCCTCGGCCTTCCCGGTCCAGCCAGGCCTGGAAGCAGGGAAGTATCGCTCCGACGACGCGCTGCCGTGTACTTCGCGGCTCATGGAGCCGCTCACGCCAGCAGTTAAGCGCACGTCGTCGAGCCTTCCTCCGGAGCTCTGCGACCGCCCTCTCGGGTACGGTCCCGCCTCTCTGACGTAGGACACGAATCCGGTCGTAGACCCAGGATCCATATCCGCCAGGATATCCAGGGGCGGGAACCGCGCCAGAATATTCGCCGCCTCGTACGATATTGTCCGGTATCCGCGTGCGACCCGAATTGCGATTTGACGCTGCGCGGCGTTCAGTTTGGCCGCGAGACGCCGGACGCCCGATAGTCTCTTCGACCATACGGGCGCCCCATAGAGCGCAATGGATCGCACGACTCCTGCGTAGAGGCGGCGGACTCCCTCCCACGGTCCCCCGAGGTTGGGCAGCAGTCTGTGCATAGCACCCGCTACCCTTTGTATTCGGGGGACCAGGTGGTCGATGTGCTCCTCAAAGCTCCAGCGACTGTCTATAATGAGGCCCAGGTACTTTATATGACGGCCGACCTGGACCTCTGCGTCACCTACTCGCACCGTCAAGCCTGGAGGTATCGCTCCCCTGCGTTTGTGGAACCATAGCGCCTCGGTCTTATGAGGCGCTATCCGAAGCCCCAGCTCGTGGATCTTCTCCACAACGCGTGCCACCCCGAGCTCGGCGAGCTCTACGGTAACGGTACGGTACGGTAAGCAAGGTTCGTTATGTAACACTGCGACCATTGCTGGTCTATTGTGTTCACCCCAAGCTCACTCATATTTTACACATACATCCAAACTATTTTTGTCCATTCTTGGGTATGCAGGTTTCCTCATCTTTCACCACCGAGCTAATGATAATGAGAACTGTACATAAACCCTCATGATTGAGTCGCTAGGCAGCTCTTTTCCGTATGGACTATCATCGCTCTCAACCCTCACGATTGAGTCACTAGCTCTTCCGTATGGACTAAAATCGCTCTAAATGCTCATATTGAGTCGCTAGCTCTCTTCCGTATGGACTATCATCGCTCTAAACAGGCTGAATAAAATTAGGAGATCGCAGAAACTCACGATCATATTATTAATGTTTGGATGAAAGGATATTTAAAACAACAACTAAGCTTACAACTAAAACTTAAAAATGTGCAAAGTAAATCCAATTTTGTAGGTACAAAAACCAGGTGGAACCTCGCTCGTTAGCTGGTACCGACGACGCCCGAAAATATTTTTAATTTTCCTTCCTACGTTTTGGTTACCCATTCATTGTGACCTTTTCACGTCGCTTTATACCTTTCAATTTTAATATTTTTAGGGCTCAGTATCTGAAAGATCTGAACGTAGTTTTACGTAAATGCGACGTAGTCCAATAGCGTAATGGTTGCGCAGCCATGTGAATGTGGGTATGGTCTCTATGATTCTAAACTGCGTGTCTGCAGACGTTTTGTGTGTGTGTACTGCTACATTGAGGTCGGGGAAAATTGGATGGATGCAGAGAATTTAGCTTCTTTACGTAGTGCTAGTCAGTTTTCTTTGACCATGTTGGCAAGTCA
The DNA here is from genome assembly GCA_963924505.1 of Agonopterix alstromeriana. Lineage (NCBI taxonomy): Eukaryota > Metazoa > Arthropoda > Insecta > Lepidoptera > Depressariidae > Agonopterix > Agonopterix alstromeriana. The sequence goes on from OZ004667.1 coordinate 15,195,539, forward strand.
AAATCAACTGACTCAATGACGCAAAACGCCATCGACTCGAAAACTATAGATATGTTTTCCTTTTCACTTAAATAGTAAAACCTAACCCAGTTTATTTCTGTTTAATTGAATAACTTTAATGTATATACGAAACAGCCTTGCAAATTCCAAACTAAAGGAAAATCAAGAATAAAATAAGGTAGGATTATTGTTCGGAACCTTTTGAACATTCACAACTTAAACTTGACAGTTTATACTTAAAATTGTGTGAATTTTATTTTTAGCAAATGCAAATGACTTTACAGACTGTTATAAAATGTTGAAACACTTTCTTTTAATTCTTAAAGGTTCAAACTAATAAAGATAAAGAAAAGGTAAAACAGAAGGCTTTTGTTCCATTCCAAGTTCGTTGTATCTTAGTTACGTCACGTAGTCATAGTGTTAGCTGTTATATAGCTAGTTTGTGCTAAAAGCGAGACTTGCTACAACTGTATACTTTAAAAGATAGTTGGTAGTTCTACCAAAACTTTTAATTTTAACCACCAATGATATTATAATTGTCATATAAACTATTATAAAACTGTAATAGAAGTGTGTCTGTACATACATTGAAGATATTTACAAGAAAAAGATTACAATATGGTTTTTAAGTATCCCTGACTCCAAATCAACCTTTTTTAGAATTTTTGTCTGTCTGTTTGTTTGTATGTTTGTAATACTTAATAAAAACAGACATTTAAAAAGTGGAAAATAATTTGATCACCTATTATTTTTGATGGAAACAAATGTTTATTTAACTTTTTAACTCTCTTTAAGATATTTAAGGTCAATTATTGCGTAGGGGCCCGCTCCAATCACTTGCGACACAGAGATAAGTTGTATGACGCTTCACGCACACGAACCTAAGAAAGTTGGCTACTTTTTTTATACGGTAGAAGCGTGAGGGTCTATCTAAAAATATACTTTATCTAAGCTGGTCGCTCGTAGGTAGAGTAATGTATAACGTTACCCGGCCAGCTTATATCGGTTTTGCGTAGCTTGATATGTCGCCGTATGTACATTAAGTGTGATAAGAGTCAAGCATACTCCAGCGGCCGTAGCATGGCAGCATGATATAGGTCTCTCGGGCTTCAGCTCTTTCTATTTGCTCGCAAACGAACTTATAAAAGTCGTGATATAGCCTTACCGCGCGCATCATGCTGCTGCTGTACGAAAACACATTGCAATTTTGTTTCACGATCTAACAGGTTAGCAAGATTGCCGAGGCACGGAGGCGCTAGGGATGAAATAGGTACCACTAAAACGGCCACCAAAGGGTAAATCTATTTTTTTTTTTCAAAAAAGAACCTTACTTACGACCATAAATTAATCAGTTAAGACAGTCACTTTGTTAATTCTCCAACGTTTTTACGGAAAACAAAAATAAATTAGCTAAAACTCTTCGCACTCTACTCGACATCAAGAGACAAAATAAAGTTAAAACAACTGTTACATTTCGCTTTATGAAAATTTTCCTCGTAATCTGGCAATTGCCTAAGTTGAACGCATTAATCCGTTTTACCTACTTCTTAGGTACTTTTGGAAGGAAACTGTGATTATTTTGTCCCTTTTATTAATTTTTAAGGCCTGATACTCAGCCGGCTTTCAAGTTTTAAAAGGATTTTCTCGTTTTGACCGCGAAATAAGAGGGTGACAGTTTGTGTTAACAGATTTTTTTTGGCTAAAATTGTACGAAGCATTGTTGTTTATTTTGTTTTGATTTTCCGTTTCCGTTCTTAGCCGACTACGGCGAAGCAAAGCAGGAGGGTTATTTAAATGCAGCAAGCGATGGATAAAGCGTTACTCAAGAGAAGTTTATTCCGAAAGCTACTGAGCGCGCTGCAAACAAACGAAGTTCCGTCCTATTTTCAATATTAACCTGTACGAAAAAAATATTCCAACTTTTTGCAAATATAATTTGAATGTTATTAGGTACCTAGGTATTGCAGGCGGGTGACAACCCAATAACCAGCAAATAGGTAAGTTTTGTAACTTTTCTTTGTCACTGTTTGCGATACCTACCAAATAACATTCAAATTATATTTGCTGAAACAAAGTTGGAATAGCTGATTAATTATTGTAGAGTTTGTTTTTCTCTTTTCAGTTTATATTTTTTTCATGCAGTCGGGTTTTTTTGGTTTTCTTAATTGAATTAATTTATGCAATTTCCATCTGGTGACAAATGTCTATATTTATGTCAAGTCCCTATTTATTGTTATACAAAAAATAAACTCAATTTACAGCTTTATTTACCTATTTGTTACTGTCATTATGTAGGGTCCAACTTAATATGCCGACGGTTTTTAAGAGGATGATCAGATCATCAACTAAACAACTTTCTCTATGGGACCAATATCAAATTGCGAAAAAAGAATCAATTGTCCATTGGGTCGAGTAGGATTACAGTTTCGTATGGAACAGCACATTTCTTTGCGCGATTTCGGTTTTGGTCCCATAGAGAAAGTTGTTCAGCTTGATGGTCTGATCATTCCCTTAAGAAACTGTCAGCATGTTATTAAGAAGGTACTAAGTACCTAAAATCTGTCTAATTTTGATGATGTTACGTCTTTCTGCTAATCCTCTTTTTCATGTTGGTTAAACGCGTATCAAACAATCAGTTAATAAATTGTTAATCCATCCTCGAACGCCGACTCTCAGACATGACTTTATCCGGGTGAGTAATGTCCTCGAGATGATCTACGGCCAGCGACTTGTCTTGTCGGATTACGAGACATTCTGCGCGAGAGATTTTAGGCATTTAACGCACTAGATGAGCGTTGAGACTCGGTGGAGCGTTGTTAAGAGGCCTGAAATTCAATCGTGATCTCAAACTCGAATCATTTGTACCACGGCTTAGTCCAAGTTGATTTAGTTTAAGTTTCATCCAAGGTATTTTTATCCTCATGACGATTGGCATTTTCATCTATACTAGATGGTTTCAGCAGCATCTTGGTTGCACTTGCACTCATAGCTATAGAGTCCTATACGGGAGCGAAAGGCACTAAAATGTGAGCTCGCTGCGTTTGTTGGATTTGCAACGCGCTGGTCTCCTTTCTCGCTTGTTATGCAATATATAGCTTGCAATATAGCAGCTAGCTAGCTATAATGCATATTATAGCCACAGTATAAGAGAAAGAGTATCTAGTACTACATACAGTATGGACACTCCCTGCCTCCTACCAACTTTTTACCTCACCCCCTCTATTGCCTTCTGGTTACCTCGGCGGTTACCTGTAGCCTGGACTGACACCACAATTGCTGTAGTGCTGACGTCTCGATCTTGTCAATCTCTGTGTTTTGTAGGCAGTGTCCGGGGTGTGGTATATCTATAGAAGTGAACCACGCGCGATCATGCGCGGCTCTAAGCTTTCTCCACTATTTCCAGCGAGATCTTCCCGTTGTAAGTTGTCAATGGCAAACTCATTACATGGCTAGCTTGGCGCAGTCCTTGAAACGTAGATATGGTCTCCAGACATTTTTCTGAACATAACCTTGACTTAGAAGAACTTGTAGTTTCAAACAAGAACAGTTCTACGATGCACATGCCCGAGACAACGCAGTGGTCTCTCTTTGAAGAGTGCAGTGATGCAAGGATCCTAGGTACTCCTGCATCAAATGCAGTAATTAAAACATGACTGTCTATAATGACTTTAATATTAAATTAATAAAATTGAAACAATCTCCGCATTCAAACTGAAGAGATAGATTTCATCTCAGTTTAAATCTAGTTTTATAAACTCTACTTACGGTACAAAACCAAACTATTGCATACGATATTTCAAAGACTCGGGTATGTCCCGGACTTATCTTGCCAGTGAATAATGTCCCGTGTCCGTGATCGACGACCGGCGACATTTCTCCGCGGGATCGTGACGTCACTGGGATTTTTAGCAATCCCTTCACGACAGATGCGGGTGCACTCCGATAGTTTGGAAACAAACTGGGTTTTAGATTATCTTTTGTTTGTCTTGTGAAATTTATATTACTTAGCTACTCATTAATCAATTTTTTTTAATCCCTTCTGATATTCTCCCGCCAAAAGTTCCTCTCAAATTGAAAATAAGCTTATTTGACTTCATTTAAATGTGACTGGGCTATTAATTGCTATAATTGTGTCAAGTTTCAACTTTCTGTTAATCTAGCGGTATCTGAAAAATTTACATGTGACAGACGGATGGACGTACACACGGTGACACATCAAGCTATGCAAAACCAAAATTAGCTGGCCGTGCGACGTTTTACGTTATTCACCCTACGCTCGGCTAGCTTAAATTGGTTTTGCGTAGCTTGATGTGTCGCCGTGTGTACACCGACGTGATTACATAAGTATTCCGTTTTGACAAATGACAAATCTGTGTTAATTGTGTATTTTTTTTAAATAAACCTGGTAAATACTATTTTATTATTTTTGTACACTTGAAAAACAGAAGCCGTCTGGAACTTCGTAAAATTCCATGCAAACCAAAAACACAAAAAATATCGATTCTAAAAATATTACGATGCTTACAAATACATTTTTACTGAGATACATTAGCGCCGTTTTCAGTGCAAAAATAGGTATTTAAACAGGTTTAAATTAATCAATTACAGTTTTAAAAATATTTTCAAAAAGCTGTACTTTTATTACGTTTAAATTGCATTCGAAGATAAGACTCTGCTGGTCAATGCCCTCAAAGTTAATTTTACGTAAAGAAATTAGCGAAAGGTTGAGACCACGACCCCAATAGTCCCTTGACAGATTTATTACCAAAATCGCTTCAGGCTATGAACCCGTTTAAGTTTAACGGCTACTTATATACTAAGATCCCATTATAGGTTTTTCAACACCGATATGTTTAGGTAATTATACTTATTTAAAAGGAAAAGAAATGAAATTTTAAGAATCTTAAAAAAATTGGGTTGCCGCTCTTATGCCTGTCGCACGACCATGGCCAGCCGATTACAAGAATGTGATTTCTGTTTATATTAGTGTATTGGGTGTTATTATACAGGGTGTAATTGATATCATTTGCATCCTTTTAAACTAAGAGTCCACCCATCAAACTGAACAACTTTTACTATGGAAGCAAACCGATCGGAGAAAAAATCTGCTGTTGCATAAATTTGAGTCGAGTAGGTATTGCAGTTTTATTTGGAACCGCTAATTTTTTTTTTAAATTAATAGAAGCATTTCATTTTTGGCGGGAAAACCGTAGATTGGTTCGCGCGGTTTCGATAATGGTCAACTGCGCAGGTACATCCGTGAGACTTATAAACGTTGTACTGCTATTGTGTAATATGTACCGGTGTATGTTTTCAACTATCAAGTCCGCTGGCGAATGACCGGAAATTTTCCTTGCTTTATTAAATACGATAATTCGCCAATGAATGAACATGACAACAACGAATTGGTTAAATAAAAAATCTGACAATGTGCGAGTCGGATTCGCGCATATACAACGTGTTAATAAATAAGCGCAAAACTTCATACACCCCAACTGATTTATAACTAAATAATTAGATTGAAACATTTTAAAATTAAAATTTAAAGTTCTTCGCATTTTAGGTTTTCAGGCAAAAATGATCTGTTATCATTTCAGCAATTAACGAAAGCGCTAACGTGCTCATGGATACATTTTAAGAATCTTGTTTTGGTAGTATGTAGGGTGGGTGAGTGTGCTCGTGCTTGACATCCAATTCAGTAAATTTTTACAAACAAATTATTCTATCATTTGAAAAAAAAAAACTCTTTTGAAACCATGATAGTTCGATTCTGCTCTTAAGTAGAGAATTAGTTCTTTGTTAATTCATTAACACGTTGTAGTGTTCCTCACTATCCGTACCAAAAAAACAAAAAAAACAAAAAAAATATCCGGAATCCTTAGCCCGAGCCCGACACGTACTTGGTGGGTTCTTATTATTTGTTCTTTTATTACATTTTGACGTTTAAGAGAAGTTTATTCCGAATTCGTAAATGCGCGCTGCATACAAACGAAGTCTGGTGATATTTTAAATAGGTACTAACAAATTAAACTCAATGAAATTTTGCAGAAACAATCTAGGAATTAATCTCTATGCTTGTATCGTGTCCGATTTTCGTTAAAATATACAGTTTCAATGCTAGGATTAATTTAAGATTTGTATGGAAATCTTGGAGGCACTGTAACTTTAAAACTGTACATTTTAAGGAAAATCTGACACGATTCAAGCATAAAATGTGTTTCTAAAATGTTTCTGCAAAATTTCATTGAGTTTAATCGGTTGGTATTAAAAATATCACCAAACTTCGTTTGTATGGAGCGCGCCAACAGTAATATACCCTTAAGTATGTTTTGCCGTTTATACGATAGAAAAAACACAATTAAAACCTTGGAATAAAACACGTTTCTTGTATGAGAATCCCCTCTATTTTATACGTGTTATTTTTTAAATTACTTACCTACTTGTTGTACCATGAAAATGTCTACTCGCTAAGTATCTATTACGGTTGATAACATTAGAGTTAGGCCGGAAAAATATCGTAGGCCTATTCATAAATATGGCGTTGGCCCTTGGCGCTGTTAGGGTACTATAATTATTAAGATAAACAAAAAACCCGACTGCATAAAAAGAGAGAATAAACAATTTCCCCCTCTCTTTTTTAATTCGTAGGCGCCATCTTGAAATATTATACCCTATGTCACTCTCACGATTTTTACAAATCCAATGATACCTCATACGTTAAAATCCATCAAGCCGTTTAGGCTGTAGGCCGTGCCAAAGAAATAGACATACATACATACATACATACATACATACATACATACATACATACATACGCTCGAAAAACATAACCCTCCTTCTGGCGCAGTCGCGTAAAAAGTGAAATAATAAACGAAAATTTACAATCTACTGCCAAAGCAGTGCAGGTCTGCAGCTGTAAAATTTCTAGCTATTCAGGATGGAACGTCATGTCAAGGGGTAGTCGTTCGCAAATAAAAAAAACAGAAAACCCTGTCCCTGTTGCCTCGTGCATCGCCCACGGGGAACATTTTGTGTTTTATTTGTAAGCCGAGAACATCGGCATCGCGATGAATGGTTTTGATTAATTAGAAAAAAATACAAGATTATCCATAACTTGTAAATTTTACTAACTGCCAGTTGCACGTATGTTCATTAAAGTTAATCCTCAATTAAGTTTTTGCTGTTGTTGACGTATAAAAGCTAGCAAGAGCTTTATTGGAGGATTGATGGGTAGAGTATGTGGTTTAAAGGTTAATGATACTTTTCCTTACAGCCTGTATAACGTCTGTCTCAGCACACACACATGCATTGTGCGACTTGTTAACGCTTTGTAAACACTTTGTAAACACTTTGGAAGAGCGAGTCATATTATCGTAGTAGATATCTTCTTCTTCTTCCTGCCCATTATTTGGGGTCGGTGCAATATGTCGTCTTCCTCCATTCATCTCTTTTAGCCGTCATTTCAGCGCACACACCTTTTTTACACATGTCATATTTCACACAATCCATCCATTTTTTCTTTGGTCGTCCTCTCTTCATGCAGCCATCCACATTCATATTTAACATTCGTCTTGTAATATGCCACTCATCTCTCCTCATCACATGTCCATACCACGATAACCGATTACCGCGCAGCTTTTCATTCACAGGAGCCACTTTCAAACTTCCTCTAATATACTCATTCCTAATCTTGTCCATTCTAGTACACATCCATCTCAACATTCGCATCTCTGCTGCATGCATCGTAGTAGACATCTACCTATTTAATTCTACGTGTTCGGAGGTGCAAATAATTTTCTTTATCACTGCACACACAAAATGTTAGAGAAGTGAACTGTATAATTTATCAACTTTGTGTAGTCTACTGAAACATTCTTCGTATAATGTAATTATAATTTTATCACACAAAGTTATTCTGTTCTCGACTGGGTACTTACCTGAATTTGACGTGCCTTTGTGAACTTGGTTTCTGTATCTCGTTCAATATTGAACACTTCGATTACGGCACTGTTTAACATTTCAGTTTTGAAAATGTTGCCGCATGGTTCCTGCGCCTCGATAAACGTTTTATCGCGCCTGCTAACTCGTTCTTTCGCGCGCAAAAAGAAAGGGAGCTAGGGCGCGATATCGCTTTATCGCGCCGTCATGCCGCGGGCGCTGGTCCTGGATTATAAGGGGTTATATTGGCTTATACAGAAAACTGTGGTCATATAAGATCCTTCTTAGTATGCTAACAGTTTTTTAAGGGGATGATCAGATCATCAAATCGTACAAGTTTCTCTATGGGAGCAATATCGAAATCGCTCTTATCTCCATAGTAAACTGCAAACCCACTCTACCAAAATGTATGGGACAGCAGATCAATCTGCTGTTCCATACATTTAGGACGAGACATTTTATATGAAAAAACGGATATTTACGTGATTTCGAATTTGGTCCAATGGTAAAATTTATTCAGTTTGATGGTCTGAAGCACCTTCATGAACCGTAAATGGAGGTATATTTTGCATCAGTGCGAATAACTTCACCTTGTATTCTACTCATCAAACTGAACAACTTTGACCATGGAGCAAACTTCGAAATCGCAAAAAAAAACGGCCAAGAGCTCGTCAGACTCGCCCAAGAGTAGTCAATAGTCATCAGACGAAAAGCTAATCCTAACTTATTCTAAAGACATCGTCACAAGCAATTATTAATAGTACAATTTAATTTTGTTCAGCGCCATCTATTGACATCCGTCAACTGCCGAATGTTAATATTTATATTGCCGGTTTTTATTAGATTTTTCCGATACTGATTGTGCTGATTGCATTCATAAAAATTTTCAAAATGCATCCTAGAACGTCTATAACACTTACTCAGAATTAAGCCAACAATTTTGCATAAAAACCTAACAAAGTACATAAACTGAATTAAAATTATTTACAATTAGGGTTCCGTATTTACATTTATGATGAAATTTCGCTCCGAGCCTCTGGAAGTTTAGCCAATTTTGTTCCGAAGGTCAAAACCATATTTTATACAAGGATGGACAGGTTGGTTGGGGTACAAAATTATGTAAATTTTTCCACGACACGACAGAAATTGGATTATTTTAACGATATACCCAGACGTTATAGTGTCCTAATTGGGGTGTAAGGAAAAGTATCACCAACCTTTTAACCATCAAACTGAACTACTTTTACTATGAGGGCAAACATGTCTGAACAAAAAAAAACAGCTGTTCCATACGTTTGAGTCGAGCAGGCAATGTTGCATTTTAGTATGGGACAGCAGATTTATTTCGTACAAGTTTCGGACAAGTTTGTTCTCTCATAGTAAAAGTTGTTCAGTTTGATGGGTAGAGTATGTGGTATAAAGGTTAATGATACTTTTCCTTACACACTGTAGGGTCCTTAATATTCTGACGATTTTTATTCGTTTAAACTTTTATTTAAACCTACTTTTAGTGTTTTTATTAGCGATTTTAATGTGAAAGTTGTTCAGTTTGATGTTCTGGTCATCTTCTTAAAAATCCGTCAGCATTATAAGAAGGATTCTGTATATAAGATTGTTATAAAGCATTATTCTTGTTGATAAACGTCGTTTCGTTTTTTTCTTTTAATATTTTTTATTTTTATACAAAGTCATCCGATATATCGAACTTTCACATTAAAATCACTAATAAAAACACTAAATATTCTGACGATTTTGATTCGTTTAAACTTTTATTTAAACCTACTTGGTTTAAATAAAATCTGACTCCATACAAGCATAGATATTTGTTTCAAGATTGTTTCAGCAAAATCTCATTGACTTTAGTTGGTTCGTATTGAAAATATCACCATAGTACGTTTGTATGGAGCGCGCTCCGAATTTTATCCCCTTAAGAAAATTACATTCTATCTTAGCCGCCACTTCTTCAGCTGGCCGCTGCTCTTTCAATGTGAATTGACCTTTAGGATTAGATGGGATTGTAACTCAACGAGATTGTATGTTCACAATTCGGAGAAACAGTCAAAATATTTAAATCGAAGCTGCAAAAGTTTCTACGAAATCGTATTTCGCTTCGGGTTTCAAATTAAATCAATGTCCAACTACAGTCGACATTCTGTCACCAATAAAACGTAAGTTGCAACAACGATTTTCATTTATTAATGAAACATTGAGCCAATATATTTAATACTAGCTGTTGCCCGCGACTCCGTCTGCGTAGACCTTAAAAAAGTATCATATTATGTCCATCCAGATCATATTCTATCTGTGTGCCAAATTTCATTAAAATCCATTCAGTCGTTTTTACGTGAAAGAGTAACAAACATCCATCCATACTTACAAACTTTCGCGTTTATAATATAAGTAGGATACATAACTACACATACGAATTTTTTTGGGTTAATACTTCGATCACAAATAAAAAGACGATACAAAATAGTGCATGAAGGAATGGGTATGTGAATTAGTAGAATTTTTACACTTTCCCTCATCGGCCTCTAGCTTTCGGGGGTCGAGTTTTCGGGGAAGAGTTGTCGTGGTTGAAATGTCGGGGTCGAATTTTCCGGGTTTAATTGTCGGGGTCCAGTTGCCGGGGTTGAGTTGTCTAGGTTTAATTGTTGAGGTTGAGTTGTTGTCATGGGGTCGAATTGTCCGGGTAAAGTTTTTCGGGGTCAAATTGTAGTGATACCGATACAAGCACAGCCCCATGTTTTTAGTGCTTAGTAATTAAAGAACAAGGTTTATTTTGCTGTGCTTTAGAGCAGCTAAAGACCTATGGGAAATGGGAACGTTCTCATAACGTTTCTAATCAACCTAAAATGCAGAGCATATCAAAACATAATGCTCACGACTATTATTTACCGAGACAAAGGAAAATACCCTCCTGAAATTCAGTGCATTAAATGTAAATAAGAAACAAGAGGCAATTTCGAATGTTTCAATATAATACACAAAAAATCAGAAATCAACGTCGTCGGTTCGTGTAATGCACAGAAAAAGTATTATTTCTTTCAACATAAAAATGACACATTTTCTATTATATCCCGCCTGTATGACTAACTGCGAAGCGCTTTCAAGCTCTTTCTGCTTCCTGCATGTTTACGGGCACGATGCGATAGCTTTCACGCTATGTTATTTACTCTAAATAAATGCGTCGAGCTTGCTCTTGTTTCAGTCGGCCTAGCATGCCACACCCGAAAAAACGACAAAAATCTAGATGTGCCTCTGTCTTTGTTTCTTTGCGTAAGCGAAAACTGCGCATGACGTTTCTCTCGTTTTTTCTCTTTGTCGTGTGTGGTATGCTAGCCTTACAGGATAGGCACGATATCACGAAGCTCTTTATCTTCGATTTCTATAAAGGTTTTTGTTGTTGTATTACTGGTTTTGACTTTAGAGGAAGTAATTTGATCCGATTCGATCGATCGACAGATTGATTTACGGTTGAGCGTGTCAAACACATCCATAGGGGTTCTAGTTCTGTAGCCATTATTTAACTGTTATTGCTCTGTTTTCTTTCAAATAAATAAAATGATGCATCACTAACACTTTTATGGCACTTATTGCGCCACAGCATCCTGTATAATTTTCATTGAAAATATATTTATAAGAACTACATTTCTGCGTATTTAAAGTTTTTTTTGCCGTGGTGGTGCCGTAACCTTGCCTGCCGTGCCGGAGGCGATGGTTCGATCCCCGTCCAAGCTGACTCGTACCAATGAGTTTTTTCAGAATTTACGTACGATTTGTAACATCACTGGCTTTTCGGTGAAGGAAAACCTTGTGAGGAAACCTGCATGCTTCAATTTCGAGGCATGTATTGTACCCACTGTCCATTATAAGTGGCGACGGGCTCACCCCCCGTCACACTGGACAGAATTTCGGTACTACTGGTGAAACGTGGATGTTCTGAGGTTTCAGAATATCTCTGACTACCCCCTCGGGGAATATAGTCGTGAGCATATGCTTATACATTTTTACGTATTTTAAGATTTTTTTACTGCAGTATTTTAAAAGTGAGAGGTACATTCTGGAACGATAATAGAAAAGAATAAAATTACGTTTATTGCCAAAATTGTTCTTAACCTCTTTGTCAAATTTTTATTTACTTTTTCCTTGCAAATGTGTTGAAGACGTCGTATGAAACGCGTGAGCGTTTTTAATTATAATCTCGGCTCGTTTACAGCCCTCATCTGCGGCTCGTGATGCATCCAGCCTCGACTTTAATAACCAACTTAGCTCACTTGTATCATAATTTAGTATTACATAGCTACTTTTTCTATTTAGAATGATTAAAACTTTCCTACAACTACCAACAATATTTTAAGCGTACCGTTGCAGAATGGCTTACAATTTTTTACATCACAACGTGTGTGTAAAGACAGGAGTTCCCTAGATGGCGAGGAGCGTTTACAAACGTTTACGCTGGCTGAATGTTTACGGTGTCGAGATAGCATTCTCGTTGCTCTGTGTTATATGTGCGTCAGGACAGCGGGGCTACCTTGGAATTTTCATTTTAATGACCGTAGATGATTGAGCCGTTTTGTTATAACAACAGAACAAAACATTAATCAGTTACTTCCTACAGAAAGGTGAGGTGCAAAGTACTCTAAACCGGCGGGTATATATGCAAAATTTTATGGATGTGAAACGGGATACTGGGGTAAATACGAAGTGGTTCATAGTAAGTTGCGCGCTCTTGCCTTATCCACTGGATAGTGGACGTATCGTTATAGATGGATAAGTAGATAGAAATATTCTTTATTTGCACGCCACAAACATACGATACAAAAAATGCGTATAAAAGGTGCAAATGCAACCTGGTACAGTTTAGTGATTTTTCGTGATATTAGTAACGATAAATTTTTCAGTTAATTTCAGCTATACCGAAAACCTATTTTCGTTTGCCAATCCTACCCTTCTATAACAAAGTTTGTTTTTAGTTTTGTCTCTACTGTAATCTTTGCACCAATCAGCACACATTGTTTACTGAATGAAAATTATGTATTAAAAAATGCAAACACATGATGGTCCCGCAGGATTGAGGCACAGCTGTGTTATTTTCAAGGGGCTAAACGAACAGGGGTCCTGACGTTACCATGTTTTATACTAGACTTTACTAGTCTTGCAGTTTGTAGTGACAAAATTCATAGTACAACCATTTTAAATTCTGAATATTTAAACTGAAGCTATTTTCATCCATGTATCATTGTCCCGGCTTAGAATGAACTATTCCATTTCTTCCCATATGTTTCTTATGAGGCGACTATGGGACAAGGCATCTTATCTGTAGAAGATAAATTAGCTTTCTGTCGCCACTTGACACGTAATTCCAATCAGAAACTATAAATTCTAAAAGTGAGTATTGCTATAACTGCATAGCATATGCTCACGACTATATTCCCCGAGGGGGTAGTCAGAGATATTCTGAAACCTCAGAACATCCACGTTTCACCAGTAGTACCGAAACTCTGTCCGGCTATAACTACATGTTAAAACAATAAGGTACTTAATACAGGGTGTTAGGGGAAACAGTTGCATTACTTTAAGGGGTGATTGTAACCATGATAATGAACAACTTTACTACAGAAACTTGCAGGAAATTCGCAAAAAAAAAATTCGTCTTTTCACATAAATATTCCCTTAGCATTTAGTATGGAAAGTACAATTTTCTTTTTCGAATTTCTTATAGGTTTCTGTGGAAAAGTTGTTCAGTGTCATGGGCATAATCACACCTAAAAGTAATGCAACTGTTTACCATAACACCCTGTATAATTGTGTAAAAAATAATTTAACTTTTAATCAATAATCTCTAAATAATAATAATGTCTTTAATTATTTTCGTGGAAAACGTCTGCTTAAATTATCTAACACAAAAATTGAAAATTGTAACAAATTTGTTGAGAAGAGTTTATGTACTAAGTTACCTTTTTAGGGTTCCGTAGTTAAAAAAGGAACCCTTATACTTTCGTCCACTCTGTCTATTCTGTCTGTATGCCCCGGCTCAATTACTGGAAAATTTCTTAAGTTATTTAAGGCTTACCCACCCGCCCGCACGCTCCGCCCTGAAGCATGGTGCAGTTCTGATGCAGTTTGAATGCAGTCGGTGTGCAGTTGACACGACTGCAATTAAACTGCAATCGGACTGCGCGTTTGGTTTGCAGTTCTATTGCAGTCGTGTCAACTGCATTCAAACTGCATCTGAACTGCAATTTTGCAGTCGGAATGCAGTCTGTCTGTCTAGCCTGTCGAGCCTAAGCTATATTATTTTAAGTTTTTCATGTATTGACTACGGAACCCTATCTAGGGCGAGTCCGATACGCTCTTGGTCGGTTTTTTGTGACATTATATTTCATCATCTCTTTACTTCTCTCATTAATTAGCTCGTTTCATAACTAATTAAACTCTCAATTGAACCGTGAAAATCGTTGATGCAATCGATTACTTTTTCCATGAAGTCGTTTATAAAGTTAAATCTTCGCTTCACGTACAACTTACTAATGTGACTTTCAAAAATTGCTCTTTTCTTGAATATACGTAAAGGGAAATTGTTTTTTTAAGCTTATTGCATGATTAAAATCAATGACAAAACATTTTTTTTAATTGAATACAATACACCTGGTATGCAGGGATAATAATGATGTGATGAAAGTGTAGTGAGAAATGTATTGAATGCCGTTTACATGGCGTGTAAGGAAAACCATTAACCTTTAAACCACACACTCTACCTACCAAACAGAACAACTTTTACTTTGAGAGCAAACCTGTCAGAACAAAAAAATATCAGCTGTCCCGTATACTCATACAGGGTGAAATTGATATCATTAGCATCCTTTTAAACTAAGAGTCTGCTCATCAAATAGAACAACTTTTACTATGAGAGCAAACCGATCGGAGCAAAAAAAATCAACTGTTGCATACAGTTGAGTCGAGTATACGTTGCAGTTTAGAATGGAACAACAGTTTTTTTTAGCTCCGATCGGTTTGCTCCCATAGTAAAAGTTGTTCAGTTTGATGGGCAGACTCTTAGTTTAAAAGGATGCTGATGATATCAATTTCACCCTGTAGTTGTGGAGATTCGTTATAGAAATTCACCGAAGTTTCACAACTCCCGTCATGTTAGTAAGTCTTTGGATGGGTCTTAGATCAAAAATAAAACTCGGGTCATCAGGAGTGAGGACAACAGGGAGTGGCGATTTTATAAGTAGTACCAGCGGTGGTTCAGTTCAGATCATCAAGCTAAACAACTTTTACTATGAGAGCAAACTTGAAATTGCATTGCAATTTAGAATGGAACCGCAGATTTTTATTAGGGTTCCGTAGTCAAACAAGGAACTCTTATACTTTCGTCCATTCTGTCTGTCTGTGTGTGCGTCTGTATGTATACCCCCCCCCCCCCCTCAATAATTATCTCATTTTGCGGATTTCATGCTACCTCGTCCCTTGCAAAAAGTGGCAGAAACTTTTCTTAGTAGAATTACACGCGTAACTCGTCCATAGTTATATGGTCTAAGACCCTGTAGTTTATCCAATTGACCATGATCATAGCGTAATTATAATAATAGTGGGTGCGCTCTGAGGTCACGGCGGGTGTATGCTCGCGCGGTGTGCGGGGGACGCGGCAGCGACAAAGTCGGTACCGCGCGCGCAGGTAAGTCGGTACCGGCACGTACTGGGACACGCTCAACCCGGCCTCCGCTCACCGCGCACGATTGACCTGTCGCGATCGCCAAGCGTAACCTCGTAAACACTACTTTAATTACACTATCCCATGACTTACAGTAAAATTATATGAAATATTTGATGGGATATTTGACACATGATCTGATTAATAGTTTAACTAAAATCCCCACGATTCGTCTGTAAGTAAAATCCGTCTGTAAGATAATATTGTCAAAGCAACTTGTCAGTAGGTATTCGAAACCCGATAAATTCAAGTTTAATCCCCCTATAGGTACCCAAACTACCTACTCTTTTACCGAATCGTATTATCCGATATGAACACTTATAATTTATGAGGGTTAAGTTGTTTTCAATAGAATAATCTTATTTTGGGTTCGGGGTATCTTTTGAAATGGATATTTTGTATTCTCATTTGGGTATAATAGTATTCATTATTAATTTAAAGTGGTGTTATGGGCTGCCACAGTATAAGAGCCTACGCAGTAAGAACACTCCCTTGTCTTCCACCAATTTTAAACAGTCAGTAAACAATAGTGGTTTTAAAAACTCTGCTGTTTCATATGAAAACGTCAATAGCAACCCGACCTAAATGTACGGAATAGCTGTTTTTTTTTGCTAAAGATGTGTAATTTGATGGTCTGAAGCTTTAAGGGGTAAAGAATGCAAAGCATTTCAGTTTAAATCCTGTATAGGCTGGCGATGAAGATGTTGAATCCAGGGTGTAAATTAAGTGCGTTACATATCGAACTGGTGCGGACCAACAAACTGAACAACTTTTGACTATGAAACCATTATCGAAATCGCGAAAAAAAACAGTTGTTTATAGAAAATGTGAATAGCTACTCGACCAAAATGTAAGAAACCGCTATGATAATTTTTTCGTGATTTCAAAGTTGATCCCATACTGAAAGTTGTTCAGTTTGATGGTCTAAAGCATCCTTTCGATATTCAACGCATTTAACTTTATACCCTGTATAAAGTGAAACGTGAATGTTCTGTGGTTTCATAATATCTCTGACTACCCCATTCGGGGAATATAGTCGTGAGCATATGCTTAAGCCCTGTATAAATTATGTACATTGTATTATTGATTTCATACTCGTATAATCCTATTAAGATTTGCGCCAGAAATTCCAATCAATATGTAATTAAATATTGTAAATTGACAAATAATTTTCCTTCTAATTTCTCGGTTAATTAGGTACAAACGTCTTTGGGGAAATTTAAAATTTGACTTCCATTTGTTGAACCTTTCAATTGTTTGTCGGCTTCTTATTGAAAGCAATTTTTCATTTCTATCTCTTACTTTCGGACGTTTGTAATTTGCTTCGCATTATTACTGAATTCTTATTAATAAATATTGTTTATCATTTTTAGGGTACCGTACACAAAGGGTGAAAACGGGACCCTATTCATAAGTCAAAGTCAAAATAATTTATTCAATATAGGAGGTTGAATCACACTTATTAAACGCCAATTAACTTAAGCCTACGCTGTCCGTCCGTCCGTCTGTCTTACCTATTTAAGTCTGTAACTTTTTAACTGTAAAAGTTAAACAGTTGAATGGATTTGCTAAAAATTTCAAAAAGTAAAAATTAAGGGGGTCCTCATACAAGAAACTAGATTATATCAACGTTGTTTCTTCTCACTCTATCGTTAAAACGGTAATACATACAAGCGTCAAACTTGGTGTGATTGTGGAGCAAACTCTACATTGTAACAACAAATAATAGAAACTAGCCAAGTTTGAGTCGGTCTCGCGCTAAAGGTCCCGGGAGAAAACAAAAATTTTTTGTTAGTTAATAATAATGTTGTGTGGTGGTGTGGTACGGAACTCTGAGTGCGCGAGTAGGCAGACTCGCACTTGACCGGTTTTAGTATAACATTTTCAGCAGGGTCGAATCATCATTATAATATTAACGCAAAATCAAATCAAATCAAAATAAAATATAAAATTGTTCATATAAAGTAGTAGGTATCATGTTATTACAATTAAAATCTTTTCAAAGAAAGGTCTTTAAATAGGCTCCGAATCCAAGTCAGCCGGAGCAAAGAAAACCTGTCTAAATAGGATTTTATCGATGGATCAGACCTTAGATGTGAGTGTGGTGCTGCTCCTCAGAATATGGCCCATCTCATTCCTTCCTGTCAGCAAATTTGCACGCGAATGAAGCTTATGGACGCAGCCGGTGGTACTATCCATGTGGCAAAATACTGGACTGGAAAAATATAAAATGGCACGCCATCGACACGATAGAAGAGATTGTTACAATAGCTTTTTAACGTAATTTTTTGTGTTATGGCTTTAGATAAGATGCGACCAGAAACTCAACAACAATACAGCATTTGATACCATATAATGTTGTTGCAATAGCAATGGGCTGGTCATATTTGCCGAAGAACTGACAACCGGTGGGGTGTCAGAGTTCTAGAGTGGAGACCGCGAACTGGTAGTGTGGGACGCCCTGCTGCCCGCTAGACATACGACCTAAAAAAAGTAGCCGGGAGCGATTGGATGAGAAAGGCCGAGAACAGAGTTTAGTGGCGCACCTTGGTAGAGGCCTATGTTCAGCAGTGGACGATGATGGGCTGATGATGATGGTGATGATGAATGTTGTTGTTCATAATTATGTTGTTATAGTGTACAAAAAAGAATCTAAGAATTTCAAATACCGAAGCTTACCTATAAGTTTCGGTATCCCAATTAATTCCTACAATTTCTTTATTGGCATACCTAAAACATGAAACAACAACATTTAAAGTGAACAAAGAGGCCTACACGACGGACGGGCTCACTGGACAGTTTCGGTACTACTGGTGAAACGTGGATGTTCTGAGGTTTCAGAATATCTCTGACTACCCCCTCGGGGAATATAGTCATGAGCATATGCATGCATGCGCCTACAAATGACGGTCTTATCACTAACAGCTATTTCTTCCAGACAACCATGGGATAGAAGAACTTATACCTACCTACAACGTCACATCTCTTTCCCACTCGGGTAGACAAAAACTAAAGCGGGTTTCTCAAAATGTACCTATAGTTATATTTAATTGGTTAATCTAATTGAATCTGAATTGAATACCATAATATTCAAACTCGTTCGATGTAAATCTATCTCAAAGCTTCGATTCCTATTGGACCTCGTTGTCTGAAAGCAAATTGAATTTTAAAGTTAAGCTTACTGCTCTCTGATTTGTGATGAGCAAGAAATGTGGTTATCGTAACTCGTGGTCTGATAGCTCTATAGTGTACTTAAGTGCATTGAATGATAAAATTGACTTTAAATCGTCTCGATTAGAGTGTATAAAGACATAGAAAGTTTATTTAAAAGATGAGAAGCTTTAGGGTTACTGACCGTATCTTCTCCACAGCGGCAACACTCAAATGAGTTAGTCCTAATGAATGTTTTGTTCCATTTAATAATACCTATCCAACGATAACTCACTGGGTACGTAAAAGATTTTATCTTAAACCACCTTTTCGCTGCATCATCATCATCCTTTCTATAACTGCAGAGCACAGGTCTAGCTACCCTCAAAGTATGGGCGTTAATTACATCACGCGTACCTAATGCGGATTGTAATTGTTAGACATCACATACGCATCAGAATTTCTTCTTCAGCGTATGCAGGTTTCCTCACGATGCTTTTCTTCACCTTTTGAGAGCAGTCTGTATTACGTGCATAAGTTAGAAAAACTCATTCGTACATGGCATGGTCTTAGATGGCATTTCGTCCGTGCGGATTTGAACCCCGCACGGGCACGGGCCCGCATGATTGAGTGTCCATACATCTCCATAACGCGCCACCGACGCTCTTTTTCTTTGCTTGGAGTTAACAAATAAAATTTTCTTGCTGCAGAAATGAAGATTTTGATTGAGTACTGATCTTGGAGTAAATTGAGCCTAGGTTTAATGTTCAGTCATCTTAGGAATAGCTCAGTCATTTGTCTTTCTATAAAGTCTTTTTGTCTTTGTAATTTCGAAAATTTGACGTGGATGTCTCCTAAAGGCACAATTTTCGCACATAATCAATTATACTTTACAGTTCACCAAAAATTAAATATGCACTTAATACACCTAAAAAAATATTGGCACAAATATGGGTTTTATCATGTCACTAGACCTGTATTCACACTGGTTATTATTGCATACGATTCACAAGCTCTTTATTTACAGTTCCATTATCGTTTTGGAACGTCAAAGTTTCCTTCCTAGTTTTGTTTATGTTAAACTTGGTTGAATTCAGTGAGAATTCCGACACCTGCGGTCGAAACTTTATTAATTTAGTACAGTAGACGTTTACCTTTATAACTAATAACCGTTTAGTTTATTGGAAAAATGCCAATTGCTGCACGTTTGGAAGCTGCAAGCACGTGGCCATACAGTTCTGAATTGCATCTCCTCTTTTGATTTATGCATTCGACTATATTTGTTTGTTCACTTGGAAACTCAGGTTCTTCGAGAGCACACTTACTTAGTTCACTCACCTAGGTACCTAGAGAGAGTATTAAACTGGGTTAAGTAGTGGAGAAACATTCCGTCGGAATTACTGATAAGGTCCGACAAAATGAGAGGGGGTAAACTTCAGAAGACTTTTTAGTTTTGTATAAAACCAATAAGCAGGAAGAGAGGCCGAAGAGTTCTCGAGTGGCGAAAGCGCAGCGTGGGTGGAGCCTACACAAGGTGGACTGACGATGGCACCTGGTGAAGACGGCCGGAACCCGTTGGATGAGAGCAGCACAAGACCGGTCGTTGTGGCGAGCCTTAGGGGAGGCCTATGTCCAGCAGTGGACATGTATCGGTTCGGTTATATGATGATTAATTTCCGGAAAGCAATTATATCAGTAGTTTAGCAATGTATTTTAAATCTTTTATGACCATCAGTAGTTAGAAGCTTAACGGTTAGTAAAATCTTCCTTGACATCCTAATGGTATCTTTTTAGGATTCAAAAAAAAGTTCCAGAACCCGAACACAAAAACATGAATTACAAGTAGGAAAAGTGGCGTTCTGTTGTTTTGGAGGCCAGGACCCACTTTAGGTCGCTAAGCCACCGTAGTTAGTTGGATATCTAGCCGTTATTCTGAACTCTACCAAGGTTCTTTCGTCCTTCGTTTATTATTAGTATATTATAATCATATTTGAAATTAATCTACATCGATGATTTTTAGACACATTTTTCTGTATGAAAATGAGCAAAAATTTAATTGGTAAATAGCAAGGTAATGGTGAACGATTTAACCCTAAGGTAAACATGACAAGTCACACGTGTAGTTCAAAACGCAATTATCGAAATAAACTTTTTATTTTTATTTTTCCCTCCCTACGTTGAAATAGAGCATAAATCCATTCTTCCGATTTTAATTTCGTTAATTTGTGTGTGTTCGAGTTCTGATTTTATTATGTAGAATATTACCTATTCTGTGATATTGTTCAAATTTCTCCACATACAGTAAGCTCCGCATCTTCCTGTTGGTATCATATCAGGTTCAAATAACATTGAGAGGGCAGTTAACATGCTCGTGCTCGTAAACAAAGATTGCTCATGATTTATGTTCCGAAACGAAAATGTTTGTTTGTCTCCGTATTAGCTAGATAAAGAAGGGTCAAGAAAAGAAATAAACTAATAGGGATATATGTCAAATTCTTGTTTATGTTTAATTTCTTTACGCAAATAAAAAATTTTTACTCATTTTTTCTGGTCCTCAGTAAAACAAAATCCTCGTCGAGGCAGACCCCGAAGCAGATGGCAGGACGAAATCGTTGGCTTCTTGAAGTACTGGCCTAACGAAGCGCAAAACCGACATGGAGAGAACGGAGGCCCTTTGCCCAGCAATGGGACAGTGACGGCTGAAATAATAATAATTTTTGATTCGATCACAAAATGAGTGTCGTAAATAAGAAAATTTTGAAAAACATAGAAATTTTTGTTTTTTACTTTTTCTTGCCATACGCAGGGTGTATAATTTAATGCGTTAAATATCAAAGGGGTGCTTCAAACCATCAAACTGATACACTTTTACAACGGAGTCAACATAGAAACTGCGAAAAAAAAATTGCTGTTCCTAAAGATTAGCCAGTCAGAAATAATCGTATCGAGGCTGACTGCCAAGGGTGCCGTCGTAACTCAGATTTCGTCACTCAAAGAGACTCCTTCCATGCATACCATTTACCAGTGACAGGAAGTCAATAAATGCCTTTTGTTTAAACTATGACAAGGCCTTAAAATGTCTAGACTTTCCTAGTTAACTCACAATAGATCCAACATTTACCATGGCTAAGAACCACGTAACGAGCAATTTAGACCGTCGTCTGATTGTAGCCTACGTGACTATTATATCTTGGAAATAATTTGCTGTTGACTTATTACAGAAGGAATAAAATATATTATTATTATATTTCAAATGAGTACCTACTTATACAGGATGAAATTGATATCATTAGCATCCTTTTAAACCAAGAGTCTACCCATCAAACTGAACAACTTTTATTATGGGAGCTAATAAAAACAGCTGGTGCACACATTTGAGTCGAGTAGGCATTGCAGTTTAGTATGGAACAGCTGATTTATTATTGCTCCGATCGGTTTGCTCCCATAGTAAAAGTTGTTCGGTTTGATAGGTAGACTCGTAAAAGGATGCTAATGATGTCAATTTCTCCCTGTAGACGTATGTGGCAATGAGAATTGATTTTGAATGAATGATTGATGAATGAATTTTTAATAATGATCGGTATATTGAGTTGAGATCTTATTGATGTCCATATTTCTATGATCGTAATTTGAGTAGCACGATAAAATTTCTGAAAATATTATTTTTGAAATTGAAATACTTGCTAAGTTATTCAAAAAAAAACATTCATTAAAAGCAGACAAAGTAGTTTCTTATGGAAAAGAAGACTTAAGTAATAGTTTTTCAAAAACAGTTAAGTAGCTTTTCTCTTTACGCTTCAATTTGTACTTAAAATGTCGTTCTGATCGTTTAAAATGTTGACTGAAAAACATCAAAAACTCATTTGATAAGAAGCTTAAGTTGCCTTTGTAATTTGAGTGATGCACTTAGATCAAAGAAACTATTTAGGTACTCCATGGGTTTTGTATTCTCGCTTACAATGTGTTTAGCAAGCGATTTATTTTTATTGCCATTGGACAAAATCCCGTTCGGGTAGTCAGTTCGGGAAGTCGGGTAGTCCCGTTCGGGTGTGTAAAGGTGACAGAGAGTAGCGGGTGGTGAAGCGGGCAGGGTACGCGCACGTGTCGCTTGCTACCTAGCCCCCGCCTACGTCTGTACCCCTAGGGCGTGCCGCGCACAAAGTTGATGGCTTATAGTCGCGATAGAAACACGGATCCAGGCCTCCTTTTTTCAGCCGTAGGTACCAAGATAAGTACTCACACTTTTTCACATCGTATGCGCTTGATTTATTTCTGCCACTCGCGCGCTGTACGAAGTAAACACAACGCTGTGGCAAGCTTTACTTTTTTGAGCGTATCGTCTGACAGCACGGAATTCTATCCACCTTTTTCTGGGTTGACGTGAAGGTAGACCCAGTAAAAGGTGGATAAACATCCTGGAGTTCCTGAAAAGTTGTTCAGTAGTTGCACATAATAGAGAGGATTGGAAAGTGAAAGGGGAGGCTTTTGCCTAGCATTGGGACACTGAACAGTAGGGCTATTGTGTAAGTTACCGATTATATCAATTACAAAATCGGTATCGTATTATGACTATACTAGGCAATTTTTAAGAAATATTTTATTTCTGTGATCATCTTATCTATTGTCTGAAATAGTTAACATAATTCTGAAAAGCAGAATCGCAAACAACTATAAATAAATTCCATTTCGATTTGATACCGATTGCATCGAGTAGTTACACAATAAGGCCCCTGGATAGGTACGTATAGGTAAACACAAATTATAAATACTAGTGAGATTACAGATTTCAAAAAAATTTGGGAGAAAAGATTTTAAGGAAGCCGAAGCTTTTTGTACTGAAAACAAAAGGCGCGAAACCGCGAGCATAAGACAGTTGGAAATTTCAGAGTCATCACTACTTCGACGCTATCAAGAATTCTTGTAAAACATAAAGCTGCTATCGACACAGAAACTAAAATAAAACCACCAATAAGCATCACTGTCGCATTCAATAGCAAGCACAAACACACAAAGGCTGTCACAGCGGCCATACAAACGAAACTCTCCTTTGTGCACCTAGCACTATTCCAAGCGGTTAAGTGCAAAATATTTGTTCTGGCATCCAAGTCCGGGAAACCAACGCTGTGGTGTACAAGAATATTTATCGATGGATTTTAAAACAATTTTGCTTTTGAATTTGGATTCTTCTCTCTCGATTTGATTTGGCATAAGTATTTGAAAACATAGTAGGTTTTTGTTACCGTTCATTCGATAGAATGAAGAACGTACAGAACATTATAAGAGGGGCTAGAAGTGCAAAGTAGGCGTGGAACGTGTCGCCACAGGTTATGCAATGATTTGCATAACACTATAAGGCGCGCGGCGTGGTGCGAGAAAGAGGGCATGAGTAATTGTAGCAGCATGGGCGGGAAGACATGTGGCGACAGCCGGCTACGATGCAAAAGCACTACTTTGCATTTCTAACCCATCTTATAATATGCTGTGGAAGAACATCATCAGCGTTTTATATAAAGAATGGCTTTAATCTTAAATTAATTAGAATTCAATAAATTTAAAGCGGTTTTATGCAGTTCTGAGATAATTTCAGAACGGATTCTTAACACACTTTCTGCAAAAAATTGTCCACGCGTGATAACGAACGTAATGGATTCAACTGAAACGCTGTGGGCATAGATACTCTTTGATGTTCTTACAATGATGGTTAGTGCCCTGGAAATCTAGGCCCTATTTAATGTGATATAATACATAGGCGTAATTATCATGACAATAGTAATTTGCAATTACAATTCAGGGTACATTGTTGCTTATTTATGGCGTTAGACCACACGTGTACTAATGATGATAATGATGTAATCTTTCTCAAAATCGTTATTGTAAATTACAATTATCATGTTAAACGTGACAATTGTAACTTAAAATTATCTATCTATAACGTCACGCCTCTTTCCCAGTGGGGTAGGCAGAGACCAGAGCGCGCCATATACTACGATCCTTACATACTTATTTACTTAAACTTACTCTCAACTTAAAATTACTGGTCACAAAGGACGCTAAACAATGAATAGTTAACATGTAACCTAATATTCTTAGCAATGTACTGTGAATTTTTATTGTAAATTACAATTGTCATATTTATTGAATGGTGCCCAGTAGGCCTACCATGAGTTTTCACAGTACTTTACTACTGTAGTTACGTCACCAATTTCGTATGGTAGAAATTAGTTCTCGACGTAACCACTAGGAGCGCTGTACGAAATTCAATACAAAATTGGTGACGTTACTACAGTAGTAAAGTACATTAAAAACTCATGGTAGGCCTTACTGACCGTGAGCACGCCTGACATACTCTGCATTATAATATAGGCATATAAATATAGCTATGCGGCGAAACCCCTTCAAAGGGGCAAAGTCACACATTTCGCGCCAACCTTGCTGTTTTTGCTTGGGGTTGGAATACACCGGTTTTCGTTTTTTTAGTGCACGTGGTATGGAAGTGATAGTCACCTTCTATTTATTACTACAGCAAAGGCATTGCTTACTAATTAATATTATGAGATAACGCTTACCTACAGTAATTAACGGTAGAAAACGAAATTCAAGCACTTTTCAAGGCTAATTTGTTTTCCATCTTCTTTACTACGTTATTACAAATCTGTACCAACATGAATATCTTTATAGCCAAGCTAACATTACACAGTGGCAGTACCTTCTCGATGCTCGATAGTCACCAAAGACATCGATATCTATCGACTATTCCGCAGCGCTAAGGGAAATTCAATGTGGTAAAATAAATTGTGGACCTTTGAGAGAGGCTAAATCTATTGGTTTGGTCTAGCATAAGCGTTTTTCACACCTACTCCTAGCAAATAATGTTGGAAAAGTGGCAAAGGTTTGTCTTTTTAGCTTTTGCTTGCGAATTTAAAACGGGCTTACTATTTTCAGTTCGCTCTCATTTTTCATTCCAAGTTAAATATTTTGTTATTATTTATTTGAAGTAGGATTTTAGCTGTTGGTTTTTCATTAATGTACTACACTAAATACTGAACAAGTAAACTTGAAATCGGTTCATATTTCTTTCGAAAGAGCATTGAAACGTAAAGTGTAGATTCGAAGGAATTTAGTTCTTTTTAAAACATAGATTGAAGTTTTTGACAACAAATGAGTAAATCCTCGACGAGTTGACAAGACTAGACTATCCAACAAACTGTATGCAACGAGTCCTTAAATTCTTTGGGCATACGGTCAGGTATAGAGGGAAAGAGAGGTAGAGGACCCATGCCTATGACATTGATGATGCGGTCAACGAAATTAACGAGCCAAAACTATACTACGTCTGCAATTGTGGTAAATATTCGGTGATTGAACCGTGACTGGACTACGTACGAACCATAAATCGCGGTACTGCTCATGAGAGCCGTTTTGACAGATCGCTCAGACGTTAAATGCTGTCTGTTACATACAGTTTAGCGCGATGCGGAATTCAGCCCAGTTGAATAGTAATTGAATTGCAATGTGATTCGAACTGAAATTGGATAATAACTTATATATATATATAGATAACTTCGATGTTTTAAATTAGCGAAATCGGTTCCCAGTATAAGGACTCGAGATCGAGCGATTGACGCCATTATTTTTCTGTTGTAGTTGTATGGTGTGGTTGAATAAAACTGCGTGCATTAATAAGATTAACATTTTTGCTTTTAAGGTAAAACCTTGAGTAAGTCATAAAATTAAATAAAAGTCATCTCCTTCATTCAGTAAAAAGCAAACTACGGAATTTTAGTGCCAAATTCTTTTTTATCACGTCAATTTCAGTTTTCTACAATCTCGTAAAACTCTCAAAAATATTCACTCTTGTCTCGAAATATTCATTTAGGCGAAATTTTCTATATCAAATTGATTAAACTCAGAATCGAATACTGAATTCCAAATAGCCTTGAAATGTCGTAACAAGAGGTGACAATTTATTACTCTAGAAATCAAATTACAGAAGAAAATGAACTCTTGTATAATATGAAAACACATTTTTCAGTTTCCTTTGTACCAGTATAAAACTAATAATACTAAGATCTTGCGACAAAAATATTGAAATAAAAATATAAGTGAAAGCTTACGTTGTTAATACTTTGTGCTTAAGACCATCGAACTGAATAACTTTTACTGGGACCAACATTGACATCGCGAAAAAAATCTGCTGTTTCATAAATTTTGGTCAAGCAACTTGTTATTTTATCTATGGAACAGCAGCAGCATTTTATTTCGCGATTGGTCCCACAGTAAAATATGTTCAGTGTGATGATCTGAAGCACCCCTTAAAGTATATCCCGCATTTAATTTTACACCCTGTATAATTTTCATTCTTCTTATCTTCATTAGTCACTAAATAACATGAATACAAAAACACATTTCGATATTCCCTTTTATCAAGTCAGTAGAATAAAAAGGTATTATTTCTATAACCACGAATTGCGGTCGCACTTATATTTCAATTTACGCAGCGTTTCGTTCGTAAAACAAACCATTGGACTTAGATACGAAAGTTTCCTAGGAGCCGATAGCGGATCTAATTTATACCTTTGGTCGGATGAAAACTGCGGGCGAGAGAAAGTTGAGCTAGGTGTACACTGGTGTGCAGTTTATCTTACTCGCGACACGTGTTACTGTGGATGGAACTTATAAAAGTTATCCTGACTAATTCCTAACTTTTGCCGCAGCCTTACCCTCTTAGAATTTCCAGAGTCAAAATGTTACATAATTATTTCGTTTCTCAGATAAAAATATGCAGTTGTTCATTTTGTTATTTTAACTATTTGACATTTTATACAAACAGGAGGCGCGCTGCGAGTCTGACGATGGGTGGTCACGTATAGCTTCTTCTCTCAGGCTTGCACGTTGCTCCGCCACTACGTAACGCTCTCATTTGTTCTTGACCATAGAATAATATTTGAGATTAAAAGGGGGTAATCAGACCACCAAACTGAACAACTTTCACTATGTTAAAAAAACAGGTTTTTCATACTATTGGTTTATAAGACCATCAAACTAATCAAAACATAAATCAAAATATATATTTATGCCAAGTTTTGTTAAAATCTGTGATCTAACCGTTTTATTGTGATTGCAGAATTTAGTAACAAACATTATTCATATATTTTATTTCTAGTCTCACCAAGACGGATCTTTTGACGTGAAAGGACACTGGGCAAAAATGTATGGCCACTGGTCCAAGAGACCCCCGCTATGACACAGGTAGGGAAAGTTAGAGGATACCCGTACGTAAATGGTGTACAACGGGCCTCAAAATATTTTCGAAAGAAGGAAGGTACAGGGTGTTTTATTTTAAGTGCTCATGAAGAAATTATGTTTACATTATGGCCCTAAAGATGTAATTTCTTTCGGGGTGATCAGACACTCAGCTACAACAACAAAAATTCATGTTTAAACGTGCAACAGTAAGAAGGCTCACGTGTACTAGAATATCAATTTCAGGATGACGATTTTCTTGTTTTGATTTTACGAGATTCTAAGGTTTAAAGATTCTTTTGCATTAATAATAATAAAAAACTCTTGGACCACTCCCGCCCACTTTCCTTTCCCCCATTATAGGGGGTCACTTGCAAAAATAATATTTTTCAACGAAATAGGTGAATGAATGAAATGAATGAATGAATGAATGAAATATACTTTATTTACACCAAAAGCAAAATACAATACACAATAGGAAACAAAACTGATTAGGTTTGGTACTGAAATAGGTTTGTTATGACAAGATCGTTTATTACTTTGGAACTATAGTACCTACCGGCATTATTTTATAACCATTATTCAGAGGATAGAAGCCATTACTCGGTACAAGACGTTTCACGTACTAGGTCCTACGTCCCTGATATAGCCTACCCATTTTTTTTCAAACAATTGAGCAGCGGCGAACAGAACAAAACCAGTGTTGTAACAGTGTATTTCTACCTTTAGATACATCACTAAATATTTCTACGTAGCTCTTGCTATCTCACAAGTTAGGAGTTCTGATTATTTTGCAATAATCTTTCTCTGACTTTGTTTGAATTTAGTTAAAGTTGACTGATTTAGTCTTGTTTTGAACTTGAAAAAGTTTTCAGTTTATGGCAATTATACTGATATTTATCGAGATAGTAGAGATTAGGTTTCTAATTTAGCTACGTAATTGGAAATGTTTAAATGCTAATATTTATTAAAGAGGCTTACCTTTGGCGATGTATAACCAAAAAATATATTAGGTTTTAGTCTAGCGTTTTGATAAAATTTTGAAAGTCTCAGATGTTATTAATAAAGTTTCTTGTTTTTTTAAAACCTTATACAGGGTGAAATTTATATCATTAGCATCGTTTTAAACTAAGAGTCAACCGATCAAACTGAACAACTTTCACAAATCAGCTATTGCATACATTTGAGTCGAGTAGGCAGTGCAGTTTAGTTTGGAACAGCAGTTTTTTTTGCTTTAATCAGTTTGCGAAAGTTGTTCAGTTTGATGGGTAGACTCTTAGTTTAAAAGGACGCTAATGATTTCAATTCCACCCTGAATAGACAGTGGCAGCGGAAGCTTGAGAAAAATTTACGAAATTTCATGGACATTGGTTAAACCGCTGAAGTGTGAAAGTGGAACAAACAAACAAGCTCAAAAGCTCAACTTGAGTTTAGTAAGAACGATAACTCGATACTCTCGTCTTCTACAGTCTACATGTGAAAGAAATACCAACGACATAGTTTTGATTTTTAACGGCGGAATATATTTTGATGTAACTTGCGATAAATACATATTAAATCGTGAAGGAGCGAAAACTCTTCCAATCAAAAAACCTGCCTTGTTTTTAGAAATAAATAAACATGTATAAGCGTATGCTCACGACTATATTCCCAGAGGGGTAGTCAGATATATTCTGAAACATCAGAACATCCACGTTTCACTAATAGTACCGAAACTCTGACCAGTGTGACGGGTGACCCCGGCGCCACTTATAATGGACAGTGGGTACAATAAATGCCTCGAAACTAAAGCATGCAGGTTTCCTCACGATGTTTTCCGAAAATTCCGAAAAACTCATTGGTACGATTCGGCCTGGACGGGGTCGAACCATCGCCTCCTGCTCGGCAGGCAAGATTACTCGCCACTGGACCACCACGGCTTTTTATAGCAATAAATATCATTTTTGAAATCCTTATTTCTGTCCAAAATAATTTATCTGAGTAGATTTATAATTGTCAAGAAAAATTAATTGTTCATCTGATTTTCCCTTAAAGCACTGGAATGAAAATTGGAAATAATTACGCGGCAATTTCCCCTTCCCTAACTGCTTTGTCCGAGTTATCTGACATTCTTTTCAAATGCCAATTCTATACCTATATACAGATATTTTTTTATGTTCTCACCTATCGATCCCCGCTACCTAATCCACCGCCGCGAATTTCCAACACCGCTCAATGCCCAGGTCCGTACCCTTTAGGAGTGCCCTTCGGCAGTTCTATCACTAGGTCAGTTGACCTGCCAGAGCACTTCTCTTCACTGGTCCCCCTATAGTCTGCAGTAATAAGCAGTAACTGCTTCCGGAGTAATGTCGTAATGTTCACAAGGTAAAAAAATAAATAGAAATATGTTAGAACTATAAAATTATATATTATGCTGTATGCTGACTACAATAACAGTAACTCGGACGGTATCGTAAGAGGCAACTCTTACGCCCTTGAGTCTTCGTCAATATCATTGTTATTCTTGTTATCGTGTGGGCATGCCCTGGTGTCAGAGATTTTTCAGATAGCCTTACGGCCTCTGATGTGGATTTTATGTAACGACTACTACAACCAGAGATTATAGCTGGCACTAATGGCTTAACGTTCCATCCGACGCAAGGAATTATCTTTCTTTTCAGACAATCAGGTGATTCAGCATGCAATGTCCTAACCAACTGGGGAAAAACGCACAAAGTGACATATCACTAGGTGTCCCCCGTGGGGATTTAACCCACAACCTCGGTGTCAGAAGCCCAATGCTCTTAAGTTAAGAGTCTTGACCATTAGACCACGGAGGTAGAAGACACTGAGTCTGAGTCTATCTTTAACCCTGTGGTTGGTCGTTCCATCAGATTTTTAACGCTCACACTTATACATGTTTAAAATATGTTATTTTATATCGTGCGTAGCCTCGTATTATCAGTGACTTCACTCTCTACTACTCGAGACAAAACTGCATAAGTATCTAATTTGTACTGTAAATGTCTATTAGTAATTTTTTTTTCACCTGCATTCCTGTTAGTTTTAAGATAGAATAGAATAGAAATCATATTAGCATGAATTCAGTTTTCAATAGGTCTTGTCATCGTCATATATTAGTAGTAGGTTAATTGTTAGTTTTAATAATAGTCTAGGAAAAATAAGGTTTGCATTAAAGACAGTTTAGTAAATTATGTTTGAAATAATATTACTGTTAATTTATAACACTTTTATCGAGATTTCGTGGTTATATTGGCTCAGGAACCTGAGAAATACCTTAAAATCGATATAAATGTACAAAGGGCAAGCTTATTTCGAAAGATATTTCTACCAGCATACTAGCAAAAGAGACAGTTAACTATCATAAAGCAAATTTAATGTGTACAAACAAATAGTAAATAATTTAGTTTTGAGGTTATAATTTTTGATGACTTACAAAATATTAAATATCTACTCAAATTTACGATATTAACCGGGGATTATTATTGTTATAAGTAAAACGTATTAAATGAAGCCATCCTGTACAAAATCACCAGTTTTCCATTTTTGTTCATACCTAAATTTAAT
The DNA here is from genome assembly GCA_963924505.1 of Agonopterix alstromeriana. NCBI lineage: Eukaryota > Metazoa > Arthropoda > Insecta > Lepidoptera > Depressariidae > Agonopterix > Agonopterix alstromeriana. The sequence goes on from OZ004667.1 coordinate 15,227,157, forward strand.
GTTTTGTAAATGTCTTAATTATTCAATAAAACACAATAAAAAATTGGGGATTATTGAGAATTTATGTTTTTCAGGTATTTATCTACTACATTCCAAAATAATGCAACCTTCTCCATACAAAAATCCGGAGATTTCCCCGACTAAAACGCTTTTCTATTATATTCTATTAACATGTAAATTACCTATTATTTTTTATTTTCCCATCACCTGTTCAATCTTTTCTCGAAACTAAATACAAAAGCCGCAAACAAAACAAGAGAAAATCTAAATTTCCGTACGACCCAAAAAGGCCGTAGCAACCTTTAAGAGGATATGTGAAAAAAATAGGATTCTTCAAAGCATCAGATATCATGAAGTACTAACAGTAGGAGTATGATTTGTGGATATGTGTAAATTGAACATATTAGTAAAATTTTGATTGCCGCCAAAACACGATTAAGACAAATTTTCTCGATAGAAAAACAAGCCAAAGTAGCCTCCGACTTTATCTATAAACGCTTGGAACTGCTAAACGGTGAATAATAGAAGCACGAGACTTGATTTAAAAAAAAGAGATTGATATTTTATAAATTTTGATTGCAGCAAAAATTAACTTACATAAATAGTAAAATCACAACTAAATAAAGTTTGTTTTGGCGCTTACGTCGTTTTATTTAGTCAGGCGCGCGCGCCGCCCCATCTCTTTCTCTCGCGTCAGGCAGTAATATAAGCTATCACAATCTATTAAAAAGCTCAGTCGGCTGTGGCCTTTGCCCGCGTCAGACCTGCGTTCGCATGCCCGATTTCCGAATTACGATTAATTATCCAGCTTACGTGTAAATATTATAGTGTAATATATTAAATGCAATCTAAAATAAATTCGAGGCCATAGCAGCTACACATTTAAGGGAATATAATTCGGAGCGCGCTCCATACAACCGAAGTCTGGTGATATTTTCACTAGTAACCAATTCTAAAGTCAATGAAATTTTTCAGAAAAAATCTAAAAACTAATCTCTATGCTTGTATGAAGTCAGATTTTCGTTAAAATGTATAGTTTTAAAGTTACAATACCTCAAAGATTTCCATACAAATCTTAAATTAATCCTAGCATTAAAACTGTATATTTTAACGAAAATCTAAGTTTCTAGATTGTTTCTGGAAATTTTTCAATTACTGATTGGTTAGTATTGAAAATATCACCAGACTTCGTTTGTATGCAGCGCGCATTTACGCATTCGGAATAAACTTCTCTTAAGTATATTTCTCACTCAAATATGTATAGCAGTTTTTTTGGACTTCATAGACCAAGAGCTAGCTGTTATTATCTTTTAGTCGTCGGTCACGTAATGAATTCAATTTTCGGATTTACTATCTTGTTTTTCAATTTCTTCAAATAATTATATTTATTTGTCATAATGGAATCTGGTTATAAACGTATTTATGAACCGTTGTCAGTATTTTTACCGAGTTGAAGGATTCTATTGCTCCGGAACATCTTGCCTGGTATGAGAGTTTGAAAACTCTGTGGTCCTTAATTGTATGGGTCGTCAGTATGGTGAGCCAGGCTAGAGGGCAGGGTAGGGAAGGCGAGTGGTCGCAGAGAGTTTCTTCTTCCAAGTTGTTTCTTTCTTGAGTGCTGGATCTGGAATGAATCTACGCCGATTTGGCGCCATTTTATATCATTTTCAAACGACTACCCCTCCTTACCCCGCACTCTTGCCCTGAATACAAATCTCTTTATTTCTCATACAATCTTAATTTCTACGCTTACAAACCAATATAATTATATAGTTAAGATACATATTTTCTTATTCTAAAAATAGCATGTGCATCATCCGCCCCGGTGCATAACAGAGTGCAGAACGAGCGCGAAAGGTACAATATTTATATTACCCCGGCCCCCGCTTCCTCATAACACAGGTTCCGGACGCCGGGGCCCCCCTCGCTCGCCTGTATGCGCTGACAGAGATGGAGCGTTCTGTCTCTTTCTAACACTTATTTCTAATAGGATTCTACCCCTTCTAATGAAGTAGTGAAGCTTATGGTCGTAATTTCTAATTGGAATTTATAAGTTCTAACTCGATTCTAATTGTTTTATTTGCTTGTGCTATGCGTTAATTTTAATAGGGAAGTGTACCTAATCTAATCGGGGGTAGAAATCACTAGAGACATCAAATAAGAATCCTATTAGAACTATTAACATAACTTATATGCTAAGCCCTAATTCTAATAAGAAAAATTTATTTATTGAAATGTTAACTTAACCTAAACTGATCCTACTGGTATAAAAGGGTATATAAAACGAAATAAACAAAGTAATGTAAAAAACTATGTACAAAGGTAGTCAATTCAGGTTCTGTAGTGCACATTTCTCCCGCCGTCGCAGCTCTGCGATCCAACCTGTAGCACGACGATCCTCTTGGTCGGTCTCCGGAGGACATGCCCGTTGCTGGTTACGACGTCCACGATCCTCTCCTCGCCGTCTCGCCCTGGGTAGACCGCGACGATTCTTCCTGTCGGCCATGTGTTGCGGGGCAGGGTGGGGTCGCAGACGAGTACCAGGTCGCCGATAGCGTGCGCTGGTCGTGTGAGGCTCCCACCGCTGCGCTTGCGCGCGGTGAGGTCGTTTGGGTCCCAACAGGATGTAGTTGGGTGTAAGCGCCTCCGGTTCTTCTGGGGTCACCGCCACGTGTGTGAGTGGGTGGGAGTTGACGGTGTTCTCCGCCTCGGCGAGCAGGGTGAGCAGTGTCTCGTCGCTAGGGTACTGCTCGTGGAGTTTGACGCGCAGTGCCTCCTTCACGGTGCGTACCATGCGCTCCCACGCGCTGTCCATGAAGGGGGAGGCCGGGGGTACGTAGCGGCAGGTGATGCGCCACGCCATCGCCGTCGCCTCCTCGCTGACCGCCGCCAGCGCGGCCTTGGCGAGCTCCTTCTCCGCAGCCTTGAAGCACGTTGCGTTGTCACTCCATAGCTCCTTAGGCACTCCTCTTCGTGCCACGAACCTCCTGAGGTCGCCGGTTGCCGGAGACGTAGGCTTCGCTCTTCGTATCTTGTATAGTTGACAGTGTTTGATGACGTTCACGCACCGTCGGTCGTATCTTCAGTACCCATAGTCGCTGCTGTAGCTCATTCACGACGGTTTCGATACCGCCATGTAGTCGCTCGTGTACGTGTTGTATGTACAGTCGCGTGAAGTAGTGTTTCCCGTCGAGCACGGTCGGGCTCGCAGTGTCTTCAACGATGTCAGGTGCTACGTGGATTCTTCCTTTGAGCCATCTTCGCCGACGACCACTGATAGCGCCGACAGCTTGTCTCCCGGCTGAGGCGCCGCGCCGCTCCTTACTCGACGTAAATCTTCGGAAAGACAATCTTCTTGTACAGGTTTCCACCATAGTTTCTCAGCGCGAATGAGATAGTGCGCTTCGATACCGATGGTGTTGCTATCTCATTTCTTCACGAACGGTGTCTCGTTCTTACGTGTTTTCTTATCAATCTTCCAATCAGAGTCGTTTTTATTGTTTTCTTTCGTTCGTTTGCGCTTCGTAGCCAATACTGTTTCATTTTTCTTCTTTCGACATAAATTGACGAACTGTAGCATGCGCGCCGTAGCTCGTAGCAAAAGTGGGTACGACGAAAATCGCTCGATTCGAGGTAGGTGAGTGTGGTCAGGTCGCTGGTGGGTGACGTGACAAGCCCCCTTTCTTCTTCTGTCTTCGGTGCTTCTGTCTTCGTCTCTTGTGGCCATTCTCGTTCGTGGTTTCGTAGGAAGCTCGGCCCGTTGTACCATCGGACCTCGCTCCCGCCGATTGAGACCGTGGCGCCGCCCGAGTTGGCGGAAAACTGCTGTACTACTGAATTTGTATTGACACCCATCCACATAGCTCGAAGCCGGCTTGCCGATTAATGTAGTCGACTGATTTCGATACTTCTTTGGCTTCTTTTTCGGTCGGAAAACTTGTTATGTAGTGGTCCATATAGTGGTTCTTTTCAATGGCTCGCGCGGCTGCAGGATACTTTTCTTTGAAGTCATGACATCGCGCCGAAGATCACCGACGTCATGCGGTACTCTCGCGGCCGCTGGTTCCCTCTCTCGTCGCCCCGCTATAGAAATCGTAGTGCCTCTCTGTCGTCCTCTTGAACTCATATTTGCATAAACATTAATTCCTTTATGTCAGCTGACACGGCGTGTTGGTGTTGACGAAATCGCATTACAACTCCCGGCAGAGATTGCAGCAAGTCTGGACCGCAGAGTAGCATATCGTTCAGACTGCGTCCGGCTGTCTTCGCTGTGGCGTTGTGTACTATCTTCGGTTTCGCGGGGTTAATGACCGTGAAGTGGGGTAGGTACCATGTTTTATTTGGCACCGGCGGTGTGGTAGCTTCCTCGGCGTAGCCCAAAGTGAAGAGGGTTTGCATTCTTACTTCATATTTCTTTTTCAGGTCTTCATCTCGGTTTAGTTTCTTCTCTAGGTTGTGTAGCCGTTTGAGTGAGTTTTTGTAGTTGTTCGAAATCTTCATGTCGTCTTCTTTCCATATAAGTATTGTTTTGAAGCGTCTGTAGGGCAGGCGGTGACTGGTTTCATTCAATATCTTCAATGCGCGCTGCTCAGGGTCGCTATTCTGTACTCGTTTTTCTATCCCGATTGATTCAAACTCGAAATAATTCTTCATCATCTTCTTTCGTGTATAGTTATTGAAATTATGTATTTTCATAATAACGCCAAATAATATTTTACAGGGTGTAAGGAAAAGTATCATTTTACTATGGGAGCAAACCGTTATGGGAGTTACAACTCTTTGCGTTCTACCTATCTATCTCAAGAACGGTTAACTATATTAAATATTATAAAGACAAAATTTGAAGAAAATTTAAAGTTGTACAATGTTTCTTAAAACTTCAAAGGTCATTTAGAGCATAGAAAAGAAGATATTTCCTAAAGACCTGTTTTTTGACATTTTACCTTGAATCTTTTGACCTGCATAAACGAGATTTTATGTGACATTTGACCTAACGTATAGGATGTCATACGATGATTTAAAGAAGTTTGTAGCTTATTATCTCTCATTCCGAGATTGACCCTTTTTTCACCTAATTTTCCTGGGGTACTAGGAGAAACAGTGATAATGAAAAACAAAACGGAACAAAACATTAAATTTGAAACGTAGGTAGGAACATACCAGAAGTATGAGAGAAAAGAAAAGGTAATAAGTTGTAAATGATTTTCCAGCACTCTGTGACCTAAACCTGCATATACGTTTAGCACCCTTGCTTGTGCTCGAGTGCTAACTTCACGCTGTGCAATAATGAACGACTTAGATAACACTTATCGTAATGTACTAATGTAAATAAATGTTGATTTTAGGTCGTAAGATAAATATTATTAGTGATTTTGTATATAAATGTTGATTTACCATTTTAAAATTCATTCATACCTGTTATAATATCCTTCATCATCCTCATCCTTCAATGCTATGCCATGCATCTGAGGGATGCGAGGTATTTTAGAATTACCTATGGATTTTCAAAATAGGTTTATGAGTGTTATACAACTTCTCAACCTGAAAGTACTTGTGGTATCGAGAATAACTGAGATTATTGCAGTATTACGAAACTTATTTTTTCACGTTCTTCTTACATTTTTGTTGACGACGTAAAATAACTTCCAGGTTTCATCTAGATAGTCGGTATGTTTTGACCATAGAATGTTTTGACTTGTATTATATCAATTACAAGTACAAAATAATAAGTTGAATTGATTTGATTACGGGACCTAATTACGTAAAGTTACCAACAGGTAGCTCTCGTACTATAAAGTAAAACAAAATTCTGTAATGATAGTTTTTTGCCTTCTAGATAGGTACAGTGATTTTCGGTATGATATTAATGAGTTTTAAGTTTTTTAAGTGAAATCAATTAAAAAGTATCGTTAGTTAGGTATTGTTTCTATCTATAAATTGGTTGTCCGTAATTGATCCTGTAATAAATTAATAATTGATCAAGGAGGATAAATAGAACGATACTTAATTATGATACGAGTATATTGTGTTTTTTCATACGACAAAAGGTACTAATAATATATTAACAGCGAAGCGTCTTCTACGCATTTTGAGTGATTTGATTTTCGCGGGCTAGTGCGCGACGATGTTCGGTAGCGGGGCGCGGGGCGCTTGCTGCGCTAAGCCACGCCCATTTCGCTTCAATTATTTTTCGACATAGGCCCTTAAACCGAATCATAATATAATCATGCGGACATTTCCGAACATCCCCGTAAAAACGTTCCCACCCACGTAAAGAAAGGAAAACCCATTACATGCAAAAACAGCGGTCGATCAAGACGGGCAAACAAGATTACGGTTGATTTATATTGACGACTTATTTCTGATAACAGTCTGTTTTGACGGTTTGCGTAAACAACGAACAAACAGCTTTGACCGATGGAATAACAGAAGGGGGGGAAAGCTTTGATTTGTCGACGCTTAAAACTTTGTCTTTAGCTCAGTTGATAGGTTACCGAAAAGTACGATGGTTAATTATTTATTCTGATATTAAAACTAAAGGCAGAGGCTGGCGCATAACAATACAAAGCAACGTGGAAAAGGACATCTTTGCGCCAGGATCGATAATAGGCGAGATATTTGACTGAGCAACTTCGGGCTCAAGTTAGGCCGCGCCGTTGTGTTTTATTAAGGATTACTATGTTGACGATGCATGTTGCAGATCTCTGTCTATATTTAATTGTATTGACGAAGCATGTTAGCAAGACTTCATTAGGTTGAGTAAGGTTATTTTAAACCGTCAAGCCCTCATATACAACATACATAAACAATTGATATCGGGCACACACGGTCAACTGGGGTCTAACTAGATGTTTTTCGCAATTTCTACAAATTAGCCGCGTCGGCTATCGAGTTACAAACATTTAAAAAAAACCTACCTAGTATAAAAATTTTACAATCACTATTATTTCATAATTTAGGTAACTATTCAACTCACAAACAACAATAGACGAAAATAGAATTAAACAACTCCTTGTAAAAAATCAGACAGAAAATCCAGAAACAAAGCTCTAGAAAAAGTGGTTACAGAATGTAACCAGCAATTTCCAGTATGTCCGCATAACGGCCAGAGAATCTAATTACTGCACTACTGTCCCCTCCATGTTGACGTTGAGTTTTTTACCCTTATTTCAACATGCATTCAGAGCGTGAAAATGCGGTTTCGGTCAATCCTGGCTTCTATTGGAGCATAAAGGCGTGTAATTTTTGTGTTAGATACCCTGAGGCTTTCATTTTTGGATAGGATTCCTTACGGATTTAAAATGTTTTTTGCTCTTTAGTTTCATAATCGGACGATTATTAGAACTTTGATTACAACGATCAAAATATAAAAAACTAGATGCATAGTATCGTAGAAAATCTGAGCTTTTTGCCTGCTTTGACATTTCAGCAAGATGTTGCTGACAGAGAAAATCTTAATTCAGACAAAAATTGCTCCATCGAGTAACACTATGTCTTCAATGATTTTGCACGTAGTATTAATATTTCTATAAGTGTCTCTATATATATTCGTCTGACGGCAGTTCTGATTCTGTCATTTTTGTAGTTTTCTCATTGTAATATCCTTGATCAAAATCAAAGAGATTATACCTAATAGAGTGAGCCATACCAATTGTAAAGTGTCCACTTTTTTTGACGTTTAGGTTTGAGTGTGTGGTGTCAAGTAGTATGGACAAAAGGCACCAAGTGACATGGCCTTATGTTTACGGTCACTTTTCACACACACTAGCTCAAAAAAAGTGGACAACCGCATAAACAAATATCTATAGTTCCATCTCCTTCTACTATTAAAGGTACGTCATAAGACAAAAGAGACTAACTACAATCGTAAATTTATGCGGACTCTATGGAGATCCTTCCTCTGAGATCAAAATCTGACTGTTAGGCCGCGTTCAGACGACCCACACCCGCCATTACGTGTCATAGTCATAAGACTCAAAATCATGAGCAATGTATTTTTCATGTGGGTGCCGCAAGAGAGGCGTGCGCGGGTTCGGGGCGTTTGTGGGTCGTCTGAACGCGGCCTTACAGTTTCCACGTTCCTGTACATGACGTTTACAAAAGAATGAATGAAAATGAAATTAATTATAAAAATGTATGTTGGCATTCTTTTATTAACAAAATAAATTCTATTATTACAATATCGGATTCCACAGGTAAACAAGGTTATCAAATGACTCGACCTATTATAATATCGTTCCCAACTTGTATAAGGTCTCAAAAGTAACGGGATCAATTATATTTCACAAGCTTTAATTGAACAATCTCCATCCATAAATAAAAGAGAATGCAGGGAAAGGCCAACAATAGAAGTAGAATTTAGAGCTGTTTAAATTCGTTTTAATAAACAGAGCATTGAGTTTAATAAATTTTCTTTAACCGCAGTCCCCCGCAATGTTTCCCTAGAAGATAATATAATCAAGAATGTTGAGCTCCAGTCCGCGGGGAGCAATAAAGGAATCATTATCGAGCTAGAATATTTCAAGGGATTTCCTTGGTAACGCGGGGGAAGCCCTTGATATAGGATTACGTGCTTTATCTTCATCCGTACTTGCCCATGTAAACTTTTTTAAATGAGCCCAAGATTACACTTAGAGTGATGAAAATACAAGCGGAATCGTAGTCGTAGGCGGGGAATAATATTATCCCCACAAAATGTCGGTCGCCATCTTGATTTCCTTTGTGGCCGCCATTTTAAATGTTAATGAAATAATGGGTAGAACGAAATGATTCACTTTTCTGAATGACACTTTCTTTTCTTTTCTTTTTTTACAGGTCCTTGCCGAAAAATATAGAGGCTAAATTATTTACAAAACTAAAATATTAAGGGTCCCCATATAAGAAACGTGTTTTTCTCAAGGTTTTTTTGTTTTTGCTTGAAGCGTCCATCTTGGTGTGATTATATTATAATGTATAGGGTAAAGGATTAAGGTAAAAAAAACAAACTTGGTACATTTATAGCAATTAACGGTCCAATGACAAAAATAAAGTCAAAAAAGCTTAATGTTTATATTGAGGGGCAGAAAGAGATAAAAGACAAAAAAAAATCTTTAAATCGTGTGGGGTATCTAATAAAAGCATATAAAAATAAAAGTCTAATAATATATTTTTTTAATTTCACTTTGGAACTTTTTTAAACAAAATTTTTCAATAAACACAGAAAAACTGCTGTCCCCACCGAAACTTAAAAAACTAAAGTCATGTAAAATCTGAAAGAAATCACGAGAATTAGAAATAAGATGTAGATGGCGGGAAAATTATCAGGCTAACACTAACTTGGATAGTTTTTTTCTATACCCAAAAAAACTTCACCAGTGTAAAATGATCTTCAGTTACTATGAGACCACATACTAAGTAAGTATCAATTTATAGTGGTTATCATCAACGTCTCATGTTAAACAACTGGTGGTACGGAACATTAATTGCCGAGTCCCGACTCGCACTTGGCCGGTTTTTTATTTTTTATTTACAAATACTAAAGTGCATGAGAAAAAATGCGTTTATTTATAAATCGCAAAACAAACCTTTGTTTTTCAGCTGTGCAATAAAAAAAAGAAAAAAAAAATGCCTAGATGACGGTACGGGACGGTATTTTAACCAAAATAAAATCAAATTTCATACACAATGGCATGCTACGTGAGATGCATAAAAGGCATAGGCGGAGTAATTTAATTAGACTTTCAGAGAGTGAACGCGGGAAAATGCCCTTTTATGCGACTGCAAAAAATTCATTTTGAATAACAAAACCGTCAGGAATGCCATATCCAGTTAGGGATTGCATTGTAACTAGGGTCCAGCTAGTTTTCAGTTGTGATTTTATACAGAAGAGAATTTTGGAGGTGGTGATTTGATAGGTACGAAGCCATCATCGAAATATTTTAAAGTTCATACTTTATCATCGACATTACACTACGCGGGAAACATCCAACCAACCAACCAATGTCGAAGTGGTGACGGGTGTGCGCAATAGCGGTTACGCCTACAAATATTGTTCTGCGCAGTCAAGTATTTTGACAATTCGTTTGATGACCATTAAAACGTGGAGTGAGTAAGAAAATGTATACCAATTCAGATCTTCTTGTCCCGATGTTGCCAGCAATCGTGTAAACAAAATGTTAATGACAAATATTTTGTTGATAATCTAACGCTCTATCGCATAACTGATTTATTAATGTATCATGTATAGTCAACTGGTCCCCAGTAAAACAAAATCGGCGTCGAGGCAGACCTAGAAGAAGATGGCGGGATGATATCGATGGCTTCCTGAAGAACAGGCCTAACGAAGGTGGCGGGATGATATCGATGGCTTCCTGAAGAACAGGCCTAACGAAGGTGGCGGGATGATATCGATGGCTTCCTGAAGAACAGGCCTAACGAAGGTGGCGGGATGATATCGATGGCTTCCTGAAGAACAAGCCTAACGAAGGTGGCGGGATGATATCGATGGCTTCCTGAAGAACTGGCCTAACGAAGCGCAAAACCGGGACGCACGGAGAGAACGGAGGGTGGCCTTTGCTCAACAATGGGACAGCGACTGGTGATATATATACATCCATATATATGTATAGTCTCACACCGTACCATCTTTGAAGTTAACTCTCTCCAGATCCACAAAACTTTGCTATTTCTGGCACCTACAAGAGCTATCGGCATATCCTAGCCAGATCCTCACCCATTCTATGTTCTCAAATTACTATGTCGCACATCGTTAAAGCTCCTAGTACCACCATTAGTCAGGGAGTTAATTTTCTCGTTATGCCGAACGCTTCGTTGCCTCAGTATGATGTCATGTTCTTACAATAAATTGATCACATCTCAGTAGGTAACACACCGAAAATGTTAACTAGGGCTGCAATCGCGGTAAATATTTGGTGATTGAACCGTGACTGGACTACGTACGAACGATAACTTTTGACACATTTGTTATTGCTCTAATCGCGGTACAGCTTATGACAGCCGTTAGAGCCGTTTTGACAGATCGCTCAGACGTTGAAGGCTGTCAGTTACATACAGTTTAGTAATTTGATTGCAATGTGATTCGAACTGAAATTGGATAGAACTTCGATGTTTTAAATTAGCGCAATCGGTCTCCAGCAATGTAAGTTCAAACTAAAAAATGAAAAACCTCGTCGTTGTGTTTGTATAAATTAACGAAGAAACATTTAAAAAAATGATTTGTGTTTTGCATCCCTACGATCGATAAAAACTGTTTAGGTATTATTAAGCCCCGACGACGGATTCCTAAAATAATCCTGTCCTACGATAGTAGGTACCAGCTTTTTGTTGTTTGTTTCGTTGACTCTGAAACCTAAATCCGTGTGGAAACCAAAAAGCTTTTCTGTAATTAAAGGTAGTTTGTGGACCAACTAAACACAGGGGAATGTGACGTTGGAAATATTTTCTGTTCCACCGTTCGTTCGTTCCCCTTTTCTTTACAACAGATGTTTTTTGCTGTTTTTCGTTGACTATTCTTTGTTTTGAGCGAAATAATCGAGTTTTTGTTCTAAAAAGAGCTGTTAATTTTTAAGACTGAATGAAAATTAAAGTGAATGAAGAATGAAAAAGTAAAATTAATGAAATCAATAATTGCTGTGCTGTTCTAGTATTCTATTTTGTTGCTGTATGTTTTTGGTGTGCAAATAAAGAATATTTATGTTATGTTATGTTAATTGCTTTAACCCAATTCTTTGGAATAAGAAATATTATTATTAAAGCGAATACCCGTGAATGGAAATGAATGTATACCTACAATAGGGTACTTGACAACTCGTCAAATCAGCTACTCTTTATGGGACGTCAAAACGTGCGATTTGTATGAAATTTGTACTCAATTCTGAGTTGTGACGTCATCAACATTTCATTACTTTTTAAAGTTTATCTTGTTATCAAAAATAGTATTCAAGCTAAAAACTAAATGAAAATGGGAGTTAAACGTTATTTTCTAACCATTTTTTATTGAGAAAAAAAAAAAAATTGTATGTAGTCAAATACCCAATTGCACCAGGCTAAAAAAAATTTACAATTTATTAGTTACACTAATTACTAGTTAAGTTAATCTACCATTTTAGTCACATTTTTAGTAGCGAAATACAATCCATTTTGTTTTGTTTACTATTAATATTGTTAGAAACTAATGCTAGAATCAAAAATCATATTGGCAGGAATTTTTTATTTTCCTACTTTAATTTGGGAATTTGAAAAGTAATCATAATGAGTGGTGGCCAAGATTAAACAAAAGAGGAATGGGTTTTCCGGCATCCAGGTCGGTTGATGATATCAAAATAAGCGTTGGTAAGACCAGATGCGATTGGCAAAGGATTGGCACAGGACTAAGAAGGTTGGTAGATTGGGGAGGAGGAAAATCATAGTGTAGTGGGTGGATACGGGCCGATAATGGTGATGATGATAGTCTCCGTCACGTTCAAGTCATCGTTATACCATTATGTGACGTTTACACGACTTAGGTTATCTGTGACACTCCGACTTATAATTATATCATGACGTCACAAAGTGCCCTGTGTACATGTCTTGAAACCAACAAAGTTAACAAGAAACGAAATAAGAATAATTGAACTTTATAACAAGGGTATTAGGGCTGTTGGGAAAGTTAATCTAACTTTGCGGTGATATAATCCGTAACTCGGTATATCACAGCCCACATAATGTATGCTGTCGACAAACTTGACACGGAGGCGACTCTATTACTCACAAGGCGTAGAATTTATGAACCGAATAACACCAAGTCTCAAGATATTGGAAACGTGATGCAAATGTTGATGAATATTGTGGAAATAACATAAAGGGGATGTACAATATACGAAGGCTTGAGTGATTCTTTATTTACTTTCATACACACGTAGTCTTCCTGCTTGGATTCGGGGAGGTTCAGATTTCAGAGGACAAGGTGTTTCAGCCAGTCTGCACGAGAAAAAAAAACTGGAAAGTGGAAATCTGGTCTGGCGTTTGCAAGAAGACAACAATCCGCGAGTTTACAACTAGCCAAATCTTTGACTAATTATTATAAGGACTAGCATTGCGGTAGCATTTCCCCTCTGCCACGGCATAAGCACAATTGATCTTGTGCATTTACATTCAATTTTACACCTTATCACTAAACAAGACCGGCTATAATTGCGTAATAATAATTTCGAACTTAGAACGTTTGGGGTTCACACGAGACTACTTTTCATGATTTTTAACATTCAAAATTAGAATCTAAAGTTATGGGGAATAAAATCCAAAGTTACGGATTTCATGTTACCTCGCCCCCCGCAAAAAGTGGCAGAAATGTTTGTTAGTAGAATTACACGCGTAACCAGTCCACATATAAATAGTCAAAGAGCCAAATTAACAACTCTTTATCAAACGTCAAAACGCGTGCTTTGTATGAAATATTGTACTAAAACTGTTTTTCGTCGTCGTTTTGATACTTTTTATAGTTCATCCAGTAATTAAAAATAGTATTCGAGCAACAAAATTAGTGAAAATGTGAGTTTAGCGTTATTTTTAAACGGTTTATTTACTGAGCAGTTAAAACTAAAATATATTTAATGTAGTCAACTCCCCTATTCCATATGATATGATGATACACGAGTAATATTAACGCGTGTATCAAACTAAATTAAGGATGTAAATGTGTATCTTGTAGAGTAAGTAGGTATCTCAAATAAATAAAACAGCCAACAAGTGTGCTATTCAAGTTATAAAGTTATAGCCTGTAGGATCCCGAAGCACGGAGACGCTCGAGATGAAATACCACAAAACGAACACCCATCCAAAGACTGACCGGACTTAACGAGCCAACGCCAACGAGCGCCTCAGTTATCAAATAAAATATTGTTTTAACTTGTATTTAATGTTTTAAAATTTAACGTTTAAATTATTATGATCTGTAATCTCTAAATGCAAAAATGGTGGAGAGAAAATAATTCGAACTTCATGGAGAAAAACTACTGCTTTACTAAAAAAATCAAAATCACCTGCCTCCTCTTTCTAACTCTTTGCTGGAAACAGAAACGGCAACATCAAATGTCAAATTCTGACATTGTGAATGTATTTTTTTTTCTTAATGGCCAGTTATTTTAAGTTGATTTTAAGTTAACAAAGAGTTTGCAGATTGATTTTAAGTTAACAAAGAGAATAGACCGAAAAACAACGTTATTTTATATAAAATATCTGTAATTCTTTCATTTTAAAATCTCTGACATTGTTATTGAGACGATTATCACGAAATGGTTTTCGATTTAGCCCTCCAAAAAAAAATTTTACATACCGAATTTTACTTTTGGATAGCAACTAAAATCGTAGAGCACTAAACCTCTATTATCCTTGATATTATCGAATTGGGAAGATACTATTACTGGTTAACAATGAATATAGGTATATGAAGACATTTTAGTGGCTCTGAATTAGTCAATTGTGCAATGGTATGATAGTGATTAGGCCTTCTGCCCGAATCGCTTTGAATGTCAATACCATACTGCGATTAACACATCATTAAGACGATGTATTGTTGATCAAGTTGATGTACAATATCTGTATTAATAGCATAGCATATGCTCATGACTATATTCCCCAAGGAGGTAGTCAGAGATATTCTGAAATCTCAGAACATCTACTATTCACCAGTAGTACCGAAACTCTGTATGAGGGGGGGGGGGTGAGCCCGTCGTCACATAATACTGTTCCAGTGGGTACAATACATGCCTCGAAATTGAAGCTTGCAGGTTTCTCAGGATGTTTTCCTTCACCAAAAAGCCAGTGGTATTACAAATCGTACATAAATTCCGAAAAACTTAATGGTACGAGTCGGCCTGGACGGGGATCGAACCATCGCCTACTGCACGGCAGGCAAGGTTACTCGCCACTGGACCACCACGGCTTTTATGAACTACAACAAACAGGAATAAAATATAATCCAAAAATACTTCAACAATCATAAATCATACTTCACATTAAATTAAAAAAGGTGGCAAAACAATCTCGATGCTAAATCAGCATAAGTTGCACATTGCACATTACAGTTAAAATGAAATTTGATCCAAGTGTTTATCGCAAGTGACGGAGGTACAAACTATCAATTACAGCCTTAGATAATAAACTCTAAATAATTGTACTTATACTCGGACAAAATATGATCAACATAATTAGCTATATTGTAAGCTCACATACGTTATCATGTACATACAAAAATTTGTGTGTTATTCTAATCCTAACACCACACGTGTATTACAGTTACAGCATCGAATAAGAAAATTGGTACAAAACTACTTTTTTTGCGTTGAATTTGTTTCGCTTTCGAGATTAAAAGTTTCACACAGGCAGCCTTTCTGACGAATTTAATTGAAATCGATTCGGATGTTGTTGTACGTGAAAAGGTAACAAACATACCCCTTCCCTCGATTGGTATTCCCTGCTTCTGTCTTCCCGGTCGTTGTGGCGATCCTTGGGCTGAGATGATAGTTATACTATATGCTCACTACTATATATTCCCCGAGGGGGTAGTCAGAGATATTCGGAAACCTCAGAACATCCACGTTTCACTAGTAGTATCGAAACTCTGTCCAGTGTGACGGGGGGTGAGCCCGTCGCCACTTGTAATGGACAGTGGGTACAATACATGCCTCGAAATTGAAGCATGCAGGTTTCCTCACTATTTTTTCCATCACCGAATAGCCAGTGGTATTACAAATCGTACATAAATTCCGAAAAACTCATTGGTACGAGTCGGCCTGGACGGGGATCCAACCATCGCCTCCTGCACGGCAGGCAAGGTTACTCGCCACTGGAATACCACGGCTTTTTTGGTTATGATTACACTTTAACCAAAATCTACCCACAATAACTATACTTTGCCAACTTTACAATTAAATCAACAACAGATTTCCATCCGTCGCCAAACGCAAATGCACTTACCGAATCTAGCTTCAAATTCTAAGTCACTTCTACTGACTTCCAATGCAAATATCTGACGGAGAAATGTGAATTGCGAGCGCGTTTCGAGTAAGACACCTCGGGGGGTCCAACATCGACTATTTGTGGATTTTGAATGCGCACAAAATATGTGCTCAATTAGTGAATTCGGCTTCAAATTCTCGGTCATTCCTACAGATATGAAATACAAACATCTGGTAGAGCTATGTGGCTTTATTAGCATCATCCAGGTAGGTCAGGTTTGACATTCTTTAACATTGAGCTTACACAAAAAGTGTACTTATTATTATGCATTATAATATGACTGCTATTACAATATACCAATTGCAACGTTGGAAGCACAGGTGGGGAAAGCGAGATGTGAAGCGTGGGCATACTTTGCATACAACATTCCAGTAACCAACTTTTGTTAACTGACAATAAAAGTTTTAAAAATGTGTAAGGGTATTGGAGCTTTTTATTTTTAATTGTGCCACTGTCACTGTATATTTTAAAAATTCAGATAATGAGTGCTGCTATAATTATATCATAATTATCCTTCAAGTCTCACTGCAGGGTATACACACAGGACAAGAAAGAGTACCTACGTACAGTACGGACAAAAATTTTAGCACCACCCCCTCTTGATGGTACTGGAGGATAACGATAATCCTTAAGGAGTGGTATATTCCTCTCTCACTCGCACTCATTCAGCATATACCTACCTCATTTTTGAGTTTGGATTTTTCATCTAGTTAAAAGCCATAAATTGAGATACGGTACTTAGGGCCTGTTTCACCACTTCCGAATAAGTTCTTGTTAGCTTATCCTATATATTTTGTATGAAGAATATGTCAAATGAGCTGTCGGATAAGCTAACAAGAACTTATTTGGAAGTGGTGAAACAGGCCCTTATTAAACAATCTGCATTATTTTATATTTCTACTAGAGTTTACCCGCGACTTCGTCCTAACAAATTATATACCAGATCATAAGCTATCAAACAAAAAACGTTTTCATCAAAATCGGTTCAGTAGTTTTTGCATGATGTTGCTACAAACATACATACAAACAAACAAACAAACAGACAGACAAACAGACAGACAAAAATTCTAAAAAAAGGTTGATTTGGAGTCCGGGATACCTAAAAACAATATCGTAATCTTTTTCACGTAAATATCTTCAATGTACAGACACACTTCTGTTACAGTTTTATAATAGTTAAGATATCTTTAGAATTAATCTGCATACAGACACGTGAGCTAGTGGAAAATACAGAGAATAACGTCAGGAATTAAGTGGTGGGTGGTCCTAACGCAAATCGTCAAAAAACGGAGATAAGAGAGCGAGGTGGAGCAAGGGATACTCCATCAAAACCAGGAGTGCAATTCTCTAAGCGTCACAACCAAAGAGATTATACCTAATAGAGTGAGCCATACCAATTGTAAAGTGTCCACTTTTTTTGACGTTTAGGTTTGAGTGTGTGGTGTCAAGTAGTATGGACAAAAGGCACCAAAGTGTCATATGGCCTTATGTTTACGGTCACTTTTCACACACACTAGCTAAAAACGACGGCCCGATAGCACAGTCTGTAGTGAACCTGCCTGCTGTGCCGAGGGGCGCGGGTTCGAATCCCGTAAGGGACAAATATTTATATGATGAATATGAATATTTGTACCCGAGTCATGGATGTTTGTATCTAGATATGTATTCTATATCGTTGTCTAGTCATCATAACACAAGTCCAGGCCAGATTCTGGTACTTTAAATTTGACTAGATAATTTGTGTGAAAATGTCCAAGATATTTATTTATTTATTTATTTATTATAAAAAAAAGAGGACAGCCGCAGAAACAAATATCTATAGTTCCATCTCCTTCTACTATTAAAGGTACGTCATAAGACAAAAGAGACTAACTAAAATCGTAAATTTATGCGGACTCTATGGAGATCCTTCCTCTGAGGTCACAACGCTATCAAAAACATCAATGAGCTCACAAATGTGACATCCTTCTTGCATCCTTCAGATCGATGATGTTTTTATATTAGTTCGAGACATGACATAACCTTAGTGAATCCCGAATCGACAGCTCGCTGATGTTTCAACGACGAATTTAAGGCTGTGACGATGTTTGCGCTTAGAGAATTGCATTCCAGTGCTCAATGACTATCATCAATTTGTCCGTCATATTGATTGACGTCCAATGCAAACATCAGTCTGACAGTATTACAGAATGATGTCAATCGTTAGTAAATTTTGTGTACGTCAATACATTGAGGCCATCTTTAGACCTGAGGGCCTGAAGAACAATAAAATATAGTTTAATTTTTTTAATCCTATAGGTACCTGACTCCATTCTTATCACATAAAAATGTGTAGGTACTGAATGTTTGATTATTATACAGGGTCCTTCTTAATAATCTGACACATTTTTTTAACGGGATGACCAGACCATCAAACTGAAAAACTTTCTCTATAGGACCAACATCCAAATCGCGAAAAAAAATCTGCTGTCCCATACATTTGGTTTTGAGTAGGTATGCAGTTTTGTATGGAGCATGTTTTTTTTGCTGCCATAGAGAAAGTTGTTCAGTTTGACGCACTTATCATCCTCTTAAAAAGTGTCAGCATATACAGAAGGATCCTGTATACGCAAAGTAATGTTCCCTTTTGTCTGTGTTTGAGAAATAAACACATTTTTAAAATGTGTAATACACAGGGTCCTTCACGGTCCTTGACACTTTTTAAGGGGATGATCAGACCATAGTTTTTCGCTATTTCGATGTTGGTGCCATAGAGAAAGTTGTTCAGTATGACGGCCTGGTCATCCCCTTGAAAAAGTGTCAGCATAGAAGGACGTTATTTTTAAAGCGCAATAAAATGCTGGCCAGCGAGTTTGACGCACACGCCCATTAGGCAGTCTCAAGTAAGACTACCATATTATACTCTAGCGACCTATGCCAATATTGAACTATTGAGATAATCGACGTTTGATGTTGCTGGCTGTAGGTGTTTTGCATAATGTACTATAGTGTTAGCTTTAAGTTTGAGCAATTAATACGTTTACGTTTGTAGACTAAAATCGATTGAAAGTGTAATAGTAGATTTCTCATCTCAATCCTAAAGTTGCAGACTGAGAGGTGGCAACCCTAATTTTTCCAGTTTTTTAGATCGGTCTCTTTCCGATGGCATCTAAATTCACTTCCCGAAGAGATAGGAGCAATTGTTGGAAAACATGATACAAACTAAGAGGAAGGATCTCCATAGAGTCCGCATAAATTTACGATTGTAGTTGGTCTCTTTTGTCTTATGACGTACCTTTAATAGTAGAAGGAGATGGAACTATAGATATTTGTTTATGCAGCTGTCCACTTTTTTTTGAGCTAGTGTGTGTGAAAAGTGACCGTAAACATAAGGCCATATGTCACTCGGTGCCTTTTGTCCATACTACTTGACACCACACACTCAAACCTAAACGTCAAAAAAAGTGGACACTTTACAATTGGTATGGCTCACTCTAGTCTTAAAGAGAGATCCTTCCTCTTAGGGTACAAATAATCGTAAAAGGTCTTAGACTATTTATATTATGGACGAGTTACGCGTGTAATTGTACTAACAAACATTTCTGCCACTTTTAGCGGGGGGCGAGGTTACATGAACTCCGCAACTTTGTATTTTATTCCTCATAACTTTAGATTCTAATTTTGGTTGTTGAAAATATCCGCCGCGTACCCCCAACGTCTTATACCGAGGTCCGTACCTCTGTCTCCCCTAGGTCGGATGCTTAGTTCATTCATTTGACTCGGTAGACCCTTCGTGGTCCCTGCAGCAGTAACTGCTCCCTGAGCAACGCTGTAATTGTCATTTCAAAAAAAGGATTAAAATTTCAGCGTTACTAACAACCGTCCAGACCGACTCGTACCAAGACGTTTTTCGGAATTTATGTACGATTTGTAACACCACTGGCTTTTCGGTGAAGGAAAACATCGTGAGGAAACCTGCATGCTTCAATTTCCAGGCATGTATTGTATGTACCCACTGTCCATTATGTGGCGAAGGGCGCACCCCCCGTCACACTGGACAGAGTTTCGGTACTACTGGTGAAATGTGGATGTTCTGAGTTTTCAGAATATCTCTGACTACCCAATCGAGGAATATAGTCGTGAGCATATGCATGCATGCACTAATATTTCTGAAAAACAATATTTTATTTTACAACAGTGACAAGGGTTAGCAATAACGTGTTAATATTTATGAATTATTAATAAAAACTAAAAATTTTACATTTTTAACGGGTTTTCTCCGCGTTTTTGGAATATTTGTGTTCACTATTTATAGTCCCGTCATTCCGTGATCATAAAATATAATAAAAACGCGGAAAGAACCCGATAAAATGATTATTTTAATTTAATAAATGAAAAGTTGAGCATAAATATAATAAATAAAAAAACGAATATTTTCATATTTCATCTTTATTTATTCAATAACAATAATACATTTTTCCTTCAACACTTTATGCTCTGGTTATCTCTCCTGTCATTCAAAAAGAATAAGAATTTCAATTGCTATAGTCACCGTGTCGTCCGGTACATTTTTAGGGTTCCGTGCCCATAGGGTGAAAAACCCCAGTATATTCATAAGCTGTCCGTCCGTCGGTCCTACCTATTTAGGGCTTATCTTTTGAACGGTTATAGCTAGATAGATAAATAACAAATAATAAAATGTCAAAAAGTTTAAAATTAAGGGGGGGTCCTTATAGAAGACACTTGTTTTTATCAACGTTTTTTCTTCTCGCTCTATCGTAAAAACGTTAAAATATACAAGCACCAAACTTGGATTGATTATAGGAGTAAAGCAAACTCTACAGTATAACAACAAACAATAATAAAAACCGGCCAAGTGTGAGTCGGTCTCGCGCTAAAGAGAAAACAATACATTTTTGTATGTTAATATGTTGAGTGGTGGTGTAGCACGGAACCCTCGGTTTGCAAGTAGCCCGACTCGCACTTGGCCGGTTTTATTTTTCAACATGAACAGATTAATTGAAAGGCAGAGTTCACTTCTAAAATGTACTAACTAAAACCAAAAATAAAACCAAAACCATTCCAAAAACTCATTTATTCTCTTGCACGTAATTAAAAACAAAGCTTGCAGCTTGCTAAAGCAATGTTCAAAAGTTTTTAATATTCATGAGGTTATTTTAACGTCGATAGTTCCTGCCGGCCGATACTACTAAGTAGGGATACATTATTCGAGTCTTCGGATACGGATACAGATACCTTTATATATTTTTGGAAATGGCTAATACCCTTAGACGAATTATATACGGACCCGCCTCACCTTAGCATTTCCCCTCTGCCAACGTGCAAGATCAAAAGATCTTACGCATTTACGTACATATTTATACCTTATCACTAAACGCGACAGCCCTTTAATTGCGGAACAATAATGTCGAACTTATGACGTTTGGAGTTCACACGATACTGTTTTTCATGATTTTTTACATTCAAAATTAGAATCTAAACTAATGGAATAAAATTCAAAGTTGCGTATCTCGTGCTACCTCGCCCCCCGCAAAAACTGGCAGAAAAGTTTGTTAGTAGACCTTTATTTTATTACATTTTATTACACGCGTAACTTGTCTAAGGTAATACCGATGTTCTTCTTATTACTGTCTGTTACAAAAGTAAAAATAAACATTTAAAACTTTTAAGGGGGTTGTTTAGACCATCAAACTGAACAATTTTCACTATGGGACCAACATCGAAATCGCGAAAAAAAAAATGTATCCCATACATTTAGCTCAAGTAGATTTGTAGTTTAGTATGGAACATCAATTAATTTTACGCGATATCGATATTTTTCCCATAGTGAAAGTTATTCAGCTTGATGGTCTAAACCACTCCCTTAAATGTTTATTTTGTAACATCTTGTATTTCTATCCTAATCCTCCCATCTTTATTGATTTAATTTGTTCTGGATTCCAAGACAGATTAGAGTCATCCCCGGGTTTACTGGACTTCATAGTCTAGTGTAGTGAGCGGTCGCCGCTGCTCCTGTATCACAGGAGTTAAAGTGGTGGGACTATGCCCGATTAATACTGCATTGCTCAGAGAGCAGGGCCATACCAGTGACGACGAAGCGGCCTGTAACGTCGTCGTATGTCTTTGACTATTTATATGTGGACTGGTTACGCGTGTAATTCTACTAACAAACATTTCTGCCACTTTTTGCGGGGGGCGAGGTAACATGAAATCCGCAACTTTGGATTTCATTCCCCATAACTTTAGATTCTAATTTTGAATGTTAAAAATCATGAAAAGTAGTCTCGTGTGAACCCCAAACGTTCTAAGTTCGAAATTATTATTTCGCAATTATAGGCTGTCTCGTTTAATGATAAGAAGTAAAATTGAAAGTAAATGCACAAGATCAATTGTGCTTATACCGTGGCAGAGGGGAAATGCTACCGTAAGGCTAGTCCTTATAATAATTAGTCCAAAGTCGTATGTGCTTGTAACGTCTTCTGTCGACGCCACGAAAAATGGTTAAAGTAGGGGGAAATCTGTCTAGGTGGCATATCTAATTCACTTACACTCAGTTGCAGAAACGCTCATTAAAGTTAATCCTCCATTAAATATCTTGCTGTCACTTTTTGTCTTTTTGACGTAGTAAAAGCTGAGATTTGATGGAGGATTAAAATTAATGAGCGTTTCTGCAACTGAGTGTTAATTGACAAAACAAATACTTTGGTTAAATTTTTATTCTTCTTAGCAGATTGTCACAAGAATAATAAAAAAAGAGACATTCGATGTAATTTGACACCGAATTAGAGAAGCTAGCTAATTCAATCCGGAACGATATTTCGTATTGGGTTTCAGAAGAATTTTTCTTATTTATGATATCCGATACTTTCGTTTCCGATTATGGATTTCCATGACATCCCTAGACGTACAATATAGATATAGCTTAAATAATATTAAGGTTGGAGTTACAAATTAATATGTAAATGAGAATCGGAGAGTATAATACGCGGTGAATGTAATTGATTGGTTCGTAATTATGGTGGGATGGTGACGGTGATTTGTGGTTTTGGCGGTATTGAGGAAACTCTGTACCTACATTTAATATGCACACTGTAATGAATTGAGCTCGAAAATGATTTATATCCCTTTGTATGTAAAAAAAAAAATTGTTGGGAGACAAATGAAGCGCTGTCAAAGAACGCTACTAGAGTAACGTGGCGAGTGGATTTGCAGACGGCTGTGTAAATCAGGCGCTTTTTGGCTTGCCACGAGCTCCGCCATTTTGTATTTACTTAATATTGCAATTCATAAAATAATCATGTCAACATTATACAGGGTATAACAAAACACCCTAGTCATATTTAAAGTCACAACTAAAAACCATATCGTCATCTTTTTAGTGTTCCGTACCAAAATTGTCAAAAAGGAACACTTATGGAATCACCTCCGTCCGTCCGTCCGTTCGTCCGTCTGTCACTGGCATTTTTCTCGGAGACCGTAAGACACAGGAAGCTGAAACTTGGTACAATCATAACAAGTAATGGTCCAATGACATAAATAAAGTCAAAAAATGATTAATATTTATATTGAGGGGCAGTTTTTGGGGGCAGAAAGAGATAAAAATTGTTCTACTATATTGTGTGGGGTATCAAATGAAATCTTATAATAATACGAGTCTAAAACTATATTTTTCTAATTTGTAATTAAAACTTTGCTTCACAAAATTTGCAATTAACTCAGAAAAATTCATGTCCCCACCTCTATTTCAACAAATATAGCTACAAAAATCTGAAAAAAATCAACTACATTAGAAATAATGAGTAGACTGCGGAAAAATTATCAGAATGGCACTAACTTGGATAGTTTTTTTTCTATACCCAAAAAACTACCGCCAGTGTAAAATGATCTTCAGTTACTATGTGACCACATACTAAGTAAGTGTCAGGTTTATAGTGGTTGTTATCAACGACCCATGTTAAACAACTGGTAGTACGGAACACTAATTGAGTCCCGACTCGCACTTGGCCGGTTTTTTTGTAAATATCTTCTATGTACAGACACACTTCTGTTACAGTTTTATAATAGTTAATCTTAACTAAAAACGTTGGTATCTAACAACGCTTCTGACACCCTGAAATCCATTATAATCGTTAATTAATGTATGTTCCTCAAACAAGTCGTATTATTATCAAGTAGGATTTGAAATTCAGAACAAAGTTCTAGGAAGCTTACCTAGCCAACTGTGCGGTAACTATTTGTTATGCCAATAGTAATACGAGGAGTAAACAGTTGATGTTGCGGGAATCATGCAAAGCCTGCACAATTACCTGCAACAGCTGAGTCAGTAGCTACATAGTTTACCTGGATCCTAGCCACAGACTTAGTGGCAATAGATAACGCAACTAAATAACGCTCATAGTAGACAAATCACGCCAAGTATTTCGTACTACTGTCCTACGAAACATATTACAAATTAAAAAAAGACCTATTTACTGAAAAGAGAAAAACAAGCTCTAAAATCACTAATCAGCTATAACACCTGTATTTAAGCTAATATAATTTGAATGTTATTAGGTAGGTATCGCAAACGGGGACAAAGGAGATTTTTGGTTGGTTATTTTTGACCCCGCCTGCAATACCTACCTAATAACATTCAAATTATATTAGCTTAAATACAGGTGTTATAGCTGATTAGTGATTTTAGAGCTTGTTTTTCTCTTTTCAGTAAATAGGTCTTTTACGCAGTCGGGTTTTTTGTTTATCTTAATAATTTAGTTTATTTCATACTTTTTAGTCTTGTGTCGAAACGGTAACATAAAAGTACTATAATATTTATATATTTGGAATCGTCTGAGCACTAGCTTTCATTTGATACCCATATTGTAATTTTTTACAAAAAAAAATTGTTTATTCCCCCTCTCTTTTTTAATTTGTAGACGCCATCTTGAAATAATATATCCTATGTCACTCTCACGATTTTTACAAATCCAATGACACCCCATACGTTAAAATCCATCAAGCCGTTTAGGCTGTAGGCCGTGCCAAAGAAATAGACATACAAACATACATACATACATACATACATAGATACATACATACATACATACGCTCGAAATACATAACCCTCCTTCTGTCGCAGTCGGGTAAAAACCCCAACACCAAAAACAAACATTTAAAAAGTAAAATAAATTCGGTCACCTATTTGGGGATGTAAGCAAATGTATGTTTTACTTCCTAACTCTCTTTAAGATATTTTAGGTCAATTAATGTGTCAGGACAGCAATTGATTGTTTTTACTTTTTAATTGTTTGTCTTTGGCGTTGGGTTTTTTTTAATTTGTAATATGTTTCGTAGGACAGTAGTACGAAATACTTGGCGTGATTTGTCTACTATGAGCGTTATTTAGTTGCGTTATCTATTGGTAATTTAATGATATTTCATAATTTTTAAAGTTACATGATAACTTCTGAATCTTTACCGAATATAGCTAAGAACCACCGCAAAAAAACTTGCTTTCACTTATAAAAAAACAGCATACAAATCTGTCCATCCGTTCGAGAGCTACAATGCCACAGACAGACAGACACACAAACATTGGCGTCAAACTTATAACACCCCTCTTTTTGCGCCGGGGGTTAAAACTGAAACATTTTATAAGGCTCTCAATTCTTGAGGAATTGGTACAATTGATTAAATGATGATCAATTGATGCATGAGATAGGACTTGAATACTGCTACACCTAACGCTATCAGGCTTGCCGAATATAAAAACACCACTGAAAAAGAGAAAAACAAGCTCTATCATCACTAATCAGCTATAACAACTTTGTTTGAGCAAATATAATTTGAATGTTATTAGGTAGGTATCGCAAACGGGGACAATTAAATTTTTAGTTGGTTATTGTTTGGTTTGTCCCCTGCCTGCAATACCTACCTAATAACATTCAAATTATATTTGCTCAAACAAAGTTGTTATAGCTGATTAGTGATGATAAAGCTTGTTTTTCTCTTTTCAGTTAATTTCGGTTTTTTATGCAGTCGGGTTTTTTGTTTATCTTAATAATTTAGTTTATTTCATATTTTTTAGTCTTGTGCCGAAACGGTAACATAAAAGTACTATAATATTTATATATTTGGAATCGTCTGATTATTAGCTTTCATTTGATACCCATATTGTAATTTTTATCAAAAAAAAATTGTTTATTCCCCCTCTCTTTTTTAATTCGTAGACGCCATCTTGAAATAATATACCTTATGTCACTCTCACGATTTTTACAAATCCAATGACACCTCATACGTTAAAATCCATCAAGCCGTTTGGGCTGTAGGCCGTGCCAAAGAAATAGACATACAAACATACATACATATATACATACATACATACATACATACATACATACATACGCTCGAAAAACATAACCCTCCTTCTGGCGCAGTCGGGTAAAAACCATTAAGACGAAAAGAAGAAGAATTGGACATTGCAGTGAATTCTATCGACTTCCACGCTCACAACAATGAACCAACTAGTAGTACGACAGCTTAAGTTTTAGTTGTAGATTGGGCTTACATAATATATACTTGTCGATCCTATACTTCTGATATTGATTTCGGTTAGGGTAGAAAAGACAAAGATTATTAGTAAAAGTTCTCCGAAAAAAACTATTAACGCCAAAGACAAACATTTAAAAGTGAAAAATAATTCGGTCACCTATTGCTTTTGATGGTTTGACGTAAGGAAATGTATGTTTTACTCTAAGAGGAAGGATCTCTCTTTCTTAGGTTTTACTTTTTAACTCTTTAAGATATTTAGGTCAATTAATGTGTCGTGACCGCCAGGGGTGACCGAATTACATTTCACTTTTTAAATGTTTGTTTTTGGCGTTTGAGTTTTTTTAAATTTGTAATTTAATATAATTTCATAATTTTAAAGTTTCTTGAAAACTGCTGAATCGATTTTCATGAAACAAAGCTAAGAACACTTTCGCATAAATTAACTTTCTATTGAAAAAAACCGCATCGAAATCGATCCACCCGTTTGGGAGCTATGATGCCACAGACACACAGACAGACCGATATTGGCGTCAAACTTATAACACCCCTCTTTTTGCGTCGGTGGTTAAAAAATACAACTTATGCACATCTTCAACTGACGAAAGAGCAAACGATTTCAATTTCAGCCTGTACATTTGATTGTGTATGTATTCAGAGTCCGGCCGCTGAAAGATTGCGTTTGACAGTTACCATAAAATTGTAAAAAACTGAATGAAAATATTGTTTACCTGTGCTCACTCTAGTACACAAGGCACTAGCTGCCCTTTTAAGTTCAAAAAGCTACTAAATAATGATCGGCATTTATAGTTTTCATTCAGTTTTTTACAATTTTATGGTAACTGTCAAACGCAATCTTTCAGCGGCCGGACTTTAGTCAGTGAAGTTCATGTATCAAGTATACAAAGCATGCTGGACTAATTGATGGACTTAATTGTATCATAATTTTCCTCCTATGTCTGTGACTGATTCAGTGACTTGATTACCTAGATTCTAGTACTAATGTTAGTTGTAATTTAGTCTTGGCGTGGATGCTACAGAATATTGTTTCGTATTAAATGAGGTATAAGGTCCTAAATTATGGCAAGATAAAGGCAAGCAAAAGTTGTGTGCTTACATAAATAGAAGGTTTTATATTTATGTAAGCACGTCGTATTCCCAGTTTATGAAGTGGTTTTTAGTACAATTTGAAGAAATTATGTCAATTTGTCAATTGTACACCGATGTGGTTTTCTGTTTCTCCGGAATTGGCCGCTTACATCGACCGAAGATGCACATACAAGGTCCTTCTTAATATGCTGACACTTTTTAAGGGGATGATCAGACCATCAAACTGAACAACGTTCTCTGAGGGACCAAGATCGAATCTTGTTCGATCGATCGAAATTTGTTTGCACGCGCGGCGTTGTGACATTTGGTTATTCACGAATTGTACGATAGGACGGGTACGAATAACTTTGCACCCTATTGCTGTGCAGATAGAGTCGCAATTTATTTAAATCTGTTCTCGAAATGATTCTTCTGTACGAGTAGTATTAGTATTTATTCTATGGTAGGTAGTAAAATATATGATAGAAGATGCGGAATGCACATGAGATTCCAGATTATTGTGAACTACGTACAAATGTCACCTCATAAAATTGAACTCACAGGAACACTTCTAACATCGAACGAAAGTTAGCCGTTTAACTAGTCCAAACTAATTCTTGAATTTGAGCCAAGTTTGGTTACAATTTCCCGCTGACCGTATAAAGTGTTAGTGTCTGACAAAGGTTTTGCAGACGAAATCGAAACCGAATAATTCATGTTTAGAGATCAACGCGGATAAGAAGAAAGAAATGTTGTTTATTTAGTATTAGGATAAGTATATCATAATCTAGTCTAGACTACAAGATGTAACATAGGTAACTTAAACATGTAATTTATCTTCCAATGTAGTTTTAAATAATGTTTCGTGTTGTATCAAGTATCCGATCATCTTAAATCATATTGGGAGTCACGTTGCAGGTTCTGTCCCAAGCATTTGTCTCGCGTGGTTTTCGCGCGTCGCGTTTTTGCCTGCCACGAGGCTCCGCAATCCTCAATCTCTTTTTGTTCTTGATCAAAAACAATCCCTGAGATTGGGATGGATACTAATTGACACTGGTGGAAATGCAGTGCTAACGCACAAGCAAGAGTCCGTTAATTATAAATTAAAAAATTATATTAGATTAGATGCGTATTAGGTCCTCTCCGTTTATCTTAAAAGTACACAAACATAAGCTGGCCGTGCGACGTTATTTGTTATTCACACTACGCGTGACCAGCTTGATTTGGTTTTGTATATCTTGATGTGTCGCCATATGTACAGTACATCGATGACATAGGTAAGTACTAATATTTGTATAAACAAACAAATAATTGGTCCGTTGCTGAACTCAAACCAGTGACTCTTGCATTCGCAGTCAAATACAACTAGGCTATACTGAGTCATACATAAGCAGAGCTAAGTCTTTAGTAAAAATTCGAATAAGAAAAGTGGAATATCGCCATTCAATCTGTTAAGTTTTGATAAGAAATCACACGGAACTTAAACTAACTAAAACCGAATATTCGGTCAGACAATACGAAGTGTTCCAATTCCAGATGCTCAGCACAACTAGCATCTGCATCGTTAGAAGTGAGCAGTAATTAATCCCGTCTTGACTCGACTAGCAAATAATTTGAAGCACATTTCAAGTAGTAAAGATTTTATTCCGATTAGAGTTAATACACAAAAGATACCGAAATTCTTTGAAATCTTAGCGTTTTAATGAAATTGTATTTATTTTCTGTTGGTTTCGGTGTTCATAAAAGTAAATTTAGTTCAAATATTCTGCTTATAATATTGGAATTTTAAGTATTATTATGTGTTCATTGTGTAGGTACTCAATCATGCCGAAAGATGATTGATTTAATAACCGCTCAAGTAGGAAGGTAAACAACGTTTATCATACATTTTCATGAGTGTGAGACGTCCTTATTTTCACACAAAATAAAGCTTTCTCCCCACTCTATCACGCATGCCTACGTGTTCGTTTGAAGTACAGTATAGGAAAAACCCGAATGCAAAAACAATTATTAACTGAAAAGAGAAAAACAAGCTCCCAACTTTGTGCAAAAATAATTTGAATGTTATTAGGTAGAGATTGCAAACGGGGATAAAGAAAAATTACAAAACCTACATACCTATTTCTTTTTATTGGTTTGTCCCCGTGTTCAGTTTGACGGTCTGATCATCCCCTTAAATAAGTGTCAGTATATTAAGAAGGACCCTGTATATAGATACAAACATCCATGACTCGGGCACAAATATTCATATTCATCATACAAATATTTTGTCCCATACGGGATTCGAACCCGCTACCCTTGTACAGTAGGCAGGTTCATTACCGACTGTGCTATCGGGCCGGTCATATACACATATCACATAATTTAGGGGATGCTTCAGACTATGCTACTAACCAACTTTGAAATCTGCTCTATCATACCTACATTTTGATCGAGAAGCTAATGGTATTTTCAACGGAATAGAAGATTTTTTTGAGCAATTCAAAAGTAGGTTAGATAGTAAAAGTTGTTCAGTTTGATGGTCTGAAGCACCCCCTAAAGTATATAGCATATTTAAGATTACACCCTGTATAGGCAGCTTATTAGTTCTAATCAATTTCTCTCAAAAATTTCTTTCGACACCACTGTCTTTCCCAATCAGCTTTAGTCAATCAACACTTGAAAAATCCCTAAGCCTCTCAATTCTTTTTACAAAATGCCTTCGTGGAAAAACTTGATAAAATAAAACTGGTCAAGTGCGAGTCGGGCTACTCGCGCACCGAGGGTTCCGTACCACACCACCACACAACGTAATAACTAAAAAAATGTTTCTTTGTCCTGGACCTTTAAAACGAGACCGACTCATAATTGGCCGGTTTTTTTTATTTGTTGTTATAATGTAAAGTTTGTTCTATAATCACACCAAGTTCCTTGTATGAGGACCCCCCTTAAATTTTAACTTTTCGACATTTTTATTATTTGTTAACAAATCCGCCGTAATATCGCATATTTTGTGAAAATTTCAACTATCCAGTAATACGGCTCAAAAGTTACAGCCCTAAATAGGTAGGAGGGACAAACGGACAGACGGACAACGTAGGCTTAGAATTAGGGTCTCGTTTACACTCTTCGGGTACGAAACCCTAAAAAAATATGTTTACAAAGCGCAATTAGGGAAAGAAGCAAGTCGCCCGTCACTCGAACGCTATAATAACTTTAATCAATCATGTTTGTTGTTATGACTAGGGTCTTGAAGGTGCTTTTACACGACACGGTTTGAAACAGCGCCTACTTCTAGATACTTAAATTAAATTAAATAACAAATCATTTATTTTTTCACTCACAGTACAGTTTTTCTTACAATCTAAGTACAAAATTAGGATAACCTACACAGCTGAGACAAAAGGTCGAGGCTCAGCCTGTGCTGTCACGGGGTTTAACCCGGGCAGCGTTGATTTTCAGCCCCTCCGTTCTCTCTAAGGTCTTAAGTGGTAAATGAGGAAATGAGGGCAGATGAATTATACAGATGCTCTAAACATCTAAATGTAACATAGATATCATACTTAACTAAAAAATTTGTATAGGTACCAACTATCTTTAGCATGCACTTGTAGTAGGGTCACAGGATGGATTGGGGAGTCGTGTGGTGCTTGCTGGCTCGCCTTTCACCCACAACACTACTGCTTATAAGAAACCTATCCCTTATTCGCTCCAAATGACACACAGAACGAAATAGAGTCGTTTATAATCTGAAATCAAACGGTAAAATTTTAGAATAGTATTGTAATTAGTACTGAATATTTAAATGTATCTATAGGTATATATTTGACGGCGGACTAACGCCCCGCCTGACGAAAGAGGAGTCGTAATGGATAAAAAACCTGGAATTAATATTATACAAGGTGTTACAAAAATACAAACAAACATTTAAGGGGTGTTTTAGACCATCAAACTGAACAACTTTCACTATCGGACCAACATCGAAATCACGAAAAAAAAATCTGATGTTCCATTCTAAACTACAAATGTACTCGAGCTAAATGTATGGGATAACTAATATTTTTTTTCGGGATTTCGAAGTTGGTCCCATAGTGAAAGTTGTTCAGTTTGATGGTCTAAACAACCCCCTTAAAAGTTTTAAATGTTTATTTTTACTTTTGTAAAAATTAAAGAAATAACAATAAAATATAACTGACTTAAATATAACTTACTAAAATATAAGTAACTAAAATATAACTAACTAAAATAAAACTAGCTTAATAAAATATTTACACTTAGTCTTCCTTCGATCGGCCGAATACGAGCACGCGCGGGCGCGCGGCGCGCACCGTGTCACGATATGGGATTGGGATGGAAAATAATTTCAGCATTTTCAAAGTTTTTAGTAGGTTTATATCACTACACATACTTAGGTTTGTGTAGTTTAGTCTCAGAC
This sequence comes from Agonopterix alstromeriana, assembly GCA_963924505.1. Taxonomy (NCBI): domain Eukaryota; kingdom Metazoa; phylum Arthropoda; class Insecta; order Lepidoptera; family Depressariidae; genus Agonopterix; species Agonopterix alstromeriana. The sequence continues at coordinate 15,259,183 of OZ004667.1, forward strand.
ACTTTACTCGAGAATTTTGTATTAGACCCGGCGTCATAGTTATTCTATATACGTCAATGACATAACCTTATTCTGATAACTTTAATTACAGTTTATCACAGACTTAGTCTTTGTAGTTTATAACCAATTTTTGAAGCGTAAAGATATAATTTTAGCGACATATTGCATACTCGGGGATCGTAAAGAAGGTAATTTCGTACACATTGTGTCTATCTGACTACTAAGAATATGACCAAATTCGTATGCATAGTCACGTCCCGTCCTTAAAAAGTCTAGAAAACGGTTAGCTCATTTTGATATTCTACATCGATTGGGAATACATAGTCTAGTTTACAATAAGTTTCTTAGGAAAGTTGCATGCTGAGTTTAAAGTACCAAGTAGGTAAGTATAATATACAGGTTGTAAGGAAAAGTATCATTAACCTTTAAACCACTCTATCCATCAAACTGAATAACTTTTACTATTGGAGCAACCCTGTCAGAACAAAAAAAATATCAGCTGTCCAATACGTTTGAGTCGAGTAGACAGTTTAGTATGGGACAGCTAGTAAAATTTATTCAGTTTGATGGCTAGAGTGTGGGTTAAAGATTAATGATACTTTTTAATAAAATAAATAAATATAAATAATATAATAAATTTAAGAATTTATATTGTAATAGTTATTAAGTCGTGTTATGTTGTAGAGTTTCTGGCCGCATCTTCTCTACAGCGACAACACGTTCCGACGCGGTGGTATCTTTAAAAAAAATTTGACGTTTGATAAGTGTGCTGTAAGCTCCTATATTGAATAAATTATATTGACTTTGACTTTGACTTTGACTTTTCTTACACTCTGTATACCCACCGGAGGTGGCTATTTTTCAAATCCGGCCGTAGCGGCTGAAATTTCGGTACCAAAATAATTTGCACCTAAATTTTTATCGTGGAGTCGTAATTATTACTACTCTTTGCGGCTGTGACTTGGCTTTGAGATTTAGACTAAAAAAAACCCCAACTGCAATCCTACTCGACCCAAATGTATGGGACAGCTGTTTTATCTTTCGCGATTTCGTTGAGAATGTTGTTTAGTTAGATGGTCTGATCATCCCCTTAAATCGTCAGCATATTAAGAAGGACCCTGTATAATACACAAGCTTTAACAATAATAAATTCTCAGGCAAAGTCAAACAAATTTCGTTAAATCATTCTTATTCTTAACACAAAAAAGAAGACAGCCTTTGCCAGGGTCTCGTCCTAACGCCTTAAACAATAAAAGAAAATTGAATAAGAATCTGATCTTCCTTATGGGGTTATTCCAGACCCGACCGGTTTAATTGAGAAAGCGGTGGATTGAAAACGTTTTCTTTTAGAGTTCTGTGAAACGAACAAAGAACCCTTGCGGTGGTGTCTTTATGACAGTACACCCGTTAGTCTTTTGGCTCACCTTTGACATTTAGCTGTAATTTCATACTAATGGGAAAAATATACAAGAAGAGGCAAACATGTGCGTTACTTAGTGAGTTCAGGGTTCCTGCCAGAGGGGGCGAGGTTAAAATTGGTGTTGGAGGGAGTGTCCGTACTGCATGTCTGAGGGATTTAAGTTAGTGGATATTGGAACTATGTGGAAGAAAAGACATCATCCCCGTTTCATACATTTTTGGTTCAAATGTGAAAATAAAAACGAATGCTATATTCTTTTAGAAATTGTCTGTCTTAGCATTTATTATTATGACATGAAATTTGTAGCTGTAAGTTCTTTTGCATAAAAAATGTATGAAAAGGCAGATTTTTCAAACCTTAATAAACCAAAGACTCGAGTAATAGTGTAGTATGGCATAGCATATTATGCTCCAGGAGGTAGTTAGATAGACGCAACTTGATGAATTAAAAATAACTATATAAGTATTTAAGTGAGTATGTTTCAATCGCATGTTAAATTCCCACTTTAAAATTAGTGGCTTTTTAAAATTTTTCTTTTGTACGGATCCTAAGATAATTAAATTAAGATACGCACTCAACCGAATTTTTAACGCAAATTGTTTGACAATACAACGTTAACGTGTACCTACAGTAACAGTTTTAGTTGATTGCCACTGTTTCTACTCTGTATACCTTCTGTTTTTAATATTGACGTTTGATATTGAGTGACGAAGTACAGAGAAATTTCCATGAGCTGGAAAAACAGGATTGATGTGGAGTTAGCGGAGAGGAGACTAGCATTTTCTGGTATCACACACACACGCACACATATGCTCACGACTATATTCCACGAGGGGATAGTCAGAGATATTCTGATACCTCAGAACATCCACGTTTCACCAGTAGTACCGAAACTCTGTCCAGTATGACGGGGGATGAGCCCGTCGCCACTTATAATGGAAAGTGGGTACAATACATACCTCGAAATTGAAGCATGCAGGTACATGTTCTGGTATTGGAGGCTAAAATCATGGCAAGATAAGTAAATTTGCACAATGCGTGTGGCCGGGTCAGCAGCAGAATCAGCGCAGCAAGTCGTAAACACGACATATATTCGATGCTAGAGCAGCGCTACCTGTTCGTACCTTTCGCCTTAGAGACAGCAGGGCCATGGGGATCCGAAGCCAAAGCCTTCTTAAGGGACCTGGGACGTCGCTTACGAGAAAAAGATTGCGACCCCCGCTCTGGTTCATATCTGGTCCAATAAGTGTCCTTAGATGTGCAGCGCGGAAATGCCGCCAGCATAATGGGCACTTTTGATTCAGGTATGGCCAGAAGCGACCTTTTAGAATTATCTTTTTATTCCTTACGTTAGTTATTTAAATACATGTACTTTGTTTAGTCTAGTAAAATTTTAGTTTTAGGATAGCCCCTGTACCTCTAGGGCGCGCCGCGCACAAATTTGACGGCCTATAGCAATCAATCATCACTTAACACGTCTTCCCTGATACCACTGTCCTAAAAGTAAGCCTTGCTACAACTACAAAAGAAATTTGGTAGTTGTAGCGAAACCTTTCACCTCGAAAGGGATTTTTGTTGTTGTGTGTTATGTATTTATATATATGTATAATCATAAAGAAGACCAACAAACTGCATAATGCCAAATTATTGTTTAAAGGTAAAGTTTATCTCTGAAGAGATTTCTCTCAGCAGATTCACCGGACATTGACCGCTATAGTAGTTATACGGTCATTTATATCCAATAATATTAACCCGTCCTTTCCCTATTTACCTATTAAACACAATAATATTATAATGAAAATTCAAATAGGATTATACAATACATTTTACCCTCAAATATTAAGGGGCCTAGAAACGATTTAGAATAAAGGATACTAATTTAATTTTATCACTGTTTCAGACATATTTACTGCCCCTGTTTCGTTATAGGTGAGATTATACGATTCCCTGATTTTATAAAGGTTCACAGAATAACAATAGAGTTTTGGGATCCTTTGAAAAGTGAATGAAACATTAATGAATGTCTCGCTTTAAAGTTTACATTTGAATCTAAAATGTTGTTGAATATAAACGTTTGGAAGTATGTTGACAACATCACGGGAAGTAGAATCAGAGAATATGCAGGATGTTAAATTAAATGCATTACATAATTATTATGGAACAGGCTGCTTCATTAAATTAAAGATTGAAAAAGTCAGGCGGCGAGCGGGATTCGAACCCACGACCTGCCGGGGCATGCTCCCCTCCAACAGAGCTGTCGGCGCCCCGCATGTTACAACGAAAGGCCACTGCTTCAGATCATGAAACTGAAAAACTTTCACTATGTTGGGATTCGGATGCCAACACTATGAAAAAAACGCTGAAGAAGAAATTAAATATGCCGATGCGTATGTGAAGTCTACCAATCCGCATTGGGCACTTGTGGTGGACTCACCCCCATGCCCTGAGGGTAGGCCTGGGCCCTGCAGTGTGACTTATACAACGTGTTAATGAATTAGCGCTAAACTAGTAAATAGTTTAATTCGAATCGAGAGCAGAATCGAATTATAAAGGTTTCAACATAGGTTCCATTTTTCAAAATATTAAATAATTTGTTCGTAGGTATAATTAAAAATTTTTAAAACTCGATGCCAACCCACCGCACAGGCACACTCGCCCTACTTACTACCAAAACAAGATTCTTAATATGTATAGCGCTTTCATTTACTGCTAAAATAATAACAAATCATTTTTTGCATGAAAATTTAAAATGCGAATAACTTTCAATCAGTTGGGGTGTATGAGGTTTTGCGCTTATTTATTAACACGATGTATAAGGTTGATGATGATGATGACCAAATGGAACAGGTGATTTTATCTTCGTAATTTCAATGTTGGTCCTATGGTGAAAGTTGTTCAGTTTGATGATCGGAAGCACCCCATTAAAGTATGTGACGCATTTAAATTTTCAACCTGTAGTTGCAGGTAATTTTCTTCTTTTTTTTCAGATATAAATTTTCCTCTTAGATAAATGTGTGTCACCCTTTGCCATTAGGAAGTAAATATAATGATTTATGATATCCAATAATAAGGGAAGGCACACAAAATCCGAAGCCACGTGCCTGGAACAATCGAGGCCTTGTTTACCTGACCTTAATGTGGAGATTCCCATTTTAGATCGAAAAACCTTTCTTTGAGAATGAAAATTTAATTTTGATAACGGTTTATTTTGGCTTCTTATTTCGGCTTGTGTTGGCGTTTCTATACTTAAATTATAATAAAATTGTTACATTTGAGATATTTGCAAAAAAAATCATTAAGGGGTGTTTAGAATACGTAAAGACATGCATTTTAAGAATTGTTGTCTGTTTATCTGTTTGTTTGTGCACGCATCACTTAAAAACTACTAAGAGAACCGTTTGGATCACAGAAACATAGGACTTAGTTCAGATTAACATTTAGACTTGTTTTATCGCAGTCGGTCCCACTCAATCAAAAGTTATGAGTGTTTAAAGTCAGTGGTCAGCGCGTAAGGAGTCGCGGGCGCCGAGCCGCTAGTAATTAATTATTGTTTTGCATTTTATTTTTCAGAAAGGATTATATTCAGTTTCTTTTAAAATTGTTAATAATATTTCATTCTTAAAACAAAATAATAATTAAACGTTGTCGTGTAGTAGGTTCAGATTGTAATTTATCTTTTTCAATGTTACGGTTATCAATCGTAGCTGTCCATGAATAGATATATCAGGCAGACATCTCTAGGCAGGACCAGAAGCACAGAATAGGTAATAGTATATAGTTCTACCTACAGAACGGCCACTCCCCGCTCCCCTCTGACTTCAGATACCCCACCTCACCTCACACTTTCTGGGAAACTTGAGGGAAGCCGAGCAAGGGAAGGGAATGCAGTCAGGCGCGCGCACCCGTTGGATTTGACTACATAAAATTGAGCCATTTCTGTGCATAAAAAACGTTGAAAAATAACACTAAATTCAAGTTTTCTGTAATTCTTTAGCTCAAATACTATTTTAAATAACAGAACGAACAATAAAATGTAACGAAATGTAGGTGATGTTTATACGATGCGCGGTAAGTCAACCCTACACATATGTCAAGGACAATTTGCATCAAGTGCGCATGTGCGAAAGTCATCATGTCAAATCCAAAACTTTGTTTGAAGTGCCGGACCTATGCCAGAAGACAAGCTTCATACAAGAGGGACTTTTTTTTTTGACTGACATATACAGTTTGCTCAGGGAGCATTTACTGCTTTTTACAGCGGGCTTTTGGGGGTGGCCATACCAGTGACGGCGAAGCGCCCTGGTAGGTCACCGAACCAGTGATTTAAGCAACCTGCCCAAGGGGCACCCCAGGGGGGTACGGACCTCGGCAATGGGCGTTGCTGGGATTACGCGACGGGTTGGGAAGCGGGGATCGGTGAGATACAAGGGACGTTGCGCCATTTTGATCTTTAAAGCAATGGATTATGATTTTGTTTAGTGAGTCTCGCGCTTTATAATCTATTCATTCATATGGTATTCATGTGGTTGAGGGGCAACACGGGCTTTGATTGGCTGAACCTGCGACGTTTAAGTAAAAACCGGCCTATTCTCTAGACAGAAGCGTTAAAGCGGTTTAGTTTCTATCTTTGTTTTGTTCCATTGGACAAGACCTATCCAACGATACCTAATTAGATTTATTAAAAGAAACCAAATTTATTCCTACCCCCATTTTGTTGTATCAGACCCCTCCGATACAAAATAATTTCGATCGAAAAAAATAATTTCTTCATAACTACTACATTTCTGTTTTTGGGTTACACACACAGGCAGACCGACAGAATAGACAACGTATAAGAGTTATCTGTTTCACTTCGGAACCCTAAAAATGTAATTTTTATTACCCATGTCAGAGACTCAGTCAGTTGCAGAAACGGACATTAAAGTTAATCCTCCATTAAATATCTTGCTGTCAATTTTTGTCTTGTTGATATAGTAAAAGTAACTTTAATGATCGTTTCTGCAACTGAGTGTACGCCAATCAAAGCGTGCAACACCCTTGTTCAGCTACTATTGACAATCTTACTAGGATTATTATAATTTGACTAATAGTGGCTAGTAATCATCATCATATCAGCCGATAGAAGTCCACTGCTGGACATAGACCTCGCGACTGTATAGTGTGGGAAAGGATAATTTTCTATGAAGCTAAGGCGCGTCGCGCTGGGGCTGCTGGTCGTCGGTACACCCTGCCTAGTTGCCTACCCACGATGCGCTTTTCGGTACGCAGTCGACACTCGCAAACTCTTCAGCTCGCCCGCCCGCCTATTTCCACTTTAGTTTAGCAATTCTTTGGGCTATGTTGGCTATTGTGACTAGTAACATTATAATATTACTGAAAGTAGGCAAATTTCCTCTTAAGTATCGTTCGGATTGTAATGTTGTGAAAAAAATATGTAATTTTACGGCTTTGTATAATTATATTCCTACGACATATTATTCATCTTATGCAATCCAACGTACTCCTTAATGCTTTACAAAGAGTTTCAAATTCAAAGAACTGGAAATCTTCCAGTGTAAATAATGGCCAAGTTCATTTAATTTCATTAACAATCATAAACCAATGTTAACTTTGAGCTTGAATAAGAAAGAATTCAATTAACGATCACAAAAATAGCAACTCGAATATCTTTCAAGGAGAATTGCTAAGAACTTAATGGAAGTAATGTAAGATAAGAAAGCAATTTCAAAGAAAAAACATTTTATTTCGAATTAATAGGTAGGAAAGAAAATTCGGTTCGACTTTTTTTTCTTATTATAATGAAGTAGAAGGCGTCTGACGTCATAAATCAACTTAAGATTTTATTACAACATTTTTACAAATACTATTTGTCTGTTCCTAGGCGTGAAAAAGCTTTTTATACAATATATATTTATACAACGTGTTAATGAATAAGCGCAAAACCTCATACACCCCCACTGATTTATAACAAAATAATTAGATTTAAACAAAAATTTACTTATTTTGATAGTTAAAATGTAAAGTTATTCGCGTTTTAAGTTTTCAGGCAAAAATGATTTGTTATCATTTCAGCAATGAATGAAACCGCTAACGTGCTCACGGATACATTTTAAGAACCTTGTTTTGGTAGTAAGTAGAGTGAGTGTGCCCTTGCGGTGGGTTGAGATCTAATTTAGTTAATTTTAAAATTTACAAACAAATTACTTAATATTTAAAATATCAAGTTTATTCTATTTCAAAGCAATATACCAAAAATAATCGAATCCGCAACGCAGGCTTCGTCAAATCTTAATCACATACATCTATATCCGCTACAAGCTTCTTCAATGGCAGCACACAAGATAAAATCCGCATGCAGGCTTCGTCAGACTATCACTAACTAATCCAAAGGCACTGCCCTTCGCAACCCCCTCAAAGGTCCCAAAGATACTGGCCGCATTGCCCCTCTGGATGGCTTAATATTTTGAAAAAAATTACCTATGTTGACAGAATGATAATTCGATTCTGCTCTCGATTCTAAACAAACTATTTTCTAGTTTTGCGTTAATTCATTAACACGTTGTATATTTATATTGATTTAATATTTTCAGATTACTGGATATTGTGCTGTACTGAACAGAATGCCTCATTTTCACTACGGTATAATTCGGTTTCATGATTAGTTATAGTATTAGTTGTCATATACAACGTGTTAATGAATAAGCACAAAACCTCATGCACCCCAACTGATTTATAACGAAATAATTCGATTGAAACAATAATTTCATTATATAGATAGTTAAAATTTAAAGTTATTCGCATTTTAAGTTTTGAGCAAAAATTATTTGTTATCATTTCAGCAATGAATGAAAGCACTAACGTGCTCATGGATACATTTTAAGAATCTTGTTTTGGTAGTAAGTAGGGTGAGAGTGCCCGAGCGGTGGGTTGAGATCAAGTTCAGTAAATTTTAAATTTTACAAACAAAGTATTTAATATTTAGAAAAAAAATACCTATGTTGAAAACATGATAATTGGATTCTGCCCTGGATTCTGAACAAACTACTTTCTAGTTTTGCGTTTATTCATTAACACGTTGTACAACAACCTTATTGCGCGCACTGTGTAGTGGACAACCACACGGTGTTAGGGTAAACCGTTACTTTAAGGGGTGATTGTACCCATGATACCAATCAACTTTCCCTAAAAACTATATATTTTCCAAAAAAAAATTGAATTTTTTATGTTCAATACAATCATCTGATCGAACGTTTGTATGAAAAGGCGAATTTTTTTTTGCGAATTTCCTGTAGGTTTCTTAGGGGAAGTTGACCAGTATCATGGGTACAATCACCCCTTAAAGTAATGCAGTAATGCAATGAGGTTGTTTTGCATGACTACTAATACTAAATATTCATTAAACCGCATTATAATATCGTGAAAATGAGGCTTGCTGTTCAGTACCGTACAGAATATCCAGTAATCTGAAAACATTTTTATAAATAGCTTTTTCACGCCTAGGAACAGACGAATAGGGCCCAGTTTCCTACAGGGTGTAAACTTAAATGCGTTACATACTTAAGGGAGTACTTTAGACCATCAAACTGAACACCTTTTACTATGGGACCAACATTGAAATAGCAAAAAAATCTGTTGTTCCATTGAAAACGTCAATGGTGACTCGACCCAAATGTATGAAACTGCTGATTTTTTTTTTCACGATTTCAATTTGTTCCCATAGTTAATGTTGTTCATTTTGATGGTCTGGAGTATCCCCTTAAGTATTACACATTTAGGTTTCCACCCTGTATAATTTCTATGATTCAAAATATATGGAACAAAGCATTGCATAAGCTCACGACTATATTCCCCGAGGGGTAGTCAGAGATATTCTGAAACCTCAGAAAATCCGCGTTGCACTAGTAGTACCGAAACTCTATTCAGTGTGACGGGGAGTGCGCCCGTCGCCACTTGTAAAGGATAGTGGGTACAATACATGCCTCGAAATTGAAGCATGCAGGTTTCCTCATGATGTTTTCCTTCACCGAAAAGCCAGGAACAAAACGTAGGTCAAAAATTGATAATTTCCTACTTGCTAAATGCTACTAAGCCACGCGTAGTATGACATGTTTTTGGGTTGAATTTTTTCAGTTAAGGTATTGATTATAATTGTATATATTTATGAAATACAATATTATAGGTTAGGGTTTGTACCTTATATTTAAAAAAAAAAAATCTTCTGTAAATCTGTAGGGTCTTTCTTAATACGCCGACACTTTTTCAAGGGGATGATCAGACCATCTGACCAACTGTATCTATGGCACCAACATCAAAATCGTGAAAAAAAAAAGGTTCCATACAAAACTGCAAACCTACTTGAGCCAAATATATGGGACAGCAGATTTTTTTTTGCGATTTCTATGTTGGTGACATAGAGAAAGTTGTTCAGTTTGATGTTCTGATCAACCCCTTAAAAAAGTGTCAGCATATTACGTTCGACCCTGTATACAATTAAATTTAAATTTACTTAAATTGGCTCTTTCCGTCTTTTTTGACACAATTGAACCGAATTAGCGAGCATATAAAGAAATCATTAGGTACGTAAATGTTTATTTAACTACGAGGTATAACCCTAATAACAGCTTGTCGATGGAGAATCGATGCAACGTGCCAACTCATTTGTGCAGCCAATAACTACACCATTTAATACAAAATGACCCTTGTACCTTTGGGATACGAGCTTGACGAGCTTCAATTTAACGATTACTGGGTGAAAAAATAAATTGTTTCTAGAAGACTTTACAAGAAGTGAACGTTTGTAGGCCGGAAATTACGTTTCTAATCTACGTGTTACGTGGAAACTCGATTAGATGAAAGTAAATTTTCTATGAATTCTGTATTTCATCATAGGCTTTGTACTTAATTAAGTAACAATGTTTCATTATTTTAGTCCGTTTGTCAGTGAGAGCTTGATAATCGAAAAGCGTGAACATGGATTTACTGCTTTTTGATTTCACTGTGATGTCCGCACACTATATGAGTATGTTGGTAATCGTATTAATAATTCCATCCATAACGTCACGCCTCTTTCCCAGTGGGGTAGGCAGAGACCAGAGCGCGCCAAATACTACGATCCTTACATACCTCTTTTGCCTCATTCACATCCATACATCTCTTCATACATGCCCGTCGGTTTCGAGTACTCCGCACCTCCCCTTTCTTTAGGACGCAACTGATTTGATCAGAATACGTCCTACGAGGGCGCCCTCTGCCGACACTTCCACTCACTTTAGCTCCATATATCTCTTTCGTACATCTGCTATCACTCATCCTCTCCACATGCCCAAACCAACGAAGCATACCCTTCTATGCTTCGTTGGTTTGGGCATGTGGAGAGGATTAGTGAATTGCATTGCTGCATATCGCTGTTTATCTCTCGCCAAAAGAAACAGCTCGTCAACGCTGGCGATGCCTGTCCACTCGTATGTTTACAAATGTTTCAATATTATACGAAAATTATTGTAGGATTTTCAAAGACTTTATTTTGTTTCGATGTCAAAAACAGACGTCGACGTTATCGAAATAGCGCAGATGTAAAGAAAAACATTTTGTTTGAGAAACGAGAGTTCTAGCAAAAATCTTTCAGCGGAATGAAATCGAGTATCTTTTATAGATGCGGTTTTGTTTTTGTGAGGGAAACCTTTGGATCACCTTTGAGGGTATCGAGAATATTTATATCTCAACTTCTTTTTATTATGAAGAATTTGAAACCATAATTTTACTCAGTGAATTTTATAAAATATGCTTTTAGAGACGCTCGAGGTGGGATCGTGCTTTAGGATTTTACATAGAATAAATATACCTTTTGATTTTTTAGACTTAAGTAGATTTGTTGTTGTAAATCGAACTCTGGTACATTTAACTAAAATCTCCTTAAAACAACAAAAGACAACCTCCAAAACGGGCCACTTTTGTACAACCGAATGTTATGTACGGCATCATAAAAATATGGCAATAATAGTTTGCATAAACATATTACTAAATCTTTATATTTCAACGAAATATTTTTTCGTACAAACGAGATTCTTGAATTTCATGAATAATATTGTTGTTCAAACTGTGCAAATTTGTGCGGATTTAGTGGAAAGATCGTTTTTGTGTATTGCTAACAGCGCTATTTGTAATTACTTCGAGTTGTAATAATATTTCGTTGAATATTTTGTAACACAAAACCACTTTATTTGGGGCCATTTTTGCAATTGGATTGTATTTCTATCATATTCGTCTATATGATAATGCGTATAGCAAAGCTATCACATGCATATCACAATTTAGCCGAACCGCCCATACATGGACGCATGTTGTCATTTTACATCCTCTCGTGGATGGACCATTCCACTTTGGACTTTCCAAGAGTATGATTTACTTTTGTAAACACAAACCTGTTAAGTTACAAAAACAAGAGAGTGTTTTTTTCAAAAATTCACCAAGTAAACAAAGTACCTTCCGAAATTGTCTTTCAAAAACTTTAAACAGTCCTAAACAAAGCAAAGGCTAAACTCCGATTACAGACAACATTAAAGTCCTCAAACAAGTTTCTAATTAATGTCAGACGATAAGCGACCCTAAGACAGAGAATAGCTTGTCTAAGGAACCGACCAAATTAGCTAAGCATAATAACGTCATGCATAATATTGTGGTTTTTAGCTAAGCTATCCCAACCAAAGAGATTATATCTAATAGAGTGAGCCATACCAATTGTAAAGTGTCCACTTTTTTTAAGTTTAGGTTTGAGTGTGTGGTGTCAAGTAGTATGGTCAATAGGCACCAAGTGACATATGGCCTTATGTTTACGGTCACTTTTCACACACATTAGCTCAAAAAAAAGTGGACAGTTAGTTCCATCTCCTTTTACTATTAATGACGTACATAAGACAAAAGAGACTAACTACAATCGTAAATTTATGCGGACTCTATGGAGATCCTTCCTCTGAGATCCCAACACAAATACTGGGCATAGAATAGAGATACTAATATTTAGTAGGAACTTCGTCAAAAATAGATAGAAAAATATTTTTTCGAACATCTCATACAACGAAAAGTTCGTTTTTTCTAGTCAATGGCGCTGAACGAAGTTAAATCAAGTTGCTTTTAAAGTTTCCTTGAGTAATCTAAGCTACGTCAGGATCAGCTTTTCGTAATAATGACTAGGGAAACCTATCATGGGCGAGTCGGATACGCTCTTGGCCGGTTTTATTATATATTTTATGATTGAGAAATTGTAGTGATGAGCGCGTTAAAGGCCTCTTAGATTTGTAAAAAGTGATTCTGTCTCGTGCCAATAATGCACAACAAATTCTGAAGTACATAAAATTGAAATATCAACGAAGTATTGTATACAATGTCTTAATAACTAAGCGCAAAACATCATACACCCCAACTACTTTATAACAAAATAATTAGATTGAAATAATAATTTCAATATTTTGATACTTAAAATTTAAAGTTTCGTGGCAAAAATTATTTGTTTTCATTTCAGCAATTAATAAAAGCGCTGACGTGCTCATGTATACATTTTAAGAATATTGCTTTGGTAGTAAGTAGGGTGAGAGTGCCCGAGCTCTGGGTTGAGATCGAGTTCTGTAAATTTTAAATTTTATAAGTAAATAATTTAATATTCTGAAAAAAATTACCTGTGTTGAAACCATGATACGAGTAATTCGATTCTCGATTCCAAACAAACTACTTTCTAGTTTTTCGTAAATTCATCGATCACACGTTGTATAACTTTCTTGAAGTGAATAATTAATCTTGAATTCGAATGTTCCAAGCCGGTATCGGAAGGCAGTCTTAATTAGCAAACTATGACAAAGGAAACATAACGCCCTCACCTCTCTCCAGTTTCAAAGTCCTCATTAAAATGGAAGTTACTTCGCTACAAGACGCGATGTTTTCCTCAGAAACGTTTCCGTTTTCAGTTAATGAACAAAATATTTCTCAATTTTGCGTATAGACGAAAGTCTGTTGGGCAATTAAAAGTTTCTATTTGAAAGATCGCATTTTCTTTTTGTACGTTGGCTAATAAAGTATTGGTCAATTTAAAATTATAATTACTACACTTAATAACTTACACACTATTAGACTTAATTTAATTGTATTAGTCTATTTTTGGTGTGCAAATAAAGAATATTTATCTTAGCATAAGCATATGCTCACGACTATATTCCCCGACGGGGTAGTCAGAGATATTCTGAAACCTCAGTACATCCACGTTTCACTAGTAGTACCGAAACTCTGACCAGTGTGACGGGGGGTGAGTCCGTCGCCACTTATAATGGACAGTGGGTAAAATACATGCCTCGAAATTGAAGCATGCAGGTTTCCTCAAGATGTTTTCCTATCTTATTTTATCTTATCTTAATAACCGTTCAGTGGCATCATCAAAATATTAAAGATTTATCAATAAAAAAAACAAAAAGCAAAAAAAAAATCGTACTACAAAAGCCTAAAAGCAATTTTTATACAATACCTACATTTAATATTAGAAACATTCCACTTTTTCTTTATTTCTTGGTCGTTCTTTTTTTCTATTAATTTCTGTTTTTATATAAATTGCTTTCAGGATTTTTTTAAATTTTTAGTTTTCTTGATTGAGAAATCTTTAATATTATGATGGGGATTTGAGGAGTGAAAATGAACGGTAAAGAGACTTTTAAAACTTTACTAATGTATGAACCAACTGATGAAAGAGGCAGGAGGCGATCACGATACCAGATAACGATAAAAAATTCTGCAGTCTTTGCATACACCGATGGGTCATTGATCAGCCAAGAAATCCAAGATGTAATTAGGACTATTCTAATTAAAAATTTACTTGGAACCGACAAGCATGTATGAACCAGCTCATGGACGAGGCAAGAACGATCAATAAAGTCTGTGGTCTTTGCATACTCCAATGAGTCATTGATCAGCCGAGAAATCCAAGATGTAATTAGGACTAATCAACTTAAAAATGTATTTGGAACCAACAAGCATATATGAACCAGCTCATGGACGAGGCAAGAAGATGTCACGATAGGAGATAACGATCAATAAAGTCTGTGGTCTTTGCATACTCCAATGGGTCATTGATCAGTCGAGAAATCTAACACGTAAAATAGGACTGGTCAATTTAAAATTAACTTTTTACTGACAAGCATGTATTAACCAGCTCATGGAAGAGGCAGGAGAAGAATTTCACGATAGCAGATAACGATCAATAAAGACTTCAGTCTTTGGATTTCCGAATGTGTCATTAACGTGGATGTGTATGTGCATAAGGTTTTTTGATAATTTTTGTGAAAAAAGACCCAATTTAAAGACGATTAATTGAGCGATTGAAACAGTAAAATGGGAAAAACAAACAAAATCACTTTAACATTGTTATGCTATTAGCTGTAAGGACTATGAACTTTGCAAATCGACAGGGTCTCGCCTTTTATATTTAAGCAATCCATTAAATTCTGGGGTCGCGTTTCGCTCGTAATTTAAATTTTAATTAAGGGCAGCATGAGGTCCCAGTAACAGATGTCCGAAACTGATTTTGATTATAATTATAGGTTTAAAGGTTCTTTGCTTCTCGATTTGTTGCATGAGATATAGGGAACGTGGCCTACCGATGATTTATTCGGCTCCACTGGAGAGGTTTTAGTGGACTGTAGTTTTTCTGGTGGCAGGAGTGGTTCGATGTAAAGGAAAGCCTTGTTTGCAGCACACAAAGGAAACAGGAAAGTCTTGTTTGTAGTTACACACACAAGCACCGTACCAATATGGAAGACGGAAACGGAAATACACCTTTTTAATTACTACATTTTATGTTGGTGTTGCCAACAGAAATATTATTAGCGTTCCGTACCCAAAGGGTGAGAACGGGACCCTATTCATAAGCCTACGCTGTCCGTCCGTCTGTCCTACCTATTTAGGGCTGTAACTTTTGAACCGTAATAGCTAGACGGTTTTCGTTTTGTATGAAACAACAAATTTTTAGTTCGTGATTTCGATGTTGGCTCCATAGTAGAAATGGTTCAGTTTGATCGTCTGAAACACCCCAATAACAAAAAAAAACAAATAGGTAGGATTTGTAATTTTTCTTTGTCCCCGTTTGCGATACCTACCTAATAACATTCAAATTATGTTTGCACAAAGTTCGGCGGTAGTAGTAGTAGGCGGGGTCGGCGCAATATGTCATCCTCTTCCATTCATCTCTCATAGCCGTCATTTCAGCACTCATTCCTTTCTTACGCATATCATCTTTCACACAATCCATCCATCTTTTCTTCGGCATTCCTCTCCTACCGCAGCCATCCACATTCATACTTAACACTCGTCTCGTAATATGACACTCGTCTCTAAAGCTAAGTAAAGTTGGTATAGCTAATTAATGATAATTATGGAGCTTGTTTTTCTCTTTTCTGTTAATTTCATATAAGACCATCAAGACTGTATTTATGCACACAGGACAATGACACACTGACAAACCCTGTAGATCCCACCTCCGTACTCTCCTTAATATCCCGTCCCACACTACTAACTTCTACTCTTACTCCTTCACCGTTCATGCTGCCCGCTTGTGGAACTCTCTTCTCGCAAGTATAAGGGACTGTCCAACAATAAGTTCTTTTAAAAAGAAAGTTAAAGATTGATCTTTAACTTTTTTTCTCTGCCATAAATTAAGATTATGTATTTATTATACTTATGTATGTATCTATGTATTGGCATGTTTGTAATATAATATATATTTGTTTATAGTTTATTTTCTTTTGTAGTTTAACAATAAATAAAGTTTATGTTCTTTTTTTTAAGTCAAAGTCAAAATTGTTTATTCAAAATAATATCACATAGATAACTTTTTGACGTCATGTTTTTGAATCTACCACCGCGTCGGAAGGTGTTCCGTTGTAGAGAAGATGCGGCCAGAAACTCTACAACACACTTCTTTTAAACAAAACAAAATATACAAAGTACAATTACATACATTCAATATTAAATTACATATTGTAACATTGTTCAGATTGTGTGTTTTAGTTTGTTTATTTCTTTGATTTGTGTACCTACACGTAGTAAACTTTCTCTTTATCATGGGTCTGCTGGAAGAAATCTCTTCATAGATAAGCTCGCCCTTTGTACTTGTCTATTATGCTGTATTCATCTGTATTTCCGTGTGTACAATAAAGTGTTAAATAAATAATATTTTATTTCTATGCTGAAAAAGTCAGCATTTTACAAACGATCAGTAAAGCTCGCACAAATTATCGGGCGATCAAACGAGTAATTTAAAACCCAATCAAACTGAAATAAAAGCAATAAATAAAACGGTAGACTCTCAACGGGGAATCGCAGAAAAATAAATATTTCCCTCCGCCCTACAGCGTACGCGGAAGCTAGCTGTTCGCATGCGGGACTGTCCGCTATGTTTAAAGTTTAAGGGAATATGATTCGGAGTGTGTTCCATACAAACGAAGTCTGGTGATATTTTCAATATTAACCAATAAAAGTCAATGATTTTTTTCTGAAACAATCTAGAAACTAATTTCTATGCTCGTATGAAGTCAGAATTTCGTTAAAATGTAATGTTTTAAAGTTGCAGTGCCTCAAAGATTTCCATACAAATCTTAAATTAATCCAAGCATTCAAACTGTATGTTTGAACGATAATCTGACTTCATACAAGCATAGAGCTTAGTTTCTAGATTATTTACGAAAAATTTCATTGGCTTTAATTTGTTAGTATTGAAAATATCACCAGACTTCGTTTGTATGCAGCGCGCATTTACGCATTCGGAATAAACTTCTCTTAAGGGGCTCAGGTTCAGACAAATATTTTCTATGAGAAACGCGATGCCGTATTTTCGATTAAAAAGAATTAATAAAAGTATTTTTATAGATTTTCGAAAAAAAAAACCAGCTGTCCCATACTAAACTGCAAAACCTACTCAATTCAAACGTATGGGACTGCAGATTTTTTTTTGTTCTGATAATTTTGCTCCCATAGTAAAAGTTGGTCAGTTTGCTGGGTAGAGTATGTGGTTTAAAGGTTAATGATACTTTTCCCTACACCCTGTATAGCCTTGCGAGTCTGAAACTGGCCGATGGTCAATCGATATCGAATCCATGTGTTTTGTGATAGTTCTTGGTGAATGACGACTCTGCATTGACTTACCAACTACTGGACGAAGGGTCCGCGAACCAAAAGAGCACCAAAACGTAAAAAGAGAACCAATTACGCGATTCTTCTTCGTTTGATCGGACGACTACGCGAAGGGCGGGCGCGCGGCGCGCACCGTGCCACGATGGTGGAGTGGGATGGAAAAGCATTTCAGAATTTTCAACGTTTTTAGTTGTTTTATATTACTACACGTACTTAGGTTTGTATAGTTTAGTCTCGGACACTTTTTTTGAGAATTTTGTACTAGACCCGGCGTCCATAGTATTCTACGTCAATGCGACTCTGCCTCTTAGTTGGCAGTTTCAGAAGAGTCTATGATCAGCCTGGAATATATGACATGAATCGTCGATTTAAAAAATATATATATAATCCTCACTTGGCGTAACTATTAGCTGGCAGAACTATCAAATGCCTGGGGCCCCGAGAGTCTGTATTCCACGCTTTTTAATTTTGATTAAGGCAGGCCGAGGCACCAGAAAAACAGTGTCGGAAAAAATCTGATGCCCTGTTTGAAAACAAGCAGGGCATCTGGTTTCGCCACTTGTAATGGACAATGGGTACAATACATGTAAATTGAAGCATGCAGGTTTCCTCACGATGTTTTCCCTCACCAAAAAACCAGTGGTGTTACAAATCGTGCATCAATTCCGAAATACTCATTGGTACGAGTCGGCCTGGACGGGGATCGAACCATCGCCTCCTGCACGGCAGGCATGGTTACTCGCTACTAGACATTACATTATTTTAATTTGACATACGTGCAGACACATAATGTATCGTTCATGATGTATAAAATCTCGTTGCGAGGGGAAAACAGCAAAATATTTGTTCTCTCTCCGAGCGTATTATTCTCTGTGTACATTTACTCGACGGTAAATAGTTCTGTTATAGTGGGCACCGATGGTGTTTCTTCGTCTTTCCAATTTTTTTTTATTCAAGTATTCGTAAGATATGCTTTAAGAGAAGTTTATTCCGAATAGGTAATTGCGCGCTGCATACAAACGAAGTCTGGTGATATTTTCAATACTAACCAATTAAAGACAATGAAAATTTTCAGAAACAATCTAGAAACTAATCTCTATGCTTGTATGAAGTCCGATTTTCGCTATGGGACCAACATCGAAATCGAGTCAGGGTGGCCTGAAAAACAGCGTTGTACAATCAGACCTTGTGTCTATTGTCAGCATATGCAGACTAGCCTTGCGGTAGCATTTCCCCTCTGCCACGGTATAAGCACAATTGATCTTGTGCATTTACATTCAATTTTACACCTTATCACTAAACGAGACAGCCTATAATTGCGAAATAATAACTTCGAACTTAGAACGTTTGGGGTTCACACGAGACTACTTTTCATGATTTTTAACATTCAAAATTAGAATCTAAAGTTATGGGGAAAAAATCCAAAGTTGCGGATTTCATGTTACCTCGCCCCCCGCAAAAAGTGGCAGAAATGTTTGGTAGTAGAATTACACGCGTAACCAGTCCACATATAAATAGTCAAAGGCTGAGAGCCTAAAAGTCCTCAAATGCATGGTGACGGATTATTTCGCCGCCCTCCCCCGACACTCTAACCCCCTAATCAAGGCAAATGCCACCTACCCCTGTAGGACTAATAGGCCTCGCCGTCGACGACCGCGAAACGTCCTCGACGATCCAGACGATGCGATCACGGTTGCCCTACAGGCGGCCCAACAGACACGACTCACAATCGCAAATTCTCAACAACACTCAACACTGCGTCGACACAGTAATCAACGTCCCCGCCGGCGGGGACAGTCGCGACCTCTGCCCACTCTTGTCACTTCTGGCGTCTACAGACGCTACAGGCACATACCAGGCCGATTCTCACCGATCCCAGCTACCCAATCCGCCGCGTAGTCCCAGCAACGTCCTATGCCGAGGTCCGTACCCCCCTGGGGTGCCCCTAGGTCGGTTGCTTAAGTTAAGTATTCAATTGGCTCGGCGACCCTTCTGGTCCCTCCAATAGTCCGCGTAAAAAGCAGTAAATGCTCCCTGAGCAAAGCTGTATACGTCATTCAAAAAAAAAAAAAAAAAAGCCTAAAAGTCACTGTACTTGCAGTAATACAAGCTGTAGAATAATATTATTCGTAGTTTAATATGATGCAGAGTGTAATTAAGGGATTATTCTCTTTATAAAGTTTACATTTCAATTAATTTGCGCTTGAAGCATTACGGCTGGTTTAATTGAACAGAATCCAGTTAAATTTAAATTCTTTTGTTCATTATGAAACATGATCGGACTGTACATGTGATTACGATCTCTGATTTAAACGAAATACAGGGTCAAACTTAATATGCTGACAGTTTTTTAAGGGGATGATCAGACCATCAAACTGAACAACTTTCTCTATTGGACCAACATTGAAGTCGAAAAAAAATCATCTGTCCCATACAATTGGCTAAAGTAGGTTAGCAGTTTTGTATGGAGCAGTTGATTTTTTTTTCGCGATTTCGATTTTGGTGCCATAGAGAAAGTTGTTCAGTTTGACACCGTATGGTGTAAAATTAAATGCGTTACATACTTTATAGGGAAGCTTCAAACCATCAAACTGAACCACGTTTACTATGAGACCAACTTTAAAATCGAAAAAAAAAAACAATCTGCTGTTTTCAAATATTATTTTGGTCGAGTAGCTACAGACATTTTCTATGGAACCGCTGATTTTCTTTTCGCGATTTCGATGTTGGCTCCATATTTAACGTTGTTCAGTTTGATGGTAATTTTACACCCTGTATAGGTAGGTTGCTGATTCATGTTATTAAAGGTCCCAAGATGACTCTTATATTTTTCTCAGAAGCCGCGAAGAATTTAATCAAAGAAATGAATACATGTAAGAAGTAATACACAAAAAAAATTATCCCTTAGTCGGCTCACATGAAACCCATTCGAATCGAATGTGTTGGTTTATAATTTGAAGCTATGAACCGTGGATGTTCTGAGGTTTCAAAATGTCTCTGACTACCCCCTCGGGGAATATAGTCGTGAGCATATGCTTATGCTTATGCTTATCTGATCTCCTGACCGTATGCCCAAAGAATTTAAGGACTCGTTGCATACAGATTATTATTTAGGTATTTAACGTTGTCTAATTTATACAAAATTTAAGTATTGTTTTTGATGCTGCTTTCGCGTCTAGCCAGGCTGCGCTTCTCCCTCGCTCCTCAGAATAGGTTTTATGATGCAGATGAAATAAGTAGATGGTTTCTTGAATATAAAATAGTTTTAATAACAAACTGAAGCTTTACAAGCAAAGTATAGGTTTTATGAATATTTGCGATGTGCTAGTGACCGCGGTATCGAATCGAGTGAGGACAGGTCCCCCCGCGCGCCGCCCTCCTCTCCTTCAGGTAAGTACGCCAGGTAAGTGATGTATATATAAGTAGGTA
Organism: Agonopterix alstromeriana; assembly: GCA_963924505.1. NCBI lineage: Eukaryota > Metazoa > Arthropoda > Insecta > Lepidoptera > Depressariidae > Agonopterix > Agonopterix alstromeriana. The sequence goes on from OZ004667.1 coordinate 15,280,196, forward strand.
TAAGCTTCGGTTGTAGATGCGTAGACATATTCCTCCCCCCTTTGAAGGCTGCTGCAGTCTTCAAATCTTTATGGGCAGTTAGCGAAATGGATTTATGCAGTGACGTCATCCACCTCCACAGGCAGAGGACATATTCGATTAAAGGCTCGTTGGATGACTCCTGAAGCCGTGCGGATGCTGGCGACTCGTGAGACTCCATCGCGTCCAGGGAACGTGTGCGTCACTCTCCCAAGACGCCATTTGAGTGGTGGCATATTAACATCCTTTACAACGACGAGTGTGTTAGGCTTTATATCTTCTGAGGACTCCTTCCACTTAGTCCTTTTCTGCAGTTCGGAGATGTACTCTTTGGACCATCTTTCCCAGAAATGTTGTCGCATCTGTTCTACCCGGTCGTGACGCAGCAGGCGACTGGGTGGTTGTGAAGTTAGATCCTCGCAGGCTGGAGCGGTTAGTGGTCGGCCGACGAGAAAATGAGCAGGACTGAGTGGTTGAAGGTCACTTGGCTCTGCGGACATTGGTGATATAGGACGGGAATTCAGGACGGCTTCACATTGTGCTAATGTAGTGCTGAATTCTTCGTAAGTTAATCGCGCGTTACCTAACACGCGTCTCAAATGATACTTGCAGGATTTCACTCCCGCCTCCCATAAACCACCAAAATGAGGTGCATACGGTGGTATGAAAGTAAACTTTATATGATCGTTTGCGAGAGGTTCAATTATATTATGCGAATTATTTTTAAAAAATGTCGTGAGTTCTCTGGCGGCACCTACAAAATTTTTGCCGTTATCAGAAAATACCTGAATAGGTTTACCACGTCGCGATATAAATCTTTTAAATGCCATTAAGTACCCCTCTGAAGTGAGACTGGTGACCAGTTCTAAGTGGACCGCGCGTGTTGTGAAGCAAACAAACAGGCACACATAGCACTTTTCTAACTTAGCCCCACGACCCTTACGATTTAGAATGGACATAGGGCCGGCGTAGTCAACAGCACAATATTCAAAAACGTAACCAGACTCCAATCTTTCAGGCGGCAGATTTCCCATTCGTGGGGTTAAAGTTTTACCCTTTAAACGTGTGCATAGAACGCATAGTTTGAAAACTTTCCTAGCTAAATTCCTGCCACCTAATGGCCACCAGTTATCGCGAATAGAATATAATAATAGTTGAGGTCCCGCATGTAACAATCTTTTATGTTCATAACGAAACAAAAGAATAGTGAACACGTGCTTAGAGCACAACAACAATGGATGTTTTTTATTATAGCAAAAACTAGGTGAGTTATGCAATCTTCCTCCAATTCTAATTAATTTATTGTTATCTAAAAATAAGTTAAGTCCATTAACATTTCTAGCGCTTTGTTTTTTAGAATTACTTAATAGAATATCTATTTCATTGGGGAAAGATTGCATTTGGGATATTCTAGTTAATATGTTAAGGCTGTCGTTAAGCTCACCCACGGTGAGAGGTCCTATTATGCGATCAATTTTATTTTTTATAGATGCATTATTTTTAAAGCGTAACATGTAAGCGAGAGTGCGATTCATTCTATTAAAGCAAGAGAATCTTTCGAATGGAAACGAATTCGAATACGTTTCAGAAAGCATATTGACAGTATGTGTTTTTATTTCAGGTAAGTCAACGTCTTGTGTGTTATGTTCGACTAACCAATTCGATTTAGGCGTGCTTAAAAACGGTGGTCCGTACCACCACGTCGAGTTATCGTTAAGCGAATCTATTGTCATCCCACGCGATAACAAATCGGCCGGGTTGTTCGAGCCCTTTACATGCATCCATAATGAACCGTCAGTCAATTCGTTAATTTCTACAACCCTATTTTGAACAAAAGTTTTTAATAAGTTGGGAGACGTCCGTAGCCACCCCAGGACGATAGTGGAGTCCGTCCAAAAGTAAACATATTCGAAAGTGAGTCGAAGCGATTTAATTATCTTAGAATATAACCTTGCACCTACCGATGCACCGCAGAGTTCTAATCTAGGTATAGTGACCGGTTTTACCGGTGCGACCTTTGTTTTCGCACATAACAAGTGAACTGATATAGGTGAATTTTCGTTATCTAAGTACGTGCGTACATAAGCACATGCTCCGTAGGCCATCTGGGATGCATCGGTAAATATGTGAAGTTCGTTACGTTTTGCACTATCACATTGAACGTGACGCGGAACACGTAAGTTTGGTAAATACTGAAAGGTTTGAATATATTCACGCCAAATTCTAGCGACGTCCTGGGGTAACTCGTCGTCCCATCCTACTTTAGATAGCCATAATTTCTGTAAAATCGATTTAGCAATGATAATAGAAGGCGATAGAATGCCTAGAGGATCATAAATTTGAGAAATTACGGATAATATTTTGCGTTTAGTTAAATTACTCAATTCCAAATTTATTTCTGTGGTAAAATGTAGAACATCCTTATTATAAAACCAACCAAGCCCGAGGGTCTTACTATGGCAATTTTCACCAAACGACAACTCTTTTGACAAATTATTTGATTCTGGGAGATCAAAATTAAATACCCATTTTCGTAATGGAAGACACCCTGATTTTAGGACTCTAGTGACGTCATCGCAAATGGACAATAATTTATATTTATCGTCGTGTCCAGTTATCAAATCGTCAACAAAAAAATCATCTCTTATCACTCGATGTGTGACGTCATCACCGCATTCCGCCGCCAGCTGTTGTAAACAACGCATGCTTAGAAACGGAGCGGACGCGGTACCATAAGTAACGGTATTTAATGAATAAATGTCGAGCGGATCGGAGGATTTCTCTCTCCATAGAATAAGTTGTAGATTTCTTTGTTTTTCGCATAAAACGTATTGTCTAAACATTTTCTCAATATCCGCACACGCAATATACTTGTACTGCCGAAAACGTAGAAGTATTGAAAATATGTCGTTTTGTAATTTAGGCCCTATAAACTGTATGTCGTTCAGTGACTTGCCAGAACTCGTCTTTGCACTCGCGTCATAAACCACACGGAGCTTAGTTGTTGTACTATGTTCACGGATCACTCCATGATGGGGTAAAAAATAATAAGGCGTCGAATATTTATCAATGCGTGTCATGTGACCAAGAGTTGAATATTCTCGCATGAAGTCACAATACATCGATTTAAAATCAGGTAATCTTTCCAATTTACGTTCAAGCGCATAAAACCGCTGCTGTGCGGTAGTAAATGAATCACCTAACTCATCAGCTGATTCCCTGAGTGGCATGCGTACGATAAACCTACCGTTATCATCGCGCTGTGTCGTAGTAACAAATAAATTTTCACACGTTTGCTCGTCCTTCGAATACGTATTTAAAGTATTAGGGATCTCCTCTAATTCCCAAAACTGTTTTAATTGTGCGTCTAATGTTGTTGTGAAATTACATTGAACTGAGCTATTCAAATTTTTTGATGATGGATTTGATTTTAATAAAGCGCCTGATATAATCCACCCTAATCTCGTGTTTTGCAAGTATGGACCGCTTGACAAGCGTATTCTACCATCATCTAACAACTCCCAAAACTTATCTGAACCGATTAAAATATCAATGTTAGAAGAAATATCGAACTTTGGATCCGCTAATTGAACGTTTTGCGGAATAGTAATACTACCATAGTGCGATGACAACGGTATGCTATCAGTTATGCGGGGTAACACTAGGCAATTTAAATTGATCGTATAACCTTTATCATGCATTGATCTTAGTTGTACTTGACATGCCTGTGTGGATTGAGTAACGGTATGACCAACCCCCTTTACCTGTATAGTGGACTGTATTTGTTTAACGTTTAATTTTTTGCTTAATGATTCTGTTATAAAACAGTGTTGGCTGCCGTTATCTAGAAGAGCACGGGCCATGTGATATTGATTGTTGCTATCTGCAACTTCAACTAACGCAGTTGATAATAACACCTGTTCTAATGCGAAAGAATGCGATTGCGATTGTTTGTTTGTGTGTGAATTACGAGTATGATTTGATTGTGATGTTTGTGAATGTGAAGGCAGTAACGATAAGTCAGTGACTTCGTTTGTAGGCGGCGAACTGTGTGTGTAATTAGCGACCGATAACGGATCTTCCTTATCATAGCAATCGACATGTATTAGGCTATTATGTTTTTTGTTGCATTTTCTGCAAGGACCAAACCAACATTCAACAGCCGTGTGTCCAGAACGTAAACAATTATTACATAGATTCTTTTTGTGAATCAACTTTAATTTGTCTGTAAGAGATAAGTTAAGAAAGGCCGAGCATGAATAAAGCGGATGATTTTCGTTGCACATACTACATGAACGCACGGCACGTTTGGTATTGTTAAAGCTAACCGAATTTTCAGTTGCGACATACCCTAGTGATTTCGACTGTATTGGCTTTCTGATAATATTTTCCTGTGAAACGTTAGCGGATCGTATAGTTTCTAACATGTCTGCGCGATCTCGCAGAAATTTTAGCAAGTCATTTAATGAGATCTTATCGCTCTGTGAAACACTCTGTATACTACCTTTATATTGTTCCCATTCACGTGCCGTGCATGCATCCAGCTTAGATACAATTATGTGAATTATCAACGTATCCCAATACGTAGTGGGTTCGCCTAGGTTGTTAAGTGCGCGTAGGTTTTTCAAAACCGTGTCAATTAATTTTCGAATCTGTGATGCCGATTCTTTATTCAAAGACTGTAATGTGAATAAGGCTTTAACATGATTGTTAATTAATATGCGGTTATTATTGTAGCGGTTCACAAGTAGTTCCCAGGCTATTCCATAGTTTTCAGCGGTGAATTCGAGAGATCTTATAACCTGCCTGGCGTCACCAGTAAGGGATGAACGCAAGTAATGAAACTTTTGTATCTCACCGATTTCTTTAGATTTATGAATTAATGACATGTATGTATCTCTGAATTCTAGCCACTGATCATAAGAGCCATCGAACGAGGGCAACGCGATGGTGGGCAGTTTAATTGTGCTTAATGCGACCCTGTCTGAATGACACGACTTTTCGCATTCTGACTTAATAATAGGAACCCCATCACCAGTCTCACCTAAAATACTCTTAGCAGTAGCCAACATGAGATAATACTGATTCTGAAACAACTCTCTTTGTTCCACTTGCTTGGACAAATCAACATCTTTGACTAAAGATTCGATTTGAGTCTGGCAATCATCAAATTCACCAATAAGTAGTTCGACGTTTTTGTACCGTATATCGAACTCGATTTGCTGAATGCTGGTTAATTTACCCTCCAATGAATTTACGAATTTTGTGAATAACGTTAACTTGCATTTAATCGAACCTCTCCTTTTGATTAAATCTCGAATAGTATCTTCCACATCAGCAGATGGCTCACCGTATTCACTCATTCTGGCGTATATAAAAGGCAAAAGCACTCACGATTTACCGGAAGCTGCGAAGTGACGGTGGATGGATATACCTAATGCGCCACGCGTCACGATGCCTGCGTCTCACAGCACTAGCACTGAAATTGTACCGATATAGCACGAAATTAACACAATGCGAATGAAGGAGGATTGTTAAGAGGAAGGATGACCTGACCGTTTCACTGTAGGCTCTCGACGAATCCAGCTCGATAGACCAAATATGTTTTTGATGCTGCTTTCGCGTCTAGCCAGGCTGCGCTTCTCCCTCGCTCCTCAGAATAGGTTTTATGATGCAGATGAAATAAGTAGATGGTTTCTTGAATATAAAATAGTTTTAATAACAAACTGAAGCTTTACAAGCAAAGTATAGGTTTTATGAATATTTGCGATGTGCTAGTGACCGCGGTATCGAATCGAGTGAGGACAGGTCCCCCCGCGCGCCGCCCTCCTCTCCTTCAGGTAAGTACGCCAGGTAAGTGATGTATATATAAGTAGGTATAAGCTTCGGTTGTAGATGCGTAGACAGTATACAATATTATTTATTACACAATTTCAAAATAAAAGTTATAATTTTTGGAACATAGTAGGCCAAGATAATTATGAGCAGTTAATATTTTTGTCATGTATTCCTTGTATAGTTATGGATAACATTACAAGTTACTCATGGATAAATCAAAGTATGGTCGAATCCGGCCTAAGAGTAACTATTGAATAATCTGTGGGTTAGGTAGCCTACAAACATTGAAAGAAAATTAAGAATTAGAATAACGTTTATCAATTATCGGTCCAGAGTTCTATTAAAAATCTGTCCCCAGTTCTATAGTGTATATAGTTCTTGCTAACGACCCGTAGCGAGAGCCATTCTTCTAAGCGCACTTCTGAATTCCGGCCAACCTTTTATATCTCGCTAATAGCTTGCGGTCGACGGGTTTATAGTTCTACCAAGTATATTGTATGACATAAATATAGTACAATGTCAACAAGTCTGTATGACTATTCAATAATAGCTCAAAGTTTAAATTATGTGTACCTAAGGTTTCAGTAGACCTACCATGAGTTTTCACTGAACTTTACGACTGTAGTTACGTCACCAATTTTGTATTTAATTTCGTGCAGCGCTCCTAGTGGTTACGTTGAGAACTAATTTCTGTCATACAAAATTTGTTACGTGTCTACAGTAGTAAAGTGCAGTGAAAACTCATGGTAAGGGTCGCATATTCTTTAGGCACAGCATAAAAATGTTTGAATGAACGACTGATTATAAGTCGGAAAAGATTGATTTCGTGTCCATAGATATTGTAAGGTTCTTTTTTTATTTTAATTGAGAATTAAGAGAGTACACCACTCTCTTTTTGTTGGGGTAATCGCCAATCCAATTAGAAACATTACCGTCCTTCTGGCGCAATCGGGTAAAAATTGCGGCGATTCAGTAGTGGCGTCGCGTTGCAGTTGTGAAATCGCTTGTACGATATGGCTCTACAGTGATGAAAACCGTACCCGTCTAACGGTCAGTTGAACGTACGTTCATTAAACTTAATCCTCCATTAAATCTCTTGCTAGCTTTTACCACGTCAACAAGACAAAAAGTGCAGTAAATCCAAGGAGAAGTGATTCCATTCTCTTTGGATTTACTGCAAGTTGCACGTAGGTTAATTAAAGTTAATCCTCCATCAAATCTCTTGCTGTCACTTTTTGTCTTGTTGACGTTGTAAAAGCTAGCAAGAGATTTAATGGAGGTTTGAATTTAATGAACGTACGTGCAACTGACCGTTAGACGGGTACGGTTTTCATCACTGTAGAGCCATATCGTACAAGCGATTTCACAACAGTAAACCTTTATGAACCACATGACTTTGTCTAGAAATCCTTTTTGTTGAAAAACAAGATGATGGACAATTTTCAATATTTCACAACATCCGATGTTCCAATAACTTACGTCTGTCAAAACGTCGATAGAGTTCGGAATTCAATATCGTTGCCGTTAAAAAAATCAAAAGTTGTTTCCCTCCAATATCGCTAAATAAATAGGCCGGTCCGCCCATTTGTGTTTATTTAAATCCGTATTTGCATTTTGATATTATATTTGTTACTTTTGTCGGTCTGTTTGTGTAGTTCCTCCTACGCTCAGTGCTGTTGAATGGTTTTACTGTAGGGTCAAACCAGCGCGGTTTGCGGTCAACGACGTTCGTGCTGGTGCTGTTGTGGCTGGTAGCAACCACTGCTCTTTATTTATTTATTTTATTTATTTAACACTTTATTGTACATAAAGATGAATACAGCATAATAGACAAGTACAAAGGGCGAGCTTATCTCTAAAGAGATTTCTTCTTTTCAAGCTCTTTCAATGACAATTGAAACTAAAATTTACTGAATGAGGAAATCAGCATGCTTCACCTTCGAGGAGGGTATTGAGTTCTCTCTCCAAAAAAGTAGCGATGTCGCAATAAGAAAAAATGCGGTCTGTTTAATTAGTCTTATTTAGGTATTTAATAAATTAGATTTTAATTATAAATAGGCTACATTTTATAAGAAAAAGTACTATGGTACAGTATAAGACAGAGTACGGTATGTACCCGTACCATAAACCCTATATAGTACGGGAGCGTCCGTACTATATAGGGTTCTTCTTAATTTGCTGACACTTTTTTAAGGGGATGATCAGACCATCAAACTGAACTACTTTCTCTATAGCACCAACATCGAAATCCCGAAAAAAAATATCTTCTGTTCTATACAAAATGGAAACTTACTCGAGCCCAATGTATGGGACGGTCGATGTTGGTCCCATCGAGAAAGTTGTTCAGTTTGATGGTCTGAACATCCTCTTTAAAAAGTGTCAGCATTTAAAGAAGGGCCCTGTATAATTCTGGTTAGGTATCCCTGCTCTTTTGAATATCTCTGATTTATCCTTTCGGGAATAAAGACAACCATTAAACTATTAAATTATGATTAGAGTAGTAACTTGCGTGTTTGTTCACGAACAAATCATGTGGTTCATAAAGATATTCTGCCAGTTGCACGTACGTTCATTAAAGTTAATACTCCATAAAATTTCTTGCTGTCACTTGTGTATAAATTGATAGGCCCATGAAGTTATAAATCCAATGATCAAATTGGTAAAGTTGTGTTTCTCCCACTTAACAAATGTTAGGAAATATTAAAAATATCGTATATATCTTGAAAAAGAGCAACGTACACTAGACCGCTATCCGCTACTGCAAAACGCGTTGTTATGAAACTACAATTATTTTCTCAAATTTAAAAAATCAACAAAAAATTTGCATTGTGAAGTTAAAATTGTTATTTAATCTACTGCTTTTACGGGGTACGAATTTACTAGATATCATTGTATCGAATGTTAATTGTTCAACTTTTTTAAACAAAACATTGTTATACAAACCTTTGAATAATCTAGCATTCATTGTTTTAAAACATTGAATACCGTTTGAAAAGAATCGATAACGAACTAAATTGTACATGTATACAGGGTGTAACAGAACACCATAGTAAATATTTATAGGGGTGGTTTCAGGGGCCCGGGGCGGCAAAACTAAATGAGGCCTCCCACCCGCCGCTAGTCTTCCCGAAAATTGTCTACGATTTTTTGAGCCGAGATAAATACTTGAAATTGATCCTCCATGAGTGTAGCAACTATTTTTTCCCAGGGAGGGCCAGGTCCAGGTTAGGTCGCCCCTTCAAAATCTAAAAAATTGAGAGAGCCAATCGAGATCCATATCCAAACGATCTACAATCGAGCACAAGCGAATTAAAATAAAATTCAAAATCATTTATTTCGGGAAGCAAAGCCCCATATATACAAGCATTACAAATAGAATATTAATACAAATTAAAGGATAAGTATAGCATTTAAATCATTGTCAAAAATATAAAAATTCTTTTCGGAGACGCACGCGCGCGCTCCAGCGCACGAATTGAGCTCCAGATTCAAACGATCTAAAATCTGTAGCAAGCGAAGTGAGATCAAGATTTTACTGCAATATAATTGGATGATCTAAATCTGGAGCAACTTCGGCAATTGCAGGTTAGTTCTTGTAAGTCATCAACATTAAGATGGAGCCAAAATTTTAAGATTAGAATAGAATACATCATTTACTTGCCATAGGTAAACACATTAGGTATTAGAATAGAATTGATCATTTACTTGCCATAGGTAAACAAATTATGTATTAGAATAGAATAGATCATTTACTTGCCATAGGTAATCAAATTATGAATTAGAATGGAATAGATCATTTACTTGCCATAGGTAAACAAATTATGTATTAGAATAGAATAGATCATTTACTTGCCATAGGTAAACAAATTAGGTATTAGAATATAATAGATCATTTACTTGCCATAGGTAAACATATTATATATTAGAATAGAATAGATCATTTACTTACCATAGGTAATCAAATTATGTATTAGAATAGAATAGATCATTTACTTGCCACAGGTAAACAAATTTAGTATTAGTATAGAATAGATAATTTACTTGCCATAGGTAAACAAATTATGTATTAGAATAGAATAGATCATTTACTTGCCATAGGTAAACAAATTTAGTATTAGTATAGAATAGATCATTTACTTGCCATAGGTAAACAAATTATGTATTAGAATAGAATAGATCATTTACTTGTCATTGGTAAACAAATTATGTATTAGAATAGAATAGATCATTTACTTGCCACAAGTAAACAAATTATGTATTAGAATAGAATAGATCATTTACTTGTCATAGGTAAACAAATTGTGTTGTTTTAATAAAATTTACTTTCTGGAAACTGTTTTGGAAAACTCCCAGACAATAACAAATAGGGAACGTGTAATAATAACCTAACATACAGTTTCAACAAAGATAAATTCCAGTTCAAAAGTTGAAGGAGTTACCCCACGGTTGTCTCGTCTGCAACAGTACAAGTTAGCGGTTACGTGCTACGTCTGATTTATACGTCGCTAACTTTGTTTGCGTTCTACGGGTCTCAATTTGTTTGAAAATACGACTTTATACTCATCGTAACTATAGGATGTAGGGTGGCTGAGTGAAAGAGGTTGATGGTTTAACTATTTAGTGATGAGCATACAATATTAGTGAGTTATACACAAACAAGCATCCCTAGCTATGCATCAGAGTGGACTGCGTGGCTATCTCACTCTTCTGCTTAGGAAGACTTAGGTTTTGGAACGGACTGTGTGGCTATCTCGATCCTCGACCTGGCCTGCACCTGAGGACTGCAGTGGCTATCTCTAAGGTGAAGCCGCCTAGCTAAATGACATTCGATATTTTTTTTTTTAATTGACTAATACAGCGTTGCTCAGGGAGCAGTTACTGCTTTTTACTGCGGACTATTGGAGGGACCACGAAGGGTCTACCGAGCCAAATGAATGAACTTAAGCAACCGACCTAGGGGCAGCCAGAGGGGCACGGATCTCGGTATAGGACATTTTTGTAAATATCTTCAAATGTACAGTATACACTTCTATACTCATAACTAAATATAAGAGACGTTAATAGAATTCGTGTCTTTGAAGTTGGTCTGTTCGAAGTGAAAGATAATTATTACAGTATGAATGTAAAACCTGACAAGCTTTTCATCAGATAAGATATACAATCAATCTGAACAACTTTCAATATCAAGACAACGTCGAAAAATAAATATAAAACATCTGCTGTTTCATACAAAAGTGCAGTAACTATCGTAACTAACCTACCAACTCGACTCTAATGTGTGAGACATTTGAGGCGAGTTAGTAGGTAGGTAGGTACTGCAGTTTTGTATGAATTAGGTGTTTTTTTATGTTGACTCGATTTTGTTTTATCCTGTAGAAGCCCACTGCAGGGCAAAGGCTTCCTCTCACGAATTAGGGTGAGAGGGAGTGGGCCATACTCCACCACGCGGGCCCAGTGCGTGTTGGTGGAGGCAAGTTAGTGGTCATCTTGCTGTCAGAGAATTTTAAGCCGCCTTAATAGGCCTCTGACCTGGCTTCACGAATAGTTACAACGCCATCTGAAAGAACTATCCGAGACCAATTGCTTAACGTGCCGTCCAAAGCACGGAAACGCTCGATATGAAATAGCACTAAACGGTCACCCATCCAAAGACTGACCGGACCTGAAGTTGCTTAACTTCGGTGCTCGTTTCCAATACCAAAGCTCCATTACGCCAACGAGCGCTCCTTGTTCGAGAGCCTTGTTCCAAACAAAAAGATATTTTTTTCATCTGACAATTACACTGTAATTAACATTTCGCCCGTCTTTCAAAATCGTGTCGCTTAACCCGATCCACATCGAGTGTGATAATTCGTGATTTCCCTAATCTATACCACGGTATAAAATGGTTTGTAACAATTGTCTGCCGTAATATATTTTCTTCGCTTTAATTTGCCGTGTGAATTGGTACTAGCTGAGGTGTAAATGAGAAGTGTTCACGGCATTTGTCACAAAAAAAAATGGAAGTTCATTTGGGAAATAATCGATTTATGTCATTACTCCGTAAAGAGTTGAAAGGTCATATTGGTAGTGGAAAATTGCCATTCTAATTAGTTCATATACAAGGTGTTACAAAAATAGAAATAAACATTTCAGGGGGTGGTTTAGACCATCAAACTGAACAACTTTCACTTTGAGACCAATATCGAAATCGCGAAAAAAAAATCGGATGTTCCATACTAAACTAAAAATCTACTCTAGCTAAATGTATGGGACAGCAAATTTTTTTTTTCGCGATTTCGATGTTGGTCCTGTAGTGAAAGTTGTTCAGTTTGATGGTCTAAACGACCCCCTTAAAAATTGTAAATGTTTATTTCTACTTTTGTAACACCTTGTATAGGTACTCTGACAACAGATTTACCACACTGCCTATAAGCGTCAACGGGTCCAGTGTGGTGTAGTACAGTAGCACCAGATTTATAAGTTCCCCCCATTGACTTACCAACTACTGGACGTAGAGTCCGAGCTCAAAAGTGTCCGAACCAAAAGAGCACCAAACGTAAAAAGAGAAGCAATTACGCGACAGTCTTCGTTTGATCGACCGACTAGGCGTACGCGCGGTAGCGAGGCGCCCTCCGTGCCCTGATAGGGGACTGGGATAGAAAAGAATTTCAGCGATTTCAACGCACTTAGGTTTGTGTAGTTTAGTCTCGGACATTTTTTTCGAGATTTTTCCCCAGACTCTATTCTCGGACTTTCGATTTTCCTATATTATATCGTGACCATTTCTGTCCGACCTTCACTAGAACAGAGTTGTCTTCAGAACTCAAACATTCACGTAATTATGAAAATCGAATTTCGTGGTAGAACCCATTGGTATCTTATTAATTGAATTAGATTCACAATCACCGTTCGAAAAATGGCAGAACCAAAAGAGCTCATAAGAGCTCTTTTTTGTACTAGCTGACAGTAAACATACGACTAAGTTCATCTATCAAAACCAACATATTAGTGCCACCTAACAGCATGCATACTTCATTTGTGTGGGTTATGTGTCAGATTCGGACAAAATTTGCTAATATTTTGTATGAAACTTAGAGTCTATAGTATTTTTGTCAATGGTAGAACCATATGAATAGATAATAATTTATCGGTTTGTTAGTAGAACCTCAGGTAGGTCTCCAAGTCAGTAATCTGAAAATGCTTTATATTAATCTGTTCTGGATTCTGATTATTAAAATTTCCACATTCAATAGCTCTCCCAAACTTGTCGCCACTTATTTAATTTTATCGATAATACAATAGGCTATAAGTTTGAAGGACACACATTCTCTAGAATAGCATAAAATTCGCACCGTTCCATAGGAAGATCGGCTTAATGGAAAAGGGTTGTAACCCAGAATTCAGATCACGTAGAGCATCTAAGCGTGACTCGTAACGACAGACGCTAATGGCCGACGAAAAAAGTTGGATATTACCTAAGGAACCGTAAAAGTTAAGGTTCGAGGAAGTAACTTATTTATTGGAGAAACATGTACCAGTTTATTCATTTGAGTGGCGCTACAAAGTGTATTGGTAACATACTGCGATGGGAAACGATGTTAATATGTTATCATATACAAGGTATTACAAAAGAAAAAATAAACATTTGAAACTTTTAAGGAGGTTGTTTAGACCATCAAACTGAACAACTTTCACTATAGGGCCAATACCGAAATCGCGAAAAAAAATCTGCTGTCCCATACATTAGGTTGATAAAAATTGATTGATTGATTGATTGATTGGTGAAATTGATATCATTAGCATCCTTTTAAACTAACAGTCTACCCATCCAACTGAACAACTTTGTTACTAACTACGGGAGCAAACCGATCGGAGAAAAAAAAATCAGCTGTTGCATACATTTCAGTTGTATAGGCATTTTAGTATGGAACAGCTTTTTTCGGTTTGCTCCCACAGTAAAAGTTGTTCAATTTGATGGGAAGACTCTTAGTTTAAAAGGATGTAATTTATAAGGGTTCCGTACTCATAGCGTGAAAACGGGACACTAATAATAAGCCTTCGTTGTCCGTCCGTCCGTCATACCTATTTAGGGCTGTAACTTTTGAACCGTAATAGCTAGACAGTAGAAACTTTCAAATAATGTGTGTTCTTATGGCGGATTTGCTAACAAATAATAAAAATTGACAAAAAGCTAAAAATTAATGGTTCTCATCAAGAAACTAGTTTTTATCAACGTTTTTTCTTCTCGCTCTATCGTTCCCGGGTTCACGGGTTCCCGTCATCGTAGCGAGTTAAATGATAAACCGTAGTGTAGTATTTTTATACTACGGTAGTAGTAGTCATAGTAGTCACACAATGAAACAAACGGACAGACAAAAAAACCAAAAATTATTGGTTTGTATTATTGGTTGGGTGATCGTAACTTTTTTTAATATTTTTTTGTACAGACACTCTATTACAGTTTTATTATATAGTACAGATAATCCGTAACTAAACTTTCATAAAGTTTTATTTTCAACAATACAGACAATGTCCTTATTAAACTGTTACGATTAAATTTAAATCTCCGTTTTCATAAAATCAGATGGCTGCTTTCAAACGATATGATATTAAAAGAAAACTGGAACGAATCTTGTGTTAAATTAAATTCTGGACATCTGCCGTACACTGGAGGGTAAAATTTGGATTGAAGTTAAGCATTAATGAATTTCTAATTTTGTGTTTGAAATGAATTCAGTTTCCTTGCCGTATCTCTTTGTAAGGTCAGCAATATAATTGTGCAAATTATAATATTCAAAGACAAATTCATTGTTTTGAAAACTAAAGTCAGAAGAAAAGTTAGACAGATAGTGTCAAGGAAGATTTTGTATTATGATTATAAGATAGGAATGAATGAAGACATACGAGAGATAAATGGAAAATGTCATATTGTATTGACCCCAAGTAATGAGACAAGGGCAAAAGAATGAAGACGCATACATACATATACTCACGCCATTATCTCACAGGGGTCGGCAGAGACTATGACAGTGATGAAAGTGTACTATGTATGAAAGTGGATGAGTATGTCTACTTATTTCGCCTCATCCACTGTCATACATCTCTTCATGTACTTCCATCGGTTGAGGGTAATGCACACTTGTCTTTTTCAGAGATGACCATTTAATTGGTCATGGTAAGCGCTCCTTGGACGCCCTCTCTCGATTGTTCTGCTCCCATTGGATCGATAAATCTCTCCATTGTGAGAAAGAGAGTAGACTCTCTCATTCAGCCTCTGTACGTGACTAAACCACCTAAGCATACCTCTTTCAATCCTGGTTACCACATCATCCTTCAACTTACACCGACCCCGTTTCACACTGTTCTTGATTCGGTTGGTCACTGTAACATCACACCAAAGATAAAATATATGGGAACATTAATATTATAAAGCGCAACATAGAAACACTTTTCATCTATTTACACTTATTCGAAACGTCCATAAGAATAATCGAGATGTCAATAGTACACAAATGCCATTTTGAAACATTTTGTCACCAGGCCTCCAGCTGGAGGACTACGTTATTTCCTTACGTTAAGGGTGAATTTTGTCTGAGTATGCTTCAAAAGTGGTGACATTTATTTAACAGACGTAACAGATAAACGTCTATCTAGCTCTGTCACTCTTAATGACAATCTGTGTGCGACTATAAGGAATGACTATAGATGTTATAGTACAGTTTGATATTAGGTAGACCTGCATCACACATACTTCGACGACAAAGAGCACATTTCCACTGCATTCACTCGACTTTCATTCTTTTTGCTCCACACCCAACATTCACTACCGTACATAAGGGACCAACACGCCATTGTGGATAGCCAGACATTCCCTTTTTGACACAAATTGGCTACTCACTACGGCTACTATAGTAGCAGAATTTAAATAACTACATAAATATTTGTCTAACAACTAAAATCAGGGCTTGGTAGCGGTACCAAAAGTGCAGGTTCCGTACCAGTACGCAGTTCTTTCCATTTCGATACCTGAGTACCGGTTCCTGACGTGTATCAGTACTCCGCCTAATAAGTACGCAATTGTGGTACTCGCCGCATATGACAATGCCAATCCTTTAAAAGTAAGTTTTTAAAAACAAGTGCGGATGTTTTCTTACTCTAAATAACGTAAATATATGTTTGGTACCGGTTATTTTTATTTATCGTATGGCTGATTCTATTACACTTCAAACAATTTAAATACTGAATATGAAAACACAATAAATTTAGAGCAGCGAGTCATAGAGTCGATCTAGGTACGTCACAGCTGCCGGTGTCAGATCGTTGAAGTCCTCCATGAGGCCATGGTATGAGGACAAGGAGCGTTCGGATACTTTATATGTTTCACGGTCTGCTGGGGGTCGCCGCACGGGCATGCCGCTGATTCGATCTATCCCCACTCTTGTGTCTCATATAGCCGCATTTAGCATGGCATTCGAAGCCTATTCAGGCGACACCAAAGCTTGCGACGATGATCAAAGCCTGTAAGGGCTGAACGTGAATATGTCAGAGTCCCCGTTCCATTAAATTATTTATTGGTACCGGTATAATAACGACACTGATTAGTCAGTAATAAGTACAGCTGATCTGGTACCGATACCAATAGTACAGGCAAGACATCTGGTACCGGTATCACACCAAGGCCGGGATCGGTTCCTAAAATTCGGATACTTCAACCCCTGGCTGTAATCCATTCGTGTTCGTATATGGCTCAAAGGGTTTGTGCTACTAGAATGCTTTTTAGGGTTCCGTACCCAAAGGGTAAAAAACGGGACCCGATACATAAACCTACGCTGTCCTTCCATCTGTCTGTCCTACCTATTTAGGGCTGTACAGTTGATTTTCACATAATGTGCGTTATTATGACGGATTTGCTAACAAATAATAAAAAAGCTAAAAATGAAGGGCTTCAAGAAACTACTCCTTATCAACGTTTTTTTCTTCTTGCTCTATCGTTAAAATGGTAATACATACAAGCGTCAAACTTGGTGTGATTAGAGCAAACTCTACAACAACAAATAATAAAAACCGGCCAAGTTTGAGTCGGTCTCGTGTTAAAGGTCCCAGAGAAAGCTTTTGTAAGATAATATTGTGTGGTGGTGTGTTACGGAACCCTCGGTGCACGAGTAGCCCGACTCGCACTTGACCGGTTTTTATGATATCTATAGCTCGTGGGAATGCTGCTAGAGTGCTACACGTGCCTTTGAGCCGAGTGCCATTCGGACAACAAATCAAAATTCAAAATTTTTTTGTCACCAGTACAATAAGGCTGACTATTCAATATTTTTATCACTGAAAACATTTTTGCTCGTTTCTTTTTTTCTTAATTTTAATTTATTATCAGTAAATTTTTCTACAGGTAGATTCTGATCAAAGTAGTAAATTTTTATCATTGTTATACAATAATGCTCCTTATCAAATTCCTCCTATTAAGAGGAAAGGAAGTCAGCAAGAAATATGAAGTATAGGTATTTAACAGATCTATTGCTGTCGCGCTGTTCCCGATCTAACGGTGCGAAAGTGACAAATGCAGCTTGGAATGATTTTACCTACCTACATAAAGTGGACGAAATCACGTTTTAGTATTCCCCTTTTTTCTTCTCCAAAACTTAACCGATTTTAGTAATTCTTTCAAGAATAATATGGCAAAAACTTTGGCTCTATCTGTTTTCCTTTTATTGTTTATATTCGACAACATTGCTTGCTTTATGTCTGAACACAGCGGTAAAATCGAGAAATTTTTCGTCATTTTCGAAGGTGTTGTTCTTATAGTAATTAATTTATGAAAAAAAAAAAAAAAACATATGGACATGGCAAAAGTAACATAGATTGTATGGTATAAAAAAATTGCTCTAGTGTAATTATCTAGGGAGGAAACAGGGGAATACGTTTGTATGGACTAAACGGAACCCGTCTTTCCTCTTAACAGTTTATGAATATGTGGAAAGGTGGACCAAGATGGCTACAGAATGTGTTCAACGAGATGATTGCCAACGCTGCGGAAGATCAGGATTCAGGAGTCATGGAAGGGTTTGCCACAGTTCGCATTGCATAGGCAGGATTGGAAGAGGAGAGGGAGGGAAGGCCTTTGCCGTTAAGTGGGAAATAAAGAAAGCTCAAAAATATAACCGAGTTGAACACAATTGATTATACAGGGTTTAAAATTAAATACATTACATATTAAACAGCGTGCCAACACCAAACTGAACAAGATTCACTATGGCGCCAACATCGTAACCGCGAAAAAAATATAGTTTTTCATATAAAACGTCAATAGCTATGTACACACGGCGACACATCAAGCTACGCAAAACCAAAATAAGCTGGTCGCGCGACGTTGTACGTTATACACCCTACGCGCGGCCAGCTTATGTTGGTTTTGCGTAGCTCGATGTGTCGCCGTGCGTACTCGCCCCAACTGTATGGAACCGCGATTTCAATGTTGGTACCATAGTGAATGTTGTTCAGTCCGATGGTCTGAAGTCAGCCTTTTTCAGTATGTAACGCATTTAAGTTTGCACTCTGTATTTAATAGAGAATATGGATAAAAACTTCAAAATCATAGCCTATAGCATCCCACTGCAGGGCAAAAGCCTCCTCTCACGAATAAGGATCCTCCCGATTTAGTGAGTGGTCGACTTTCTGTAAAGTAATGAAATTTTTCACGTCGCCTTCATCGCTCGCATCCCGTCTTTAAGATAACAATTGATTAACAATGTGTGGTTGATGTCGTGTCAGTCGGAGTTCAAGGCTTAAGAAGTTACAATTCAATTTTCCAACACCACACCAAACGTAGTCAGGATCCCAAGTAAACTCCTATTTCATTTTATTTCACTGATCTTCATTATAAAAGTAACTTATCGACGGAGAATCGCCATTCATAAAATAAAATCTTGTCTGTAAACTTGTTGACGTGTCAATTTCCTTTATACCAACATAATAGTCTCTCAGTCAAACCTGACACTTCATTTCCACCGAAGGACGTGCTGGCCGCAGTCCATGCTATGAATAAATTCATATTGCACGGAAAATTTTCTACTTTTATTTTTTTCTCGCTTTGTTTTTAACTTCTAGTTAATTTAGACTGACACATAACTTTCTGAGTTTTTTCTTTCTTATTTAATTTTACGTATTGTGATTCGGGTTTTTGTGTAGAGGAATTGTTTAGAAAATAAAATCTACAGGATTTCTTGTTTCAGAAGAATAGATTTCATTCGGATTAAATTTGTAGGAGAAGCCGTGGTGGTCCAGTGGCGAGTAACCTTGCCTGCCGTGCAGGAGGTGAAGGTTCGATCCCCGTTTAGAACGACTCGTACCAATGAATTTTTCGGAAACCTATGTACGATTTGTAACACCACTGGCTTTTCGGTGTAGGAAAACATCGTGAGGAAACATGCATGCTTCAATTTCGAGGCATGTATTGTACCCACTGTCCATTATGTGGCGACGGGTTCACCCCCCGTCACACTGGACAGAGTTTTGGTACTACTGGTGAAACGTGGATGTTCTGAGGTTTCAGAATATCTCTGACTACCCCCTCGGGGAATATAGTCGTGAGCATATGCTTACATTTTTAGGAGCACTGTCAGGCGACTTAATTATAAAAATCAAGAAAGATTTTAATCATCCCGAAAAAGAATACAATCGCGATTTTCATCATCATCATCATCAGCAAGTGGCTTTGGGTGCGTAGAATTTTTTTCAACGATGTTAAATCTACAGTTCTTTAACTGATAGCGATAAAGTTCCGGTAGCAGCATTATACAGGGTGTTAGGGTAGGCAGTTGCATTACTTTAATGGGTGATTGTACTATGATAGTGAACAACTTTCCCTAAGGAACAACGGGAAATTCGCACACAAAATGTTCAATCAGCTGATTGCAATCAGTATGGAAAGCCTAACATTTTTTTTTGTAATTTCCTATAGGTTTCTTAGGAAAAGTTTAGTATTATGGTCACAATCATCCCTTAAAGTAATGCAACTGTTTAACCTAACACCCTGTACACGTCCTTATAAAAAGTATCATTATTGTCATCATGTCTATCACATCCCCACGCTTTAGGGTTTTATTTATCAACTAGGGAACAACCAAAAGATTACGATATGGTTTTTAGGTATCCCGGACTCCAAATCAACCTTTTTTAGAATTTTTGTCTGACTATTTGTCTGTTTGTTTGTATGTTTGTAACAGCATCACGCAAAAACTACTGATCGATTTTGATGAAACTATTTTGTTTGATAGCTCTGACTTAAAATCTGGTATATTATTTGTGCGGAAGAAGTCGCGGGTTAACTCTTATACCATCATAAAACTCTATGACAACAGAACGACCGAGATATAACAATAAACGCGTTGTAATTTGTACCATTTATCTCATGTAAGACTTCTTCCATCCACTGGTTGTCTGGAAGAAATCACTTTCAGTGATAAGGCAGCCTTTTGTGCCCTTCTTGTTCGTGTATATTGTTGTTGTTTTTTGTGTATTTTGGTGTGCAAATAAAGAATATTTATCTTATCTTATCTTATCTTACCATATTTTTAGTGTCCGCATATCTGTTTCACGGAAACATAATAGGTATCCCTATTTTTGAAGTTGAAAGTAAAGGAATTTTCCTCTATTTCTCACTCTTTAGATATAAGAGTTGGCTGATTCGGCCGCCGGCGACTGATAAGTCTGAAACGTGCCTCTGAATAAATCGCTGGCTCCGTGATCGGCATAACGGGTGCGACAAATATCTTGTGGATTTCATATAATATCCTACTTTATACGTTGCAGTAAATCGTACTTACGTTGCTACATAGTTCTTTTAACATTATAATATACTTAATTTATTTTATTTTTTTATTTTATTTTTCAATTTTGGACACAAACAGTCGTAACGAAGCCTGTTGTGGATGTGAGTGATGTATTTATTACCATTGACAAAGCCTGTTGCGGATGTGAGTATTGTATTACCTTTGACGAAGCCTGTTGTGGATACGCATATTGTATTTTTTCTAGAATTTTTGAATTTAATAAATAATGTGAAGATAGAAAAAAAAAGTCTTAATAAAAACAATATAATCTAAAACTAGTGTACAGATACCAGACCTGGAGGTCCCAAAAGTTTTATAACAATTTTTATATAAAGTACATCGGTTTTTGGCTTAACATAAATTTGATTTCAGTTTAAGAGTTTTCAGATAGGTACAGTTAAACAATTTTGAAAAAATGAGATTGTTGCCAACTTAATCGTTACATCATATATATACTTAAATAACACCGGTTTCAATATGAATTATAAATTTAAATTAGACTTAAAAAATTAATTATAGTTAAGTAAACAGTTTCAACTAACATATAGTTAAGTAAACAATTTCGACAAGAGCCAGTTAAACATTGCAGTACTAATAGAGAAAAATAAACAAGTTTTTCGGTTTTATATTAATTTGGATTAAGAAGTTACAGTTAAACAATTTCGGCAAGTGAACGTGTTGCCAACTTGAACATGTCATACCTATAGAGAAAAATCCATAGGTTTTATTAATTTAATTTCATGTCCATTTAGATAAGATTTAAGAGTTTAGGCGATTAGATATACAATTTTAAACAAATAGGTACGGCAAATTAGCCGAACAAACCAACAAAAATTAAAAGGATAGAAGTACCGTTTTGTCTATACAAACGTATTCCCCTGTTTCCTCCCTGGATAATGACACTAGAGCAATTTTTTTACCATACAATCTATATTACATCTGCTAAGTCCCTATGTTTTGCATTTTTGCATAAATTAATAACTGCAAGAACTGGGGACCTTCGAAAATTACCCAATTATACCTCTGTTTTCAGACATAACATACCACTAAATTGAAATCAAATAAATATTTTTGTTATTAATTTTTTATAAAGCAAACACATTTGACGAATCTAAACAAAAAAAGTAAAACATACCGACATAATAAAAGTCTTTTTCATATTATTCTTGAAAGGAGTCACGTTGCAGGTTCTGACCCGAGAACTTGTCTTGCGTGTTGTCCGCGCGTCGCGTCATTGCCTGCCACGAGGCTCCGCATTCCTTAATCTCTTATTGTTCTTTATCAAAAACAATCCCTGAGATTGGGATAGATACTCCCACAAACTACTTGACATTGGCGGAAATGCGGTGCTAACGCACAAGCAAACAGTCAATTTATTATAAATTAATACAAATTATTCTTGAAAGAGGGGAAACAGGGGAATACGAAATGCTGATTTCGTCCATTTAATGTAGATAAAATCGGTCCGAGCTGCAGCTGCATCAAATTGATCGGAAGAGCTGAACACACATAATTTAGATAGCATAACCCTGTGATTCGGTCACCGATTGGTCAATTACGCGTGAGATGCTATGCAAATTGCAAATTAGGCATGTAGTGACCACAAGTAAACACAATCTCTAAGCGTGATGGTGCGAAGACTGTGGTATATTGTCAGTCCTTCTCAATAATCATATTTCATCTTATTTGATTTTACACAGGTAATTTTATATTTGTGGCGCCTAGTCCTATTCCCAGCTGTGGACATCCATCGGGTGAGATGATGACGATGAATTTTATTGTTGAAAAAAGAAGTGTTGCTGTAGAATTTCTGCACATGCAATATTTAACACAAAATTTTAGTTTACACCTTGTATAGCTCGTAAAAATGACAGTTTTTTTTTTCGAATTGGTAATTACAGCATTGCTGCGGACTGTTTGTAAGGACCACGATGGGTCTACCGAGACAGCGAATGAACTTAAGAGGTATCCCCCACTAACGACCTTGACCCTTTCAGAACCACATCTACCAAACTACGTCATTTTAGTATGTATACCTATTTTTGACTGGCTTGTCTTTCATTATGTCACTGTGGTGCCTTCTAATCCAAGGAAATTTGACAATTATCTAATTTTAAAATTATTTAATTCATTAATATTGGACTTAAAAATAATTCAAACGTACAATTATATATCATAGCATTGTCTTCACAATGGTGTGTGTCGCAAGTAAAAGTGACTTCAACTTATAAAGTAGATGCACGTAATACATACTTTTTCAAATATTTAGGACTTCCTTTGAACACAGGTTTCATATGTATTTTATAGAAAAATAAGAAATATGAAATGTACAAAATAAAGCCGAGATGTTGAAGATCATTGTTACATTTTTCATTAATTTTTGTAATATTTCATTAATTGTCTTTCAAATAACGAGAAGATAGCTTCTAAAAACCAGCAAAATATGGCTCTGCCCGGAATAGTGGGGCCGACCTAGGGGCACCAAGAATGGGGCCCATGAGGTTCTGGGTACCCAGAATGGGTACGGACCTCGGCATGTGACGTTGATGGGGCTAAGCAGGGCGGATTGGGTAGCGCGGGGATTAAGGAGACACTGATCCTGATTGTGTGAAATTGGGCCCATGAGCTTCTGGGTACCCAGAATGGGTACAGACCTCGGCATATGACGTTGCTGGGGCTAAGCGGGGCGGATTGGGTAGCGCGGGGATTAAGGAGACACTGATCCTGATTGTGTGAAATTGGGCCCATGAGCTTCTGGGTACCCAGAATGGGTACAGACCTCGGCATATGACGTTGCTGGGGCTAAGCGGGGTGGATTGGGTAGCGCGGGGATTAAGGAGACACTGATCCTGATTGTGTGAAATTGGGCCCATGAGGTTCTGGGTACCCAGAATGGGTACAGACCTCGGCATATGACGTTGCTGGGGCTAAGCGGGTCGGATTGGGTAGCGCGGGGATTAAGGAGACACTGATATTTGATTGTGTGAAATTGGGCCCATGAGCTTCTGGGTACCCAGAATGGGTACAAACCTCGGCATATGACGTTGCTGGGGCTAAGCGGGGCGGATTGGGTAGCGCGGGGATTAAGGAGACACTGATCCTGATTGTGTGAAATTGGGCCCATGAGCTTCTGGGTACCCAGAATGGGTACAGACCTCGGCATATGACGTTGCTGGGGCTAAGCGGGGTGGATTGGGTAGCGCGGGGATTAAGGAGACACTGATCCTGATTGTGTGAAATTGGGCCCATGAGGTTCTGGGTACCCAGAATGGGTACAGACCTCGGCATATGACGTTGCTGGGGCTAAGCGGGTCGGATTGGGTAGCGCGGGGATTAAGGAGACACTGATATTTGATTGTGTGAAATTGGGCCCATGAGCTTCTGGGTACCCAGAATGGGTACAAACCTCGGCATATGACGTTGCTGGGGCTAAGCGGGGCGGATTGGGTAGCGCGGGGATTAAGGAGACACTGATCCTGATTGTGTGAAATAGGGCCCATGAGCTTCTGGGTACCCAGAATGGGTACAGACCTCGGCATATGACGTTGCTGGGGCTAAGCGGGGCGGATTGGGTAGCGCGGGGATTAAGGAGACACTGATGCTGATTGTGTGAAATTGGGCTTTTTGGTGAAGTGATAATGTATTTAGTAAAACATAATTAATTTTTGAATTGTAGAGGGATGCATTCAGCAGCAGTTTACAAATGGATTTCTTGACATAAGTACCTTGAATCTAAAGTACCCAGTAACTGAACTTTTCTGAAATGGAAATTACTTTGGGAAAATTTTACCCTTTATAAATTTCAACCCAGTAAAACGTCGAACGTTGCAAAAAGTTTTCTAAGCTTAACTTTGGTCGAAGTTAAAGTGCCGTAATAAGTTACTTTTTGTTGTAAATAGTGTACTGTTAGTTTGTAAGTGTTGGAAAAACTTCTATTTGAATTTATCGTGTGTAATTATTTTATATTTTTTGCAAACATTAACTCAAGTTCACTCACAAAAAGAGAAATCCGATCTAATGAGCCATTTGACATCACAAATTAAACCAAAAGAAAAATGGTTACTCTTTTTACACATACTCGTATACAAGGTGTTACAAAAGTAAATATAAATATTTAAAACTTTTAAGGGGGTGGTTTAGACCATCAAACTAAACAACTTTCCAATATCGAAATCGCGAAAAAAAATCAACTGTCCCATACATTTAGCTCGAGTAGATTTGTAGTTTAGTATGGAAGATAAATTTTTTTTTTCGTGATTTCGATATTGCTCCAATAGTGAAAGTTGTTTAGTTTCATGGTCTAAACCACACCCTTAAATGTTTATTTGAATTTTTGTTACACCTTGTATACCTCTTTAATACCTATACAATGAGGTGTTTTCATTGAAAAACTATGTTCAATGACACTGGTTACATAAAATATTTAATTTTTAAGTGTAAATAAAAAATAAAAATAAATATAAAATAATATATTAAAAATGTATCTGTGTGATCCATAGTGTACTCCTCGTCGTATGTTGACATGCCAAACACAATAGAATGGTTTTTGTCTTTGGATCGGATCCGTGTCACAGAAGACGGGTAAAGGGAGACATTTTTTAATGGTTCGGTCTCATTAACAACAACAAAATTGTGTTAAAATATAACCAAACTTTTGTGACTTCCAAACTTCTTTGTAGCATACAGAGTACAACTAAATTTGGTGACACTTTTTGAAGGTCAGACCGTCAAACTGAACAACTTTCTCTATGGCACCAACATCGAAATCGTGAAAAAAAATCAGCAGTCCCATAAATTTGACTCGAGTAGGTTTGCATTTTTGTATGGGAAAGCTGATTTTTTTTCGCGATTTCCATGTTGGTGCTATAGAGAATGTTGTTCAGTTTGACAGTCTGACCATAAATAGTAGTAGTTATAAATAGCAAAAAGTTTTGCTATTAAGCAGGTTCCTATTTCAATATAATAAGATTCCAAAATGGAAAAGTAGGTTCTAAGAAAAATTACCTATTCATGAGTAAAATACGCCTTTCATTTCGTCACATTCACGGCTGAAAGCTTCATATCTCTGAATTATTTGCTCACACCCTACTGATATTTGTCGTTCGGTCGGATACCCCCAATATAATGGTAGAAATATCTAGCGGCTAAATTTATGGCCCCCTGCAGGTCTTGGAGGTTAAATTTATCTCGTGAGGTAAATGTGTATCAATTCGGCTGTGATTTGTTTTATATTAGTCGAGTTTTTGAGCGTGTGTTTTCGATTCGAGTGAATTGGTTGTTGTTGTTGGTGTTACGTTTGTAATGCAATATACCTACACTTATGTAAGTATTACATTTTCTTGATCTCGCCTTATTAGCTGTCTACATCTAATCAGTCTGTTGTAAAAACGAGGCGACAAGACAGTGTGAGTGAACGGACAAAGTCAATGATAAAGTCCTCAAATTCCTAAGAGACTACCAGACCAAGTTAATCACTTATAATATGGTTTAGAAGTTGAGCCAAAATGAAGATTGTCATTCCTAAGCTTATATTAAATTATACTTGTTTCTGTTCGTGACTTCGCGTGCAACTATTTTAGTATCTTATTTTATTTTTTATTTTATTGGACAAACTTAATCAACGAATTAGCCAAAACAATATCCGCATACAGAAATTACAGTAAATATGTTTCCCAAACTTAACAAACCAAAATTAAAAATAATACATTTAAACAAACACTTCAATGTTGAATAAAGTTAGGTACCTACTGTTTAGTTTTAAGTTTCGGTACTACTGCATAGGTAGCATGGCATAGCGTGATATAGCGCTATCACACCTTCGCTCTCTTTCTATTTGTGTACGAACGAACGAAATAAAAGACGTGATACAGCCGTATCACATGCTACGGCTTCTGGTGAAACGTGGATGTTCCGAGGTTTCAGAATATCTCTGACTACGCCCTCGGGGAATATAGTCGTGAGCATATGCTTATGCTTTACCTACTATTTAAATTATTACTTTACTAATGTTAAAGCTAAAGGCAAAACTAAATATGCATATCAAGGGTGGACGCATATCTATTCGCGGCGAAGGAGGCGAACGAAACGCTTTTACTATTAATTCTTCTGACGATTCGTCCGATTCGCCGCGGTTAAGTGTGCGAGGTTCCTACAAAGAATTCTAAACATCGATTATAGTTATTTTATGTTACCGTTTCGACACAAAACTAAAAAGTATGAATTAAACAAAATTATTAAGATAAAGAAAAAAACCGACTGCATAAAAAACCTATAAACTGAAAAGAGAAAAACAAGCTCTATAATCATTAATCAGCTATAACAGCTTTATTTGAGCTAGTATAATTTGAATGTTATTAGGTTGCAGGCGGGGACAAACCAATAACCAACCAAAAATCTTCTTCGTCCCCATTTGCGATACCTACCTAATAAAATTTAAATTATATTAGCTCAAATAAAGCTATTAGGTATAGCTGATTAGTGATTACAGTGCTTGTTTTTCTCTTTTCAGTTAATAGGTTTTTTGACCTCAGAAACATATAGATGAAATTTTTCATGAATGTGCTGATACTTATTATTGTAAGCAGAACAATTTTAATTAAATATCCCGCTAAAACGCTTTTCCTGACAATATACGTGGCAACAAGCAGGTGACGTCACGATGACATAAACTTTGTACGACACTCACACTCTACATTCATTCCTTTTCAAATCATTTCATCACTAAATGCTTGCGTGCGTAATAATGCGTAATATTGTGACTTCGTCCGCGCCGTGACATAAATATTAACGGTTCTATTTTGATTACAAAAAAATTTACAAAACTCCAAATAAACCTCTAACAACAAATTCGAAGTAACATTTCAATATTTTCAAGGGAAGCATATTATATTGAAGTGAGCTTAGCACATCGAACCAATAAAATTGTTCACTATAGAGCCTGTACCAGGCTTTATCACTTCTAGCGATGACATCTCCATTCACTTGAGGGGTACTCCCGTCTATATGAAAGCTTTGAGAACACTCGAAGCGACGCGAATCGACGAATTGTAGAATTGAGGTGGGGTGTTAGAGACACAAATCTTTTTCGGTAAAGATCTTTAGTCATTTGAATCAGTTGAGTTCATAAAGCTAGAACAAAAAGTGAATTATACATTATTCCCATATGGAGGCTAAGGCGTTTGTGAGACATCTGGGCAGGAGAATGGTGGTAAATGGCAACGATATCCGATCAGGGTCGTATCTGGTGCAGAGGATTTCATTGGCCATCCAGCGCGGGAACGCAGCTGGTGTGATGCGATCCTTTGTGCCGGGTACGATTAATGACGAAAGGGCAGTTTAGTGTTTGTATCTGTGTTATTTTGTTGACGAAACGTGTTGTGGATTTTTATGTATCCTTTTTTGTGTCGAAGCTTTTCGTGGATTTTTGACTGTACATCCTTTTGGACGAGGCTGGTTGCCAATTTTATAATTATTTAGTAATGGTTTAATATTTTTAAATTTTTTTCAGATTTATACATAGTATTTTATACATATTATTTTCCGATTTATAAAAGTATTTTGAAGTGAAACGCGTACTTTTTCTGTAGGCCTACCATGAGTTTTCACTGTACTATACTACTGTAGTTATGTCACCAATTTCGTATGGCAGAAATTAGTTCTCAACGTAACCACTAGGAGCGCTGTATGAAATTCAATATAAAATTGATGTCGTAACGACAGTAGTAAAGTACAGTAAAATCTAATGGTAGATCTACTGAACAGTGAACGAAACTGACGTTTATGCTGAATCAGGTATACTCGGCTCCAGTCAAAGGTTTTCACTTCTATCGCGTGGTTATATATAGTTCATGTTTTATTGCTATTTCGATCCAACTGACTCATTCTACAACTTTTTGCACTTTCATATAATTATTTGAATCATCTTTGAACGTACAGAAAATCTGGCGAAGTAGCTGATCATTTATTAAAGAGTTTTAGTTGAGTTGCCGCCCTTTACTCTGCATAAGTTTCTGTACGCGAAATAGTTATGGAGATAATTTTATTATTACAGTATCGATCTAATGCAGAACAAATTATATGTGTGTTTCCTTGAGACAACCGAATTGAGAGTTCCAGTTTCATTTTTAATTATAGTACTATAAAAAAAAAACATACTGTAATAAACATTTATCGCATCGGAGCTGAGATATTTGACTGTAAAGGTTCATGAAAAAGTAACCAAAGCCTTTAAGAATCAACTCATTTTCAATCAATCAATCGAAACATATTACCTTATCAGCAAAATATACCGTAAAGAAATACAGAAGATACAAAACAAGGCGGTCTTAGCGCTAAAAAGCGATGTCTCCCACAAAACCTTAGAAGTTATTTGTACCTTAATAGCACAGCTCCAATGTAGCCTAGCAATGAATGTTATGTTTTTTTAAAGTATTTTGAAAGGTCATCTAAAAACCTATGTAAGTTTTATTACTGGCCGATCAACAACAAAAATGTCAATTTTTCTCTTTATAACCTCACTCATACCCATTTCTCGGGGAGGTGCTACTGTTTACTACTGCGGACAATTGGAGGGACCACAAAGGGTCTGTCGAGCCAATACAGGGGCACACAGAGGGTTCCGGATCTCGGTATAGGACGTTGCTGGGACTACACGACGGTTTGGGTAGCGGGAATCGGTAGGAAGAGAGTTCACATTAACATTTGGTTCCCCGACTCAAAATTCTCATTATGTAGGTACTTTGTCCGCAGCTGAACTGTTCGATTGAGTCGAATCACTTGAAAGTTTTTGCACATCACTAGAAAGGAAACGTAATAAAAAACTCACCCTTTGTAAGTGACAGGATTTCCGACGTGTGGTAATGATGTTTCTCCGACATTCGTTTGAATTCGTGAAAAAGATGAAAGTATGTAGGTAACTAATTTATGTATCAAAATTTGATTTTTTCTGTGTATATTTTTTATATTTCTCTCTTGGTTGGCAGGCTCACCTTGTTGTCGTGAATGATCTGATTAACCCGATTGTGTTATACAAATAAATAAACATGGGAAAAAGATATTGACGTGAATGGCTTCAGGTTTGATTTGGGTTGGCATGAAATGATTCCTACACGTGAAATCGTTTTATTATGATCAACTCATTTCTATTGGTACCGGTATCAGAAAGGTTTTTTAAATAGTACCACGATCAACATAATGTTACTTCTTTTTAAAAACATATTGCACAGGGTGTTCCAGCCCAGATTGATTTATATTTTTTTAATTGCTGCCTTGGGGACCTACCAGGACTGGCCAGCTGGCTTTCTCATTTTTTCCCCTAAGTTAGCATTTTTATGAAAATTGTATATCCATTTGTTCTGGACTGTGTATAAATTCAGGAGCGTATTTTCAGGATGGACAAAAATATTGAGATTCCAATTACCAGGCGCCTTTTAAATGTCTTCCGTCTCCGTTTATCTTTTTTTCATTCTTCCTATTAAAATATATTAAGCATCATTTGAAAACTGAAAACATGGTCAATCAAACTTGTTAGTACCTATACTCCATTCAAAATAGCAACGAAATTTAAAGGCTATTTTGCATTACAGAAACAGAGATTTGAAACACTTCCTCTCACCTATTCTTAGAATATTAGTAGCATCCAAGATATGTCGGATAGTATTTGTATTCAATAATTTAATTACATTTGGTAATCAGAATTAGCCAGAAAGCTAAATAGGAGTCGGAAAATCACGTCGTCTTTATTTGGAATGAAATATAGTGTTAAAATACTAGATTCCATAGCAAATTACGAATCGATGATCTGACAGAACAGAAATTTTTTGTGATCTTTTGTTATCGAATACCTTTAGAATATTGCTGAAATATAACAACATCTGGCTCAGCAATATTATGTATTTCCATTTTTTTGCTAGATATAAAAAGAGCTGGATTTTTGGGTTCATCTAACGTTATTTATTGTTTCAGAATAAGGTCGAGATTCAGAAACGTATAGCATGAGTTGAGTCTGAGCAGGGTCGGAAATGTATAAATTTTGACATTCGAGAACTCAAAATCAACTTTTGTCTCGGAAGGACCATGGGAAAAAGTGTATGGAACTTGGTCCAAGAGCTTCCATCCATGAGACTTGTGGGAAATGAGAGTGCATACCTTGTCGTATGATTCTGGCAGAATCGTATTCAATTCTGTCCTGGTGGGATCTCGCTGTGGTCAAGTAGGTCCCACTAGAAATAGTATGATTTTACATTACTCGTGGTGTTTATTTTGTCTTGCTCAACGGATTAGGTCCAAACCTGCACCATATTTTAGGTTAAGTTCGCCCGCGACATCGTACTCGCAGGGAAATTACTTTGAATACTCAAAACTTTTGATTGAATTAATCGATTGGGATTCAATAAAGCCTTAATGTTAATCCAAACTAAGCCCAATGCTTTTGTGGAAACCGCATCCAAATCGGTTCAGTATTTATGAAATAATTCATGCACAAACAGAAAAAAATTCTAAAAGTGTTCTCAATGCATTTCATTACTTATCCTAAACGCCTCCAATTAGGTACTTTTTTTACTCCAAATATTTACACCAGATTTCCATTTTTTTATTTTACAGGGTCCTTCTGAATATGCTGACACTTTTTTAAGGGGATGATCAGACCATCAAACTGAACAACTTTCTCCATGGCACCAAATTCGAAATCGAGAAAAAAATAATCATCTCTTCCATACAAAATTGCAAATCTACTCGAGCCAAATGTATGGGACAGCTAATTTTTTTTTCGCGATTTCGGTTTTGGTCCCATAGAGAAAGTTGTTCAGTTTGATGGTCTGATCATCCCCCTAAAAAAGTGTCAGCATATTAATAAGGACCCTGTGTTATGTCTAGTATCCCTTCTTAGTTTTTTAAAATAACAATAACATATTTGAATTTCTTCTTTATTTAATTATCCCTATTTCATAGACGCACCTTGACGCCATTCGCTTCGTTGTCGTCTCTGTGAGGATGAGGCGAATTTAGCCCTTACACACAAAGCAACAGCAAAAAAACGATATGGTTTCATAAGTTCTTAATTTATTTCTTTCATTAGGATTAGGGAACATAGGTACAGCTATAGGGATACAGTTAGTTTGTATAATAACTTAAAATTCGTTTGTAATATATTTAAAATAAAAGGTACCAAAGTTCTAGGACAGTTTTATTTAGGCCATAGTTTATAGTTTTCCCTACGATTACATTAAAGTTTAAACCTCACTGAACCTCAGAATAAAATTAACCTTTGTTAGTTATTACTCATAATTTGCTGAAATAATTTTGTAGGTGCCTTTGACAAACTATGATAAATTGATAACGCAAAGTTATTTTATTTCAGTTTGCTGAAATTGTTTCTAGTTTTACGACAGTAATTCTACTTTTCTAATTATTATAGTACTGTAGCCCCGGGACTTTTTAATTACCAAAACGATTACCGATTGCCGTTTAGAAATTGTTGTAAGGTATGAAATTACTCATATAAAAACCTAAGTATTACAGATCACACAACACACCGTAATAAAAAAAAAATAAAAAAAATCGTATACTGTCATGTACTTTGCCTTAGTTCAATACCCATACGTAATAGTAAGACTGTCTAAAGTTGTCATACAAAGCAATAAGATCAGATGAAAAAGTCAATTTTATTGGTCTTTGTATGGCAACTTTAGACTGTCTAAATATTATATATGGGTATTAAACTAAGGTGAAAAAACATGTACAGTATAGAAAAAAAACTATGAATAACCTCAAAATTTACAAATTTAATTTTTTTTTATTACGGCGGGTTGTGGTCTGTAAGACTTAGGTTTTAATATTAGTAATTTCGTACCTTACAACAATTTCTAAACGGCAATCGGTAATCTTTTTGGTAATTAAAAAGTCCCGGAGCTACAGTACTATTATCTTTTATCATCCATACTTTGAGCAGCTGAGATTAAGACCCATATTTCTCCATATACAGGGTCCTACTTAATATGCTGACGGTTTTTAAGAGGATAGTCTTTGCGGCGCGCTCCATACAAACTACGTTTGGTTTTATTTTAAATACACCAATTATTCAACGAAATTTTTCAGAAAAAAACTAGAAACTAATCTCTATGCTTGAATGTTGTCAGATTTTCTTTAAAATATACAGTTTCAATACTATAATTTTTAAGATTATTATGGAAATCTTTGAAGGACTGTAACTTTAAAACTCTACATTTTAAATAAAATCTGACACCATACAAGCATAGAAAATAATTTCTAGATAGTTTCTGAAAAATTTCATTGATTGGATTATATTGTTCTCATATTCAGGGTTACTCACGATTTTTTCTTCAACACCGGAGCTTGTGATATCGACAAATACAACCGTACATACATTTTGCAATTAAATTAAATACCTACTAAATATAAATAGTGTTTCTATTGAAGTATCCTAAACCAATACTACCTCAATTCGATATATAATTATTGATGACAACAACGGCAGAGCAAAATGGTGTAAATAATAAACTAAATGTCTAGACTCCACTCCAGTGGCTCTCAAAATGGGAGTGATAACCCGAAAGAGTTCATTCACCTATCTATTAGGCACACATTGTGGCGAACGAGCAAGTGCATTTGAAGTACATTGCTTTCTGCAGTATGTCGTTTTCATTGAAACAAATAAACAAAAGATAGCATTGTACTTCAAACGCATTCGCCATCAGATATATTGTAGCATACATATTTCTGAGCCGTATTTAAAAAAAAACTTTTTCC
The DNA here is from genome assembly GCA_963924505.1 of Agonopterix alstromeriana. Lineage (NCBI taxonomy): Eukaryota > Metazoa > Arthropoda > Insecta > Lepidoptera > Depressariidae > Agonopterix > Agonopterix alstromeriana. Next base: position 15,313,636 of record OZ004667.1, read on the forward strand.
AGTGAGGAAATTTTTTATACAGGGTCCTTCTTAATATGCTGACACTTTCTCTCTGGGACCAAAATCGAAATCAGCCGTCTCATACATTTGGCTCGAGTAGGTTTCCAGTATTGTATGGATCAGCAGATTTTTTTCGTGATTTCGTTGTTGGTGCCACAGAAAAATATGATCAGTTTGAGGGTCTGATCATCCCCTTAAAAAGTGTCAGCATATTAAGAAGGACCCTATAGATAAAAAATATAATATTTTCAAATTCTTCTAAAGATTATCGAATACAATTTGCAAACAGCATTATACAATCCTATTGTCAAGCCCCATAACGTACGATAGGCAAACCCTCTCATTGTTAGGTTCAAAGTTAGGAGGCTAAATGTCGACCCAGTTTCCCAGATATCGATAAAAGCCTTTTCCTATTCAAAATAGGTAACCTAGGCTCTTTAGCCGATTCACTCTTGACACGGAAAACGGATAGTCTAACTAAGAATTTTGAATAACCATTTATCATTTGTATAGAGAAATTGAATCTACTTACTCTTGACGGAGAAATATAGCTTGAATATCATAATGAGATTGTAATAGAGAAAGGCAGGATGAAAGAATAGATGGATTGAATTGTATCAATTATTTTATTAAATAGACTATTTATTATTGTTTACATAACCTTAGCTTAAGAATTTATATTGTAATAGTTATTAAGTCGTGTTATGTTGTAGAGTTTCTGGCCGCATCTTCTCTACAGCGACAACACGTTCCGACGCGATGGAAGCTTCAAAAAAAGATTTGACGTTTGCTTCAAGCTCCTATATTGAATAAATTATGTTGACTTTGACTTTGATTTTTAGATTTGATCGTAAACAATTATTAATATTACAATAAGTCGTGATGTACGATCGGCAACCAAAGTTGATGAACACTTGTGAAACTTATTCTAAAAATAAATACAATGTACTCAATAAAATCAATTAGTATTAATTCATATCTTGTCCAAACCAATAGTCTCTAATAATTAAATCCCATCTTTACAATATGTTCATCAACATTTGTTACCGACTGTAAAAAGGCGAGCTTAACTTTATAAATTTGATATAGAACAACCATTGTGATAAAGCCATGTAGTTTCGACTTGGAATAGATACTATTTCTTTCCTTCTTATAAATCTATGTGTCACAAAAACCTAACATGTACATTCAAATATCCACAAAGAACGCTTTCCTCCATTTCGTGCATTAAGGGAATATCATTCGGAGCGCGCTCCATTCATACGAAGTCTGGTGAAATTTTCAATACTAACCAATTAAATTCAATGAATTTTTTAGAAACAATCTAGAAACTAATCTCTATGTTTGTATGAAGTCAGATTTTCGTTAAAACAGTAAAGTAACAGTGCATCAAAGATTTCTATACAAATCTTAAATTAATCCTAGCACTAAAACTGTATATTTTAACGAAAATCGGACTTCATACAAACAGAGATTAGCTTCTAGATTGTTTCTAAAAAATTTCATTGACTTTAATTGGTTAGTATTGAGATTAGTTTCTAGATTGTTTCTAAAAATTTTCAGACTTTAATTGGCTAGTATCGAAAGTATCACCAGATCTCGTTTGTATGCAGCGCGCATTTACGCATTCGGAATAAACTTCTCTTAAAACAAGGCGAAGCGATAGTTGGACGTCGCAACAATCAATCGAACAATTGATTCCTTGCTACCCGCTTAAACATTGGAAATTTCAGGTAATATTACAAGCCGTAATCCCCCCCATCCGAGGGAAGTCAGGTTAATCGCCTCACTACCGCTCTCTCCATTCCTCTCCACACACGGAATTGGTAATAGGATTACTCGGATTGGACATGATTCGACTAACCGTGAATGCTACTCCAGACACAAAATTAGCTTGGGCTGGTGTGGTGTAGAGCAGAAAATTCAGTTATTTCAAATGACATAACATTGATGATATCACTGTTTGTAAAAACGCAAAAATAGCTACTAGGAAACTAAACTACCTACCTACTATAAAACCGGTCATGTACGACTCGCACTTGACCGGTTTTAATTCAGGTTATATTCCGTAACACCACGCAATATATTTTAACTTAGCAAAAACATTTTTTTTCGGGCTGCTTATCCTGAGACCGACTCACACTTGGCCGGGTTTTTATTATTATTTGTTATTCTGTAGAGTTTAAATAAAATTAAACATTGGAAAATTAAGTTTTGGGCGGGACTTGAACCCGCATTCTTCGAAACCGGGGAATTGCATTTATCCAATTTCGCCACCTGGCCCACTACCCAGAGAACGAAATTTTCAATCTATTCTCTTCTATATATTATTTTCTTCTTCTCTATTGTAGAGTTTGCTCTATAATCACTCCAAGTCTGACGCTTTTATGTATTACCGTTTTTCGATAGAGCGAGAAGAAAAAACGTTAAAAACTAGTTTCTTGTATGAGAACCCCCCTTAATTTTTAACTTTTTGACATTTTTATTATTTATTAGCAAAACCGCCACAATAACGCACATTATATGAAAATGTCAACTGTCTAGCTATTACGGTTCAACAATTAGAGCCGTAAATAGGTAGGACAGACGGACGGATGGAAGGGTGGAAGGACAGCGTAGGCTTATGAATAGGGTCCCTTTTTCAGCATTTGGGTACGAAACATTAAAAACATGTAATGGTAAGCTAAATCACCGACATTTTTACACTATGTTCAAACCGCAACATTACGACCATTATTAAGGTAATTTTAACGCAGTGAACGTCATTACTTCGCATGTTACCGCTCTGAAACGCTTCAAGCTTTTATCACGTTAGTACCTACAATGCTGGATTTAAAACAAAACTTTAGCTGCTTTTTTACTACATTTTAATTTTATTCGGTGGTAGACGTTTTTCGGAATTTATGTACGATTTCTAACACCACTGGTTTTTCGGTGAAGTAAAACATCGTGAGGAAACCTGCATGCTTCAATTTCGAGGCATGTATTGTACCCACTGTCCAT